>VZRF01003742.1:497758-578865 GCA_013396875.1 Vireo altiloquus | reverse complement strand
TCCCCCCGCGGCCCCGTTACCCCCGCCCTGGCTGTCGGTGCTCCTGCCACCCGGGGCTCCTTCCCCACGGCCCGGCTGTCGGTGCTCCTGCCACCCGGGCCTCCTTCCCCACGGCCCGGCTGTCGGTGCTCCTGCCACCCCGGCCCGACTGCTCGGTGATCCTGCCACCCGGGGCTCCTTCCCCACGGCCCGGCTGTCGGTACTCCTGCCACCCGGGCCTCCTTCCCCACGGCCCGGCTGCTCGGTGCTCTTGCCACCCCACGGCACAGCGGTGTTTATTGGCCAGCGGGATCCATGGTACCCGGGGGTGCATCGGGAAGAGCGTGGTCCAGCAGGTGGAGGGAGGTGATCGTCTCCTCTGCTTGGCCCTGGTGAGGCCACATCTGGAGTGCTCTGTCCAGTTTTGGGCTCCTCAGTACAAGAGAGACATGGAGCTCCTGGAAAGGGTTCAGCAGAGAGTCACAAAGATGTTTTGGGGTCTGGAGCATCTCCCTTAGGAGGAGAGACTGCGGGAGCGGGGCCTGTTTAGCCTGGAGAAGACTGAGAGGCGATCTAATTAATGCATATAAATATTTCAAGGATGGGTGCCATGAGGATGGTGCCCAACCCTTTTCAGTGGTGCCCAGTGACAGGACGAGGAGCAATGGCCTTAAACGTGAACAAGAAGTTCCACCTCAACACGAGGAAGAACTTCTTTACATTGAGGGTGGCAGAGTACTGGAACAGGCTGCCCAGGGAGGTCATGGATCTCCCTTTCTGGAGACATTGAAAACTCTCCTGGACGTGTTCCTGTGTCCCCTGCCCTAGGTGACCCTGCCATGTCAGGGAGTTTGGAGTAATCTCCGGAGGTCCCTTCCAACCCTAATGATTCTGTGATTCTCTGATTCTGTGATCTCCCCCAGAGACACGCGGGGAAGCCCCTCGGCAGCCGCCTCTGCGGCCGGGAACCCGGAGCTGGCAGCGGGAGCCGGAACCGAAGCCGGGAGCTGGGACCTGGGACCTGGGACCGCGGCACCCTCCCCGCCCCTCACGGGCGGCAGGCGCTCCCTGGCACCGAGGCCCCGCCCACAACGCGCGCGAGCTGGCGGGCGCGGTCCCCGCCCGCCTCAGGCCGGCTAGCGGAACGCCGAGCGAGCGAGCGGCGCTGTGTCGATGCGCTCGCTGCTCGCGCCGACCCCTGGCGCATCCCGGCCGCTACTTCCGCCGGCGCGGGGCCGCAGGACGGAGCCATCCCGGAGCCATCCCGGCGGGCGGGCGGGACGCGCTGGCCGGGGCGGCTGGCTGGAGCCGCCGTGCCCCTCCTCGCCCGCCGGACAGGTACGGGGGCGGGGCCGCTCCTCCCTCCTTTCCTCCCTCCCTCAGGGACGGGGGGCGAGCGGGAAGGAGGCGGGGTCGCTTCCTGGGCAGCGTCGCCCGGCATCAAGGGGCCATGGGCGGCACGGTGAGGGGCGTCGGTGGCAGGTCCTGGAGCGGGACGAGGCTGACACCGAATGTCGGGAGGGTCTCGGCCGGCCCGGGGAGGCGGCGTCCCGCGGGGCCCGTGGGCAGCGAGGCGTTCCCGGTCCCGGGGGAAGGGCGGGGAATGGCGGCCTGTGGCAGCTGGAGGGAAAGCCTCCGTGCCAGCCCTGCCGGGACAGCTGCCAGCTGCTCGGGAAGGGACACACCTGGCGCGGGCGAGTGGGCAGGAAGGAAGCCTCAGGGATCATGCTGGACCCTATCCCCCTTCCCTCTTTTGCCTCCGGGGCAGGACGCAGGTACTGTCAAGCAGAGTATCTGCCCAGGTTTCCCACAGATGGACTTTGGCGTCCCAGTTACCTGGCGCATCCCCGTTGTGGTGCCGGCTGCTGTCCTGCCACCATGCAGTTCCGGCAAAGTCTCCTGAGGATCATGGCCAAGGCCAACGTGGAGCTTGCCTGGTGTGTCTCAGGCAAACAGTTTTTGTCAGATGCTGGTTTCTGCCAAAGTTGTGGGTTTAACAGATGTTCTTCAGGCTCAGGTTCCTTCGTGATGTTTTTTCCATGCTTCGTACAAGTCATTAACTTTTTGGAAGCCAAAGACATTTTGCTTTTGTCCTTGCTTGTTCATTTGTTTCTCCTTCATGTAAGCACTGTTTTGTGTGATAGGTTAAAGTAGTGATCTGCAAGGGACTTTTTTTAAAGGGGAAGAAACAGGAAGTCTTTGATCTAAAGAATGTGTTGTTTACACTTTTACGCACAGGAGGAAAAAGAAAAGAGGAAAATCGGTATTTTGCACAAATCAGGACAGCTCTTAACCCTTCATAAAACAGATTTTTGCAGTATATTAATTCTAGAGATAAATTAATTGCTTGAGGGATTTTGATGAGAGGAGGAGCAATAACAGTTTTCATACTTAAAAAAATAACAGTTTGAGAAGGCACAGTGAATTTCAGAGGAGTTCTGTCACTGTTGCTAATGAAATCCCTTAGCAGAGACTGTTTCAATGCATACATACATTTACAGTTTCTTCAGCTGTTACATAATGTTCCTTGAAAGATGAAGAGAAAAACAATTACCAAGTATCATACGTTTATAGATGGTAATCAGTGTTGTTCCTTACTACTTTCATGACAGACTTGGTGATCTGAAAAAAATTAAATGGGCAGATTGTACAATTTGATGGTGTTCCTGAGGAAATACTTTGACTAGAAATAGTTTAAAATTGGAGATTACATTAATTGTGTGGTTGTATTCCAGTAAGCAGCTCAGCCCTACACAGCCACTTGCTCACTTTCCTCCCTACTCCCAGAGGGATTGGGGAAGAGGAAAGGAAGAGTAAAAAAGAAAATGTATGGGTCAAGATAAAAATTATTTAAGAAGTGGAGAAGAAATGGAAAAAGAGAAGCAGATGAAAACAGGTGATGTAAAGATGATCCCTCCTCCAACAAGTAGATCGATGTTCAGCCAGTCCCTGAGCAAAACCTGGCTAACCTCACTGAACTCCACCCCCACCCACTCACACCTTACTTTTTGTTGCTGTCCATGACAATTTATGGAATATCTGTGGTTAGTTCAGGTCATCTGTCAGGTTGTGCCCCCTCCCAGCCTGCTGCCCACACCCTGGTCTGTCTACTGTAGGGATGGGCAGAGGGAGATAGAGAAAAGGCCTTGATGCTGTGCAGGCTCTCTCAGCAATCACTAAAACTCAGTTTTTGGACATTTGAAGCACCCATGACAGTACATGGCCATGTCTTCTTCTGAGCATATGTTATACTCTGTTTCCACATAGCTGAAAAATGAGGCTCAGATTGCTCCAGCAGCACTTGTTCCACCAGGAAACTGTGACATTACCAAATGCTGGGTACCTGTAAGAGGAAGCATTCACTGGACAGGAAAGATCTGAACAGGCATGGACAAAAATACAAGTTCAGCTGAGATACCACCAAGGGATAGGTCCTGAACTACATTGATTTTCCTTCACGGTGATTTGATCTTTGGGCTTGAACTTGAAAGTCCTGACTTTGCATGCAATTCTTTTGGGGAGACTAGTAGTTCATATCCTGGGTTTAGTGATCAAGTCACCAAGCATCTTTTGTGGGCAGCATAGTGGTGGGATGCTATAAACATGGCATTGAAGAGGACTGCTCTTCATCATGCCCAATCTCAACAACTACACACAATGGCTTTTATAAGCTTCGCCTTGGAAAAAACAGTTCATTTTTCCTTCCTTGATTTTTAGGCTGCTCTAGAATAGAGATAGCCTAGAGATGGAAAGGGTACATTTGTTTGTGATCAATCACTTCGTACCCACTTGCACAACTCAACGAAACTCTGAAACCTTGATATTTTTCCTCTTAATGTCCCATTCATTTACTGTTTTGGAAGGCTGTATGCTATGTCCTCTCTGACTTTAGCATTTCTTTCAGCTTGCGGAAAGAAAACAAACAGAAACAGAAAGAGAAAAGCAGACAGAAGACAACGATAGCACCGAATGCAGCGAACCAGGAACCATGGATCTGAAATTCACTTCATCAAGAAAATACATTTCCATCAGTGTACCTTCCAAATCTCAAGCTATGTCTCCCCATATCAAATCAGTAGATGATGTTGTAGTTCTTGGTATAAATCTCAGCAAATTTAGCAAACCTGCTCAGTTTTTCATCTGTGTTTCTGGAGTTTTTATGTTTTATCTAATTTATGGATATTTACAGGTAAGTGCTATGAACTTGTGTCTTAGGCCAATTCCTCCTACCCCTTTTATTTTCAATAGCGTAACAATATAGTTTGTAATTTAATATGCATAGATGTTTAAACTAGATATTTATTTCAATGTCAGCCTTTCAGTATTCAAGAACAGCAAGTAATGTATAATCTAAGTTTCCGTTGTATTTCGTGTGCCTGGAAAGTTTAGACCACTTGGACTATCCTAACTTGATCTTTTACTCCGTGTGCAAAATATACCAAGATCTTCATTGATCTTTACACCTTTACATCTCCCTAAGTTCCATGAGTGCTGTACAGTTACAGTCATCTTATTTTTCTCTCTGCTCTCAGGACAGAGCTGAAACATGTTCTGTGGTAGTTTGTTAAACAGAAGCATAATATTTACGCCATTTTAGTTAAACATTTACCCTTCTGCTGATCTTTTCTCTTTTACTTTGAGCAGCTACATTTCTGTTCCATTTTTTTAGTTATTTTTAAGTTCATTGAGTATTCTCAATAAAGCAGTGATTTAAAAACTTGATAATTAAAAATCCTGTTTCCAATGCAGTTTTCAAAAGCAGCGGAGAAGTTTGTTAATGTAAAGTTACACCAAAGACTTAGACAACATTATCAGTAATTAAAAGTGGACTCTCAAAAAGGAAAATACTAGGTACCCTTTTGTTTCTATAACTGACACACCTGCATAAGTCTTTATGCAGTGTAATGTATTTTTCCTTAACAAATTGCTCAGGTTTAAAATGTTCCTACAGCCTGCAAATTCATGAACTCACAAGTGCCGTTTAATGTAGGCACTCAAGATATTAGGTGTGCTCTTAGGAATCTAAGAGCTGAAAATTATCAGTAAGGATGTCTGTTAGAGAAAATTTGTATTACATTTATCCTGAGATATTTATGAAATCTTAATAAAAACAGTCCACTGAAGGAAATGAACTGAAAACCAGCAAAAAAACAGAAAGGAAGCCATCTGTAATATGAGATAATTACTAATGGATCAAATGTATTCCCCTGATTAATTGATCCATTTATTTCTGTGTGTTTACTACAGTAGTAAATTTTATTTTTTTCATTTTGGAGAACCTAAATTGTCTTTTCTTTTTCAATACTTTACAAGTTACATATGGCAGATAGATTCTAGTTAATAATCAGCTTCTGTAAAGGGTAGGTTTGCATGTACATGAAGGAAAAAGGTCTGTTGATTTTTTTGTCCATTTAATATTTTGGTGTATGTACATGACTTTGGTGGGTTTTTGTTTTTATAGGAATTGATATTTTCAGTGGAAGGTTTTAAACCTTTTGGTTGGTACCTCACTTTAGTGCAATTTGGATTTTATTCCATTTTTGGACTAATAGAATTGCAGTTGATTCAGGACAAAAGAAGAAGGTATGTGTTTTTCCAAGCATTTTACCCACTGTCCATGAAATTAGAAGTATTTGATACTTATGGTATATTTAACTGCTGTTTTTTCAGTGTGAGTACTGTGAGGCATTGCTAGCAGTTCTGTTGATAAAAGAAAATGAGTTTTTGGATGAGGTAGAGAATGTTTTAGAAGTACCCACTTAGATTTCAGACCTGTAAGTAATTTTGTTAACTCCGCTGTCACTTTGTCCCACTTACAGAACATATCATATCCTTAAGGTGGCTGACAGAGACTGGCTCATGTTGCTTGGGATTATCACATCTAGAGTAGAGCCCCAGTGCACTTCACAGCACTTGAAGCCATCTGTCAGTGAATATGTTTTCCTCAAATGTTGGCACCTCCTCATCAAGAGGTTCCTCTAACATGCTGTGCATCTTGGAGAGTGTCAAGGGTCTGCTCTCTGCTTGCCATGTGGCTGAGTGGATTTGCTTCAAACGATGTGCTAAAGTTTTGTGGTTTTCATTTAAGAGAGCACTCATAACACTGCCACAAAACTGTTCTCTGTTTTTGCTGCAGAAGGAGATTTTTGGTCTCCCATTTGTGGAAATGGGATATTTTCTGACTCGATGTAGCCATTCTGCAGCTTCCTACTCATCTATAGCCTCAGCAAAGTGTATATTGAGGCACTATGGAAACTTGAATAGAGGCTGTTGTGGTGTCCTGAATTTTAAAATTACCTTACATTCTAGCTGAACATAACTAGTTTTCCTTACCTGCCATCAACTTTGGATGATTTTGCATATACTGGTTTTAGTTTAGAATATTGTTTTTTAACCAAACAACACAACTTTGATAAATAATTCCTTTTATTTTAATCACTGACAGCTTATATTTCAAGTTGTCTGACTTTTTGAGATGCATCAGATAATATTGCACAGTTACCTTTTGGGTGTTCTGCTACTAGTATTTACAGGTTTTTATTACCAGTTGGTAATGCTTAAAGAGCATGACCCTTCAAGTAAGTTGTGTTGGAAATGTAGATCTGAAATATATATTAGCTTTTATTTTCTATAATCTAGGCATCTCCTTGTAGACATGCAGAAATATATATTTCTTAAAATTTAAAATTTTCTTGCATGCCTCAGAGTATGTGTACATCACATAATGAGTTGTAGATAAGGCAGGATTACAGCAGGACAGCTCCTTATGTTCTTAGTGTGGTTCTGAGTATGCATGAAAAAGAGCCAAACATATGCTCAGCAATAGCTGTAAAAAAATCACAAAGTGAACACAGAAGTTAGTGTTGGATCATCTGCTGTCAGGTGTTAATTTCATCAAATTGTGAACAAAATATCTGAAAATGTTCAACAAGCCCCTCTGTTCGTGGTATCTGAATCACTGCTCCCTTAGTTTTGTTGAGTTTCATAAAACAATGGTACTTTTTTAAACTTTCTTTATTTTAAAAATACCAAGGTTCATGTGAAAACTTCACCAAAGAAGTTGTCACGGTGACTGACCTGTGTCAGAGCTAAGATCCAGGATATCTTGGTATACCAATCTGCCATGTTTCCTTTGACAAATAACCTGAAACCTTTGTCTTGAATCTTGTGTGAATAACATACATTCTCAGAAGGAGGTTAAAGAATTACTGCATGAATACTTCATGAGCCATAAACTTTTTATTGATTTGTATTTGTGCTGTTTATTTGGAGGAATTAAAAGAAATGAAATATGAAATCAGACATTTACGTGCATTTTTAAATATCTACGGAGTGAAATTCAGTAAGACAGATGAGGTTGTATTACAAAAGTATTTCTTCACCTAAATTTCCAAGCTAAATCTCTAGATGAATCTGTAATACAAAGGTTTGTATGTTTATGTTTTGTAGAATTCCTGGCAAAACCTACATGATAATAGCGTTTTTGACAGTGGGAACTATGGGTTTGTCAAATACCTCTTTGGGATATCTGAATTACCCTACTCAAGTCATCTTCAAGTGCTGTAAACTGATTCCAGTTATGATAGGTGGGGTTTTTATACAAGGTAAGTGTTAATCTTGCTATTAGATGGGTTTTTTATTGTTTCATTGGGAGGCAGTCGTATATGGAACTTTTTTAAATTCCACTGGTAGAATTTTCCCTGTAGGAGGAAAAATGAAAATTTCTGTAGCATCCTCTGAGAAAAGGTACAAATATAATTAGATCAACAGAAAATATGGGGAAAAGCTTTCTACACAACACTTGCAAAACTTTATTTTTACATAAACTTTCTTAATTTTTAAGAAAAGTAAGTTTGTTTTCTAAAATAAATCTCTTTATAAATGAAACAATTTCAATATTGAAATGGAAAACTTGAAATGAAAAAAAAATCCAACCACCCTTTGTGAAGAAAGTCCCTACTCCTGTTTGAAAAGATTAATTCCTAAATTTTGATTGAATCAGCAGTACACCTGATTTTGCCTGTCTTTGGCTAGTCCTAAAGTCATAGTTTATATTCCAAGAAGAGAAAATGGAATCTGGAGAAAAACAGAAAGGTTATAGTTATGTGAATAAATATACTTGAGTATTTCTGGCTTTAGAAGACTTAAGTATTTTATAAAAGTTTGTTCAATACACAAAAAATCAGTCACTAAAGCTCTACAGGGACAAGTAATATGGAACAAAATGTAGAGTGCTGTATTTCTATGTCTGTAGCTAATTCTGGCCTTCTGGTTGAAAACCAACTGAATTTTCAGAGGACATAACAACTTTACATATGCATGTGCCTACACAGTATTTGCCTTTTATTAGGAGTAATTTTTTATCATTTTAATGCAAAGTGACTGGTATTTCCTTAAAGCTTTGTGAAACTTTGTATTGTGTTGTAGTAGTGTTGTAGTCTCAGAAGCTATTTTTTTTAATATTGTTGTTTAAAAAATTCAGTTCAATACAGTTCCCTTGGAAGCTCATGTTCAAAGTTCAGCTTCTGACCGAGGAATATGTTATTTCAAACAATATATACTAACTCCTGCTTTTTCATGTCCTTACTTTCTTATTCTATTCCCCTCCACAACCTGTCTTTCCTAAGCTATAAGACAGTGTAGGGTTCTGTGAGTGCCAAAATTGTCTGTTAGTGTTTGGAATTGACTTCTTTCTGAGCAGTGAAGACAGCTGAAATGTCTTGTGTAAGGGAAAAGTATTAAGAAAACATCTAAGCAGTCCTGAAGTTGTTAAGAAAATGCTTTGTCAGGGAGGATGTGCTTTGTGTCAGCAGGAGTCAAACCAAAGCTGATCACAAGAATCAGGTATGTCCCATTAGGGAAAGGAGTTTCTGTAGGGCCCTCCCACATGGCAGGAACTTCTGTTGTAGAAGAAAAGAAGTCCGGTTGTGAGAGACCAGAGTCTTCTCTTTAAGTAAAAGAATGACATTGCAACAATGTTTCCTTTGCCTCCTAGTCTGTTAAACAGAGTAAACATGAAAATTCTGAGAGTGCTAACAGTCCATTCTTGCTGTTTGTATTTTGTAGGAAAACGTTACAATATTGTAGACGTGTCTGCTGCCCTATGTATGAGTCTAGGATTAATTTGGTTTACTTTAGCTGACAGCACAGTTGCACCAAACTTCAACTTCACAGGTAAAGATACATTCCATTTTAGAGTTTAACAAAATGCTTGTTTTTTCCTACAATAAGCATTCCATAGAAGTTTTGAGTTCTTGGTGGAGTGCCTTCAGGTATTGTACTGAAAATGCATTGTGGCTTTGCACTGGCAGAGCTCTGTCTGTGGCAGAACAGACCTTATTCAAAGTGTAAGTTCTTTAGGTTCCTAAAATTTCTGGAAACTGCACCCTTTTGGTTGAAATGTCTCATGCATTCTCAAGAAACACTTATCACAGTATATATATCTTGAAATAAATACAATAAAATTCAGTTGGACCATTTTAAAACTTAAAAAGTTTAGTTGTCTTTTCTAGCTAAATTTTTAAGTTGTTTCCCATTTCAGAACCATTTTATTTATATTAACTGATGACCTCAGTCAGATTTGCTGTAGATTTTAGGTGGAGGTCTCACATTTTAACATTTTAATTCTGTCTAAAATCAGAAGCAAAGCAAGGATTTTAACCTGCCTTTTAACTAAGTGGAATTTCTTTCTCAAATGACAAAGGATAGTTGAATTCCTGGGTTAATTCCCATGATTTTTGTAGAACTGTTTCCATGCAGATTTCTTTCAGAACTAATTTGGGACCAGTTTTTACTGGTTTTAATTGTTTTTACTCATGCTTTATATACAACACAGCATTGCTGGTCTCATCCATGGCTTTACTGCTTCTGCTCAGTACTGCCCCAGTGAGTGGAACAATTCTCCTCACATTCCAAACTGTGTAATGGGCGTAAGATTAACATTTGTCTTGTCCTCTCGTTTCTCCTCTCCATGTGCATTTGTGCTTCAGATTCCAGATAACCTTTTCATCTCAGTCCAGTGCTGGACCATGCATTTGTCCAGTGGTGTGCCTGGGCCATTAAGCAGGGCTGGAACAATCTTGATGGAGAATGCCCATGGAGACATGCATCCATCACTTTACAGAGGGAAATAGCTGAGCTGGAGCTGTTATTATGTGTTTGGACCAGAGCTGAATCCATGCAGATGAGATATCTTTATTTTTAGCATTTCCTATATTATTCATGTTATCATGTCTTTTCCATTGAGTTATACCTTCTCCAATGCCAAATAACTTTGAATGGTGAAGAGACCTGGAAAGTCTAGCCATGGGAAGGAAATGGTTCCCAAACTAAAAACACTGGTTTAGAAGTTCCTATATCTTCAGAAGCTTGCCAAGAAAATACCACCTTAAACTTCATGGGCCTTAAAAATGTTAAATCTTCCACCTCTGATTGTAAGAACATAGGATTAAGAAAATAAAACACTGCTTGTTTCTAGTCTTCTAGTTTCTTCCCTGACACGATCTTTTAAGGAACCAAGACTAGAGCAGATTTTGATTTGCATTTTGACGATTAGTATCTTCTGTAATGTTGTATACTTAGGAAAAGTGTATTTCAACCTGTCATGAAATACAACGGTCATGAAAGTTTGGAGGTTGGGAAACGAATTGTGACTGATATGATTAGAGTTACTAGTTTTTTCTTACTGGAAAACTGATTATGTTATTGACTGTATAGTGACTTTGTTATGAGTATATGTGATAACCTAAAACCATGGGGTTTGTACCTGAACAGTAGTTTTTTTAATTAATGTCTCAGTAATGGAAGATTTCTACTGTCAGTCCTCTTGCCTTTTTTTTGCTGTTATGTCTAATATTTTTGTTTGCCTTCATCAGAAAAAAAATAGTACAGGATTAACTACTCAAAAAGAGTATGTTCTCTGGTTATTTATCTTAAGTGCAACTGATACTCTGTCACTCTTGTTACTATGAAAACTACAGCTGCCTTCTTTCTAGCAATGTCCAGATGTTCCCATCAAGCTTAGAGACACACAGTGCTCAGGGGTTACTTGGTGGAGGGAGAGTGGAGGTAGGCACTGCTTTGTACTGGTGCCATGAAATATTTTTGCTGACATTTAGAATATGTATGCAGGGTGTTATTTTTCTATTCTGGGATTTTTTGCCACTACTTTGTTGGTGAATATTCTGAAGAAGTTTTTGTTTGTTTGTTTGTTTGTTTGTTTTCATAGGTGTGGTCCTAATATCCCTTGCCCTCTGTGCAGACGCAGTTATAGGAAATGTACAAGAAAAAGCTATGAAGTTGCACAATGGTTCAAATTCAGAAATGGTAAATACCACATTTGCAATTTTAAAAGAACATATTTTATCATAGGCAAGGCCTACATTGACAAAACGTGGAACTTAATGTGCTTTTCTCTTGCTTATGAAAGGAAAAGCTCTTGGTGTACTGTTCTTGTTTGTCTGAAGACTTCTGCTGATTTTTCTGTTTCAGTTTTTAACCTTTCATGGGTGCTGCTTTCTGTGTGCAGCTGCAACTGTATATTGCAGCTACAGAAGCACTCATTTCTAGCAACAATTCCTTTGTCTACCTGCATTGATCTCTACCTGAGATCAACATAGTGGTTTTTTGTATGATCATGCTCTTAATCACTGAAAAATACACACTGTTCTTCTGATATAGTTGAACATGTGTTACATGGAGCATGGTGCTTTTCTTACTTGCTGTAATTTATATTCTAGCATGTGCTAGCACTTGGGAGGCAGGTTTTTTTGAATCTTTTGAAATCTGTAAAATTCTGACTTTCACAATGGGTGAATATTTTTGTTCCTGATTCAGTGAAATACATAATTTTGAAAAAGTCTTGTTCATTATTTTTAATATACTTACTTGGAATGTGGATTATCTGTTCATATGGTCTGAGGTTATTTTTCTTTTTAGATAAAACTCTTTTGAATTTGGCATATTTTTCTCTGAAGTTGAGTAAATATAAGTAAATCTTTTACTATAAAAGGCATAATACAAATATGTCACAGGTAAAAAGTTACTGAAATATATTTTCTATATTTGGCATGTATTTGACATTTAACTAAAAAAATCCAGTTTCTCATGAGAATGGTTTCATAAATGGAGAAAAAGTTAGAAGGAATCTTCATTTAAGGCTAGAAGTGATTTAGGATGGCTCAAGAAGTTTGAGCTACAAGTTTCTGGAAAGTGGAAGAATATATACCTAAAAGTGTCACTGTCTTCTTGTTTTTATTCTTGTACTTTTTCTTAGTGTTCACTGTTGACTGCTGCTGAGGGCAGAGATTTTAGCTACCTGGACCTCACCTGACCCCGTGCAGCCTTCTATAGCTGTCATTTCCAAAATCCAAACCAAAGTGCAATCTGTAGATGTTTTCTTGCCCACTTTGCATGTGTCAGTTGTTGCTGCCTTACCTACGAAATTCATTGTGTCTCCAGGACTTTACTTTTTATTCTGCATTAGGCTGACAAATGTTGGTCCTCATACTGTATACTCATACTACTTGTGGAGGATGAGTGTAGCAGTTCAGGATATAAAGGTTTTGTTTGTTTGTTTGTGGTTTAGACATTATCTTTCAGGATTTTGTTCAGAGAATTCGGAGCAGAAGTACAAGCAGAATTTTGGAAATAATTTTCTATACTTGAGACTCTGGGTAAAAATTGAATATGAATTGGAGATCATGTTTAATGGACAGTGATCTGGAAATAAAATAGAGTAATAAAGGAGCCTGTCATCCACAGGATCTCTCTTACTCTGTCAAATTTGTAAATTGCCCTGGATTTAAGCAATTGCGAAAAGTGAAAAGATGTCTTGTGGCTGAAAAAGTAACTGCTGTTCTGGAAGGTTATACCTGATTTTTGCCTTATGTGTCATTCTGTGGAAGTGACTTATTACACTGCCTAACAAGGAATTAGCAATGTGGTGCTTATTCCTGGTTGTGAAAAATGAGGTCTTTGGGTACTTAGGGAGACAATCTGGATGCAGAGGCAAGCGAAGAACTAGGGAGTGACTTCTGTGTGTATAAACAGTGTCACGTAAAAGCTCTGAGGATCAGTTCATTGGTTTTTAAGTGTTTGAAAGCAGGTCTGCTCTTTAAACATACATTCATCCTTTATAACAGAGCAGTGATAAGTGGTCTGTTGTCTCATGGAATTGCTATCAATTGTTAATAGATTTTCCCCAATAATTGAGATATTATAACAAGACACTGAGTTTTGAAAGCATAGTAGATCAGCATGTTCTAGCCAGTATTGAGTAGAACAGTTCTCTTGACTCATTCCCTGTTTCACAAGAAAAGGCTACTAAATGTTGCCCAAACAGCTGAATGCTCTACGGCAGGATGGACAAATGGATGGGCGGATGGGCAGTTCCAGCTTCTACTCTGTTGACTCAGCATAGGAAAGGATAGATGAAGATTGTTGTGTTGCTCAGTGAAGCTATGAATTGAAAAAGGGTGCAGACAAAATAAAGAGCTTACCTGTTTCCTGAATGTTCTGACCACTGAACCAGAGCTGGTCATTTTTGAAAGTCCTGTTTGCTATAACCATGATGCATGTGGGCAGTGCATCTGAACTGAAGTGACACAGATGAAACTTACATGACACTTCTGGCAGCCCATGGTGATTCTGTGCTATCCTTTGCACATTTAATGTAATACAGATCTTTACTGTGCTGGATAAGTAGCAGAAAATGAAACGTGTAATGTGTTCTTCAGACTATTAAATTGCATAGTTGTGGGAAGTTTTATTTAGGCTGTGAAATCCTGAACTTGAAGGATTTACCACAGTTGACACTGACCTCAGGATGTTATTAACTGACTAGCTTTCCAAACTTCTTTTATGTTGTTGTGGGTAGGAAGAATGTGTCTATCACTTATTGTTGACTTTTCACTGTACATCAACTATAAATCCTAGTAAAAATATTATCAAACGCTGAAAATTCAGCTCTGAGAAGCTGAGCATATTCATAGGACCAAGCATCTGAAAGCATTTAATTTTGTCCTTTTGTATAGTACCACCTAGTAATTATTTTCTCTTACACTATTCTAGGTTTTGTATTCCTATTCAATAGGGTTTGTGTATATTTTATTTGGATTAACATGCACTAGTGGATTAAGCCCTGCAGTAACATTTTGCTCAAAGGTAGGTGTAAAGATTTCCCTTTTTCTATGAAGAACTTCATTGGAAAACCTTGCTCTGGATGATTTAGAAAATCTCACCACTTGTCTCTCTAAAGTTCTATTTTCATCATGTAAAAACAGGTTAACTCGTGTAATTCATACAGTAAGCAAGTTTTTCCAGTCTTTGATGTATAAGATAGGGTAATGTTTTAAAAAGCAACAAAATCACAGGAGCAGATTTATGAGCTTATAATTTCATTATTATTTTTCCATTATTTAACTAAAATTAAATAAGGATTTTTGCATGAATGCATTGTTGAACAGCTTATTATTGCTCTAGCAGTTGATTAAAGTCTGTAGTTTTATGTCACTTTGCAATACCTCAGGGTTTGTTTTACATTTTCGTAACCGGCTTTTTTTATTGTTGCAGCATCCAGTTCAGACTTATGGTTATGCATTCCTTTTCTCCCTGACTGGGTATTTTGGCATATCCTTTGTTCTAGCTTTGATTAAAATCTTTGGTGCCCTTCTCGCTGTAACAGGTATGAATAAATGATATTTTTACTGCCTTTGTATAAAAACAAAGTAATCCACCTCTATTATTTAGGACAGAGCTTTTGAGAATTGTTCTTACTGTGGCTTTTTTTCTGTTCTTTGTGCTGACTAATTTCCGTAGCATGGATCTTTGCTGGTAGAATGTGTTTGAGAGCTTCCTGATTCTTTTTGTGCCACAGTTTCAACCGTGAAGAGTTTGTTAAGTGAACTTGTGTGTGTAGTCTGTGCTATGTTTTTAGTGTGGAAGCAAACAGTGTTCTAAATGGAGGAGTTTTTATAGAATCACAGAATCATTTAGGTTGGAAGGAACTTCAAAGACTATCTAGTTCCAACTTCACTGCTATGGACAGGGACACTTTCCACTAGACCAGTTTGCTCAAAAGCCCAATCCAAGCTGACCTTGAACACTTCCAGGGATAAGGCAGACGCAGCTTCTCTGGACAATTTGTGTAAAGAGTTTCTTCCTAATATCTAATCTAAAGCAACCCTCTTTCAGTTTAAAGCTATCCCCCTTGTTCTGTCACTACATGCCTTTGCAAAGAGTCCCTCTCCAGCTCTCATGCAGGCCCCCTTTAGGTACTGTGATGTGCTATAGAGTCTCCCCAGAGCTTTCTCTTCTCCAGGATGAACAATCCCAAGTCTCTCAGCCTGTCTTCATAGGGAAATACAGAAAGGAAAAGATATATATTGTTTAAAATGTAAAAGGAAAAGTAAGGATATTCTAGAAAGGCAGTGACATTGTTTCTAAGCACATGAAACTGCAAACATTAGTCACAAGGGCCTGGTGGCCGGGGAAGGTGTAGCAAGATGTCATGTGGCTACTTTCCTTTCTTCCCCTAGAAGACACCCTGGTTTCTGTCAGGTAATGCTCTACTTCATTCACAGTAGTGGAGAGGAAAATACATCATTGTTTTTTGACCTGAGGATTGCATGCTCTGATGTCCTCTGCAGCGTATCTGTTTCATATTTGCTTTTAACCAAGTTCAGTAGCTCTCCTGACTGGAAATTGACCTAGAAGAGAGGGTTGGTTCATGTATTAAAATACCTCTCTAAAAAAGTCTCATTATATTAAGTTTAAAAATGCTGTAGAATAGTAAACCTTTCCCAGGTTTTCTTATGCCTGACCTTGACAATTCTAACACTTGAGCCCTTTCTGTCTTGCCTGTAGCAATATGAAAATGTTTATTGTGCTTTGGAAGAACACNCCTTCTTGAAGGGAGTGGGGTGAAAGAGTTTAATGAAAATTGTATTTCTATTAGCAGAATGAGAAATTATCAGACTTAATTGGGAAAAAGAGGAAAAGGCACTTAATTTAGAAGGAAATGGTTACATAAATATTTTAATTAATAACTGATTTGAAAGAACAGAAATAATTGTAATTAGAAAAACTGAAGTAATTTAACCATTTTTTAAATTATTCATCTGTAAACTGTTTTCTAATTAAAACTCAATTTTCTTTTTCATTCTCCTTTAATTTTTCATGAAATAGAAAATAGTTTGATGAGCATAAATTTCTTAAAATGTAAAAAGAAAATTATTACTAAAAAGTTGAGGTTGGGGCAGATGAGAGAAGCAGTAGTGAGAGCTATTTCTTCTACTACAAAACACACTTAAATGAATATTTGTATGGGAGAGAGTTGAGAGGAAAGAGACTTGCTTCATAGCAACATGAAAATACATCAGTAGTTATTGGTTCCTTTTGCCAGTGTGTTGCAGTAAGACTAATTTGCAGTAAGACTTTGCAGTATGGTATAGTAAAAGGTACTTCATGGTAAGCAAAATATATTCTGTTAATAAAAAATTTATTCTTTAAGTACAGACCTACTGCACCCTGTACTGGGTAGGTCAAGTGAGAACCCTGTGCCATCATTTAGAATAACACTTTCTCACGCCCTTAGCCTCCATAGCTAAACTTGTGTGCCTGGCTGCATTCTTACTTTGTTTTTAAATATTTTCTACAACTTTCACTCATGTATTGATTTTGTTTCAGTTATAAACTTCTAGGTTTCCTGGTACACAGTTTGCTAGTAGTGCTTTATCCTTGTTCTTTGCAGATAGCATTGGCACTGTTGAAGTAATTGTTGGACCTGTAGTTTATTTCAGAGCAGTCAAAGAGTTTATTTCCCTTTTGGAAACAGGATTGTGTTCTCCACTCTTCTTACTACCTTGATTCTTTCTAGTGAACAGATCACATGTAGAAGAATATCTCTTAGTGGTTTTGAGGAAAGCTTCCTAATGCAGTCATTGAAGTCAGACGCCCTTGGTCTCTTAGGCTTCTAACCAAAATTGTAATTCCTTGCACTGTTAGGGAAATTTTTAGTAACTTCAAAAGAATGATGAGAGGATAATCCCATTCCACTCAAAAATAGAGCCTAAAACACCATGAAGCTATAATAACATGAGGTAGAAATGGCAAGATATTTCACTTTTGGTCAAAGCTTTAACAGATGAGTTTATATTATCAGTTACTTGCAAGGGTTGTTTGTTGCTCTCAGAGACTGTGGATTGATTAGCATGAAGTTATTTAATAGCCAGTCTTGTTCTGGAAATTGCCTTCCTTCGTGTGACTGGAGATGATGCTACTGGCACAGTGTACTCGTTCTCAAAGAGCACATGGTTCCAGTGCTGTTTTGCATTGCACTGGTGCATCTGCAGTCTGTGTTTGCACCAAAGGTCTGATCATCATTTTAGTGAGACAACTATTTTATGAGGTTGCCTGCTAAGCCTGTGTTATGTTCTCTTGTTGTAACTGAATTCTTAAAGAGGTTAATATTTGTTTTCCTCTGCAGTAACGACAGGAAGGAAAGCAATGACCATTGTGCTTTCCTTTTTGTTCTTTGCAAAGCCATTCACGTTACAGTAAGTATTTATAGTTTTTAGTGTTTTACAAAATATTTAATAAAAAAACATGTTCTTCATCATGGAAATTTAATGACACTAATTAATCATATTCAGGGTTTAATGCTTGTCATTTCATATCTTCTACAAATGTTAGCAATTTTCTGTAAATATTGATTGGTTTGTTGATACTAATCATGCTACAGAAAAAAGTTTACATTTTTCTAAAGATCTGAAAGACAACAAAGAAAAACCTTGCATAATATCTAGTGCTTATGATACACAATAAGTTGTTTGGGTACTTTCTCTATGGTAGAAGATTTGGCTAAGGGAAGAGATTTTCTCCATTATGGTATTGTTCCTGCTTTTATGAGCTCACATTTGAATTCTTACCTAGCCTTTTTAAATAACTGAAAGCTTCTATTCTCTTGATATATTAAATTGGCAAATGTTTGAGCTTGGGTTAATTTCTTTTTGTTTTCTTAATTTTAAGGAAGATCTTACATTGAAAAATGCAGCTAAGTTGCTACTTTGATCTTAATTGCTTCAGATTTGAAATAACATAATATTCTGTTTTATTTCTATATACAAATTGATTTGAGAAAAAAGCTTGCACCCAAATCCCAAATGGAATTTACCCCAGCTAAAAATATTGAGGCTTGAAAGAATGGAGAGCTGATACAAAAATGTTTCAGCCTACATTGGGAAGTATGGATATAAGGTACTAAGTGAGAAAATGTTTTGGACCAGTAACAGACAGTATAGCTCTCATAACCATAGGAAGGATAAGCATACTAAAGCCCTCAGGATTATTTTGTTCATGTGAGAAAGAACAAACACTATTTAGTTATTATTTAACTTACAAATGCACTTTAATAAGCTCTCCTGCCAGGACAGGAAAAAAGAAGGATGGAAGGATAGTAATAGTAAAGATTTAGGGAAATTCTATCTCAGAGCCCACTGATTTGTGGGGGTTTTTTCTTCAACTTTTCTCTTCTTAATGTAAAGTTTATTTAATCCACAAATATTGATATGTAATTGGTACAGATAAAGTGCTAATGGTAACTTTTTTCCCCTCCTCTGCCTCTCCTCTAGGTATGTGTGGTCAGGCTTACTGGTTGTCCTTGGTATATTTCTTAATGTTTACAGTAAGAATATGGACAAATTCAAACTGCCTTCACTGCTTGGTCTTGGGAAAAAAAGTGTGGAAGAAAGAAAATCAAGGACGTTGTCACAAACTGTATAGACAGTGGTTCATGCCTTGTCTAGACTTTGACTTACTGTTTTATTGGAACAGTCTTCAACTGATTCACTTTCCAAAGGGAACGTTATTAAAACCAAAGGAACTGAAGGCATATTGTCTGCTTGCAGATTGCTGTAAATGCACACTGTTGTGAGCCCTTTCTTCAGAGCACTTGAAATCATCATAAACGGTGTTGTAGGCCATTGTCAGACGGTTTTATCGGCAATGAAGGACAGCAGCTCCTGGCAAACTGCTGAGAGGCTGCACTCAAGTGGGACACAGTAGAAGACTAATTTGGGCATTTCAATAATATTGGCCATGTGGCTGATCTGAGATTAGTGGTTCTTTGTTAATTGTCTAGGTGGGGTAATTTAAATGTAATACTGTATTAATCACCAACTGGTTGATCAAATTGTGATTTTAAAGGTGGAAGGTTTAGAATACAGTATATTGTCACTCTTTTACATTTTAAATAAAAATGTTGGGGTTTTTTTAAGTTATTGTTTAGATCATCACAGAACTTGGTATTTATTGTAATAACTGAAATTTTAATGGAAATCCTCGTGTTGCTCTTTTTACTATTGCTTACAAGTAACAAAACTGAGATTAGTTTGTGCAGTCCAACGCTTATGCTTTTCCAAGGGGAAAATGGGCTTTTAGGCCTGAACTTTCTGAGGTTGAAATAGTGGTGTAAGAAACTGTTACTTGCCTACTCTATGGTGAAATACAGAATTTTTAGTGGCCTGTGGCCCTCTCTATCATAATGGTATAAAGAGACACTGAAGTTCTCCTTAAATTCATACCATCAAATCAAAATTTTTCAATTTCAATATTGGAGTAAATACTAATAGCATCAGCTAATGTGATTGGAATATGTATTGTATCAGTCTGTGTGGTCTTCTGATGAAGTTAAGAGGATTAGGGTACAGATTACAATTTTCTTTTTCCAATGACAGGAGGAGACAATGTGCTCCCAGTCTGTCTTTTTCATCATGAATTTAGGAAGACTAAGTCCATTTATCTCTCTTTCATATTCAACTTGCTTTGGAATCGCTTGCCATCTCTTTCAGTTTATATATTTAACAACAGCACTTTAAAAATACTAATCACCTTACAAATCATTGTTCTTATGCTGTCATGGTTTTTTTTGTTGTTGTGTCCCTTAGATGCATCTTAGTGTGTGTTCTTTCAACTTGGACAAAAACTAATTGGATAATAGAAATATATAGTCAGAAAGAACGTACAAAGAATTTAAATATCTCACAGAATGGCCTTCTGTCAAAAATACTAGTTGATGAAAGTATTCAAGATGTGCAAAATATTTTTCAGACACTTAGGAAGAATTGCTGTTCAAAGGAGCTTGTAGTCAAAGCACAGACACAAAATGTGCCTTAAATTTTTCTTATTGAGTTGGTAGCTCACATCTACCATATTAAATATGTTATTGAATAGAACACGGAATAACAGCTGTCTTAGCACGATGGGATGAACAAGAGAAGAGCTGTGCTATCATAACTGCACCCTTCCCAGCACTGACACTTCTCTGGGTTGTCAGCAAAGCCTCTCAACACGTACAAACCCACTGATGCCAAGTCAGGAGAATTTATTGCATGGGACAGTTTTGGTTTTTAAATTCCCAGCTGCTGCATGATCATTTGTTTCCTAGATGAGGTAGAGAGGTGAGAATTTGATGAACACCTTGAAAGAGATAGATGGCCTGCCATGGCTGTCCATTTTCATGTTGCAGCCAAAGTTTTATGGTAACGTATGATAAAGCGTTAGAGTTTCAAATTTGGTGTAAGAGTGCATTTGACCAAGTCAAGGGGATTGATACACTTCTTTCCCCATAATATTTATCAACTCTTACATTCCCTTGCATTCTTTTTACTAAATGAAATTGTTCTTTCCAGCAAGGTTAAGATAATTTTAGTCTCAGTTCTGCCATCTGCAAACTCTGCCTGTTGCTAAACTTTATTGAGCTTCAGGAAACCAAATTATGTGAAAGCTACAATACATGCAGAAAGTCATCGTAAATATAATTCATTTGGCATCTGTTTTATTTAAATAAGTGAGGGGTCACTCACAAAGTTTCTGACTAGAATGCAAATGTAGTATGTATGTTTCTGAACTGTTTTATAATTGTTCTGTCTCTATCATCTCTCTTTGGAGAGAATAGTAATCACAATAATTCACCTTTTAATTTATTCTCTCTTGTATACAGGACCAAGTTAATGAAGCTATCATTACAGGAAGTTTTATTTTTTAAATAATTTTCTTAACTGTAGAAGTGTATGTTTTGTTTTACAGGTGTAATTTAAAAATTATTTTTATATACAAATGAATATTGTAGGTTTACTGTTAAAAGCATAAATTTAAGAGTCAGCTCTTTATTTTCATAGGTGTGAGTCTAGTACTTGCCAATCAACAATAAGTGTATTAAAGAAAGTGCACACACAAGTGAGAGTAGTTCATAATTTGCCGCATGTCGTGGTCCATGCAGTTTCATGCCTTTATTAAGAAAACATTTCACTGAATTGCTGATTTTGGGCTTGTGGAGTCTTTTTAATAAGCTTCATAGTGCACACAAGTTAGAAAACCTTACAAACCTGCAAGTGTTCTTACTACAAAATTTTGGGGTTGAGTCTTCTGTGCTGTATATGTATGTTGGTTTTGTGTTGTCTAGGAAGTATGAATAAGGGCTTGCCCACAAAGTAACTGTAAATTATTTATTTTTTGTGTAAGAGCACTTATATTGGGATGTTGGTTAACCCTTCCCAATGTTGAAGGCTGGTCATAGTAACTATTACATCTTATACTCATTGCCTCCTGGACTCTTTACAGTAGGCATGGTGAAACTATAGAAAAAAACCATTCAGTTCTCTCAGCAGAAAATTAGTTATCTAAATATAATGTGGATTAGTTGCTTCGTATTCTTTTGCTAACAACCCTTTTCTCTCTATAAAAAATCTCTGATGTGGAAATTAGTTATAACAGCATTGAAATTCTCAGTAAAATTTAAATCTGACCAGGATCTCCATTGATGTCAGCAATCTACCTCTGTGACCTCTGCTTCTGCCTTTCTTTGGAAAGCTGAGGAAGCTCTGTTTTCCTAAATCAGCATGCATTTGCAGTTGCTTTCATATTACATTTTTGTATTTGTCTGGCACACTTCAGTAATGAAGTAATTGACTGTGCAGTGGATTTGTTCAGTGTTGCAGTACGTCAGTGTCATCAGAACTGCTAGTTACGCAGGTAGCTGTGTGTGAATACAAGTGTGGAAGAGCTAATGCCCTGCCCTCCAAACCTCCAGTGTTTCCTGATACTGCTTTAAACTGGTTTTTTTAATCTTGTTTTACTACTCCCAGGCTTTGAACTTAGCAAACATTTTAAGCTAAAGCTTGGGCTTTATGTCATTCCTACTTGTCCTTCTTACCTCCTTGCTTGTCTTTCTTGCTTTTGGATGTGAACTCCTTTTTCAACCTGTTCTGTTTGTGCACTGTGGATTGTTTCAGGTTTGTATTTCTGCATTTAAGGGCTTACATCACACTATTGCAGGTTGGTCACGTTCCAGATTTCCTGTTTCGTATCATTTATAACCATCTGGATGATTCTTTTAAATCCTTTTTTCTCCATGAAAAAATCTGTCATACTTTTCATTATTTTTGGAAAGGTCTAGATAAGTGCATGTATGAGTTAACTCCTTGACCTCATTCTGTCTTTGAAGAAAATCTCTCTTCTCCCTTGCCTGCCTGTGAGAACTAAAGGAAGAGGAAATAAATTATTTCAAGTGCTCTTTTTTTTCTTTAGTAAGTGTCTTCCTCACTAACTTGGCGTGTCTTAATTGTTTCTTTTCTTTCTGCCTCCCATGCTCCCAGGCACAAACAAGCCTTTCTCTCATGTTTGACCGCTGCTTGTTCAATCATGGAAACTTTGAGTTGTTTACTGTTCTGAAAAGAGGTATAAAATTGCATGTATACTCTGGAGGGCAGGAAATAATAAGTAAACTTCACAAGTTAAGGAAGTAATTAAATGGATTAATACATTTTTCTGGAGGGATTTTATATATGGTTTAGTTAATAGCTCAGAATTTGTTAGTGGAAGGGTTGGGTTTTTTTCTTTTACATTTTACCTGTTTAAAAATCTTTATATTAATTTTAATATTTAATATAAAACTCCTGACTGCTCAGACAGTTTATAGAGATTAATTTCGGTCTTGCCTATGAGGCAGAAAAGCCCTATTTCCATTTCAGAGATGTAGCAGAAATGGTATCTTGCCCAAAAGTTGCCTTGGTAAGTCTGTGATGCGCAAGGAAGAGATATTAATACCCTCAGTTATCCTGTGCCCCAAGTCCAGCAGAGCCCATCTCTAAGTGAAATGGTACCAATGTAAGCCCACTTTCTTTTACCCCCAACATTAGAGGTGTTAAATTGTTTCTGTTCCTTGTGCTGTACAGTCTGAAGGGAAATTAAGACAGCCATAAAACAGCTTTTCTGCATTTTATTTGAAGCTTTTTTGCGTTGTTATTTTCTTGTTGATTTGTTCTGGTTTCTGTAAGCACTGCTGTGGAAGCAAGCCAGAGACAGCAGCAGTTTCACCTTCACTTTCAGGTGACTGATTCACCTTGCTACTAGTCAAAAGCTGCTGCCATGGGAAAACTGTGAGGAATTGTCATCACATGAGGAATTAAGCATAATGATGCCTTGTCGGGTCTGTATCATTTTGCCATTCACTTGAAGAGAAGCAAAGACTAATGCAATAAAGAATAGACAAATGGACAAATAGCTTAGGATACAATGCTGACTTAACACTTCTCCACACCTGTTTTGTGCTGTTTTGCTGGTTTTTCAAGGTGTGTTGGTAATGTATTGCTTCTCACTACTTTTGGTTATTTAGGTGTTTTCTTTGTTAGATTTCTCAGTTTTATGCTTTCTCTTCTTTTTTCCCCTGTTTATTTTTTTATTACTTATATTTGAACTGTAAAGTTTTACTTTGTAATTTTCATTACACCTGTAGCGCTGGTCTAGTTCTGGGCTCTCCAGCACAAGAGAGAAATGGGGCTAGAGGAGAGAGTCCATCAAAGTGACACAAAGATGATGGACTCGACCATCTCTCCTGTGAGGAAAGGCTGAGAGAGCTGGGATTTTTCATCATGGAGAAGGTTGGGGGGAATTTTATCAATGTGTGTAAACACTGAAGGGAGAGCACAAAGACCGGGGAGCCAGGCTTATTTCAGCAAAGCCCAGTAACAGCACTGGGGCACACACTGAAACTCAGGAGGCTCCCTCTGAATAGAGGAAATACTTTCTTGCTGTCAAGGTGATTGAGCACTGGCACGGATTGCCCAGAGAGATTGATAAGTCTCCATCATTGGATATATTCAAAAACTGTGGATATGGTCCTGGGCAGCTGGCTGTGGGTGGCTTTGCATTGAGCAGGGGAGGTTAAACCAAATGACTCCGAAGGGGCCTTCCAACCTCAGTCACTCTGTGATCTTAAATCTTGCTGTGTCTATCTTCCACTTTTTCTTCTGTTTACGAATTGTTAATAAATATTCTTAAAACAAGTGTCTCTGAGTTGGCTACAGTAACTGCTGGAGCTGGCAAAGCCATGCTGGAAACACCTGGTAGTGTGGTTCTGGCTGAAGAGTACCTTCAGAGCGCAGTCCCATGGGGAGAGAGACACCTTGGTAACTGCTGCTCAGTGCAAAACAAGAGTATGTGACTGAGAGCAAATGCAAGACACTTGTAGATGAAATTGGTACTGTCAATACAGAAGGAGTTATTTTTATTTTCTGCATTTAGATCTTGCAATGTTGTTTGCTGCTCTAGCACGGCACCTGAGCCACAGATACGCTGGAAGTGTTGCTACACTGCTTGCTGCCTTCTTGTCAGCATTTTGCATGAACGTGGACAGCTGTGATAGACGCCATTGTACTTGTTCAGAACCTGAGTTTAAACTCCACTTGAACAGAGTTCTGTAGTAACAGGCATTAACGCAAGCAGATTTGTGCGAAAGTCAAGTACAGAACAGGGTCTACGAGGATCCTGGACAAACTTTATCAGGGACTGTTGTAATGGGGTAATGGTTTTAAACCGGAAGAGAGTACATTTACGTTGGGTATAAGGAAGAAACTGTTTGCAATGAGAGTGGCAAAACGCTGGAACAGATTGCCCAGAGAGGTGGTAGGTACCCCATCCCTGGAAACACTCCAGAGTTATGTTGGACAGGATTCTGAGCGACTGGATCTAATTAAAGGTGTTCCTGCTCATTGTGGAGGGTTAGACTGGGTGACCTTTAAAGGTCCCTTCTAAACCAAACTATTCTGTGTTCTCTAAGAGGATTTGAGGCCCCTGGAAGGCTTTAACGCATAAAGAAGGGTTCATATAGGCTTCAGGCAGCAACAAGAAGAATTTAAGCTCTTTAGGCTTTAACATGCCTTTAATCTTTTGTTGATGTAGCCTAAAGTTAGGATTATTTATTTTATGTACTATCCAAATTTTGGTACTGGAAAATCATTTTAGTAAGAAATACACTAAAAATTGCCCTTAATAAGCAGTGCAAGCTAACAGCAGGTATTGCTGTATATCTTGTTTACATCATCCTGTGCAGTGCAGCTAATAGACAAAAACTGAGTGAGTGTTCGGCCTCTTCAAATGAAGACTGTGTTCTTGCTGTTAGGAAATACATAAATGAAAACAAATTCTGAGTAACTTTGTGGATAAGAACTGGTTAAAAGTTAGCTAATGCTTACTATGAGTCACACCTGATTTCCCTGGACTCCTTATCCTTAATATGTGACTCGTGCCTGGCTGTCCAAGCTTGGTTTGCAGACTTCGTCTTTCCTGGGATTAAAACAGCCTGAGATTAAGGTATCATGTTTGCATGCTTGCCAGGTGTGAGACCACTTGCTGCCTGAAGCTTTTGGATCCCCAGGCTCTTAGGTAAAGGCTGCTTGAATCGACCGTCTTAGACTTGGTAAATTTTGCATTAAAACACAGTTTCAATAGAATCTGTACTTTGGTAGGTAAGAGCTCGGGGTTTTTTCCAAGAAGTTGAAGCATAGGCTGTGTACAAATGATACATAGTTTGGCTTCTCAGTAAAAATGTCACTAGGGAAGAGAGCTGGTTTTCTTCCTACTGAGAGCTAAATTTGTATGGAGAACAGGTGTAGCTGTGCATCAGAAAGGTGCAGTGCGATACATTTTACCAGATTATATTTCTGCACTCTGCACTCTGGTGAGATAAGGAAAGAAATGAAAATCAAGATGTGTTGGAGAGCAATAGCATTAATTCTTGACCATCCTGCTTTTACATTGCATAATATTGGATGCAACAGATACAAAGCAGTTTTCAGTAATCAAACTAAGGCTCAGGACAGGGATTTTTCAAAGGAATTGAAGACAATTTGAGCGCTGTTGAGCCTTTACTACTTTACTGTTCTGAAAATATCAAAATCAACCACCACAGAAGAGCATTAGACTGCCCCTCTCTGTTCTAAACTTCTCTTCCTGTCTGTGGAGATCCACCGTGAAGACAAATTAATCTTGAATTTATATCCCTGAAACTTTCTGGTTAGAAACAGGATGACTTCTGTTAGTCATCTTCACTGCTTGTCCTTCAAATATGAGAATATCTGTGCAAAGCCGAAGATGAGTGAAGCATGTTTGGTAGGTGTACAGGTGGCTGAAGGGAGCTGTATATGATTTAGTGTGTGATTTCTTCAATCTGCTAGATTTCTTCTTCTTGAGCTGTGGTTGTTTGATTGGATTAACTGTTCTCTTTCTGCTAATGACTTGCAGTCTTAAAATATGTTTTTTTGAAAATGCAGATACTTGTGTTTTGCACAATTTAGGGAGTTCAGATTGGTTCTTTTTTAATTGATTTTATTTTTCCCAATTAGAATTTTATGGTGCAAGGTATTATTCATAAGTAATTTTCAAAATTAGGCTTTTATCCGCAGTTTGGTTTATTTATTGAGATTCCCAGTAAAAGCTATCTGTATCTCTTCTTGTCCGTGTTTATTTCTATTATTGCAATCTCTCTTCATGAGAATTGGTAACCTGCATTATTTTCTCAGCATCATGTAGTAAATAATAATACATGTCTGAAACTCATCACAACAGCAAATAAGATGGTGAGTAGTGCATCATCCTTTCCAAACTGCCACAGCGGGGAGGCCTGGCAGTACATCCATTACCTCTGTTATTTCTCAAAAAAGCTTAGTTTTTCTGCCCCTTGATGTTGTAAAGCAACAACAGAAAAAGAGCTGAGGTAGCTACATGGGGATGTGAGCCTTTGGGAGAACATTGTTTTATTTTAGTCAGAAGAGCAGCCCACACTGGATTGCTTGTGGCTTTATGTCTCTCCCTTACCCTTTTCATTTTCTCATAACTGGAGAATACATTTAAAAACCTGGCATCCTAGTTACTAATTTTGTACTCTGCAAGATTTTTTTTATCATTTTGTATTCCTTTCATCATGACAACTATGACCTTATTGAGTGTTCATTTTGTTCTCCTTTTGAGCAAAAGATACATGGACTTCTTCTTTATGCAAAGGTCTTGAATTACTAAAAATAACAACCAAATTGCCAAAAATATGTAAACGTTTTGCTCCATTAAATGGATGATAGAGAGCAAAGAGTTTGTGTCCACAAATGCCTATGACATGAGATTCAGAAAAATTCCATGCGGTATATTCAGTAGGAGCAGCCCATATGTGCACACTTCTCACTAAACAAAACCCCATAAATCATCTCATATGTATTGAGCACATAGGTTGTTCCTGTGGAACAGCTGACAGTATAAGATCACATTCTTCCATACCTTGCAGCAGCTTTCGTGTGTCTGTCACCTGAACTCCACTACATTTTGGAAAAAGCTGGAGAAAATCTGGAAGTGAGCAGAGGGATGCAGCCAATACTTCCTTGAATATATGTGTAGCCTCATAGCCTCAGAAGTCTCTTTAGCAGAAAAAATGGTGAAAAATCACAGCCAAGCCCCATTGCTTGTAAGTCTATTTATGTCCAGCTATCAAAACAGCAGTACCAGGTGCCCACTGCTGTAGGGATGAACATGCCCCCTCTCTGCTAAACCACTTATTATTAAGTGTGAATTTATACCTGTTATCCTACTGATAAGTAAAACCAACACATTTTTCTATCAGGTGTAATTTCATTTCTGTTAAAGTGTGAGCTACATCCTGACTCTCTTAACTCCTGTGTAGTCAATTGCTGATTTGTTTTGACAGTAAAATAACTGACATTTATGAGTCTAACTTAATTTCATCTCTTTGCCTCTGGAATTCTGGTATCCAAAAGCAAACCAAGTGATTTATACAAATACAACAACTTGTATTCGTTGCTCAGAAGTCTGTGTCTGGCCCTACTGCACGCTATTTTTTAAACAATGGATTAATAAATTTCTCTTCAGACACAACTCTCTGTTTCTCCACAGTTATCTTTGAAAATTCTGTGTTGTTAATTTGTAAGAAGTGCATTAACTACAAATTTATCCAAATTCTATTGAGTATACTGCATTGCACAGTGTACCATAAAGCTGTGGACGTGTATGAGCTGCATGGGCTGCAGATCTGTTGTTGTTTCACTGCAAGAAGACTGTAACTGCTGCTTACTTTTCAGAAGAGATCAGAATCTCATGTCGTTGGGATCTCCTGTTGAAACAGGAGTTAGTTCTTCTGGTCTGCCAAAAAAGGACATCTTTCCTGGAAAAAACCAAGTATTTGAGAACTTACCTTGTAAATGAAAGACAGTACACTTGTGTGATCTCATATGTTTAATATGCACTAAATTGGTGGTTTTTTGCAGAATAATGAGCACCAATGAGTGATTTGTAAAGAAGCCGCGAATACAAATTGAGACCTGAAGAAATTCTTGAAAAGCAAAAACGTTCAGATTGCCACAAAAGGAGATCAACCAGCTCCTCCCTGGGGCTGAGTTTCAGAAATTTAAACTCCTTCAAACTCAACAGCCAAACTGGAGTAGTTGTGTGTATGATTTGGCTTGGGCTGAAGACAAATTTCATCCTTAGGGAAAGCATAGGGAGTATTTTGGTGGTAGGAGAGGCAGAAAAAACAAAACCCAAGGAAGAACGGTTCGTACTTACTGGAAAGTAATGTTCAAGACAAGATGTTGCATTTTTTGTTAAGTGCTGGAATAGGCCTTATCCAGTGATCAACTTACCAGACCAGTCATCCTGGATGTCTCTTTCAGTCCATTTTTCTTGAGAAGGCTGTAATGATACAAATTCATAGAGTAGGTTCAAATATGAGGATGAAAAGATGGGCACTTTCCCACCACATTACTTGGGCAGTTTTGCAGCTAGGAGAGAAGTGAAATAAAAGAATTAGGTCTTCTATGTAGGTTTTCTATTAAAAGTGCATTGTATCTTACCCATTTTACAGGACAAAATAGATTCAGCACAAACTATTCTTTTCAGTTTTATTCTTTATATTTCACTATCATTGTTGGAGCATCAACACCTGGGAATCTGTTCTTCACATTTCTGTTACTCTTCCAAAGTAAGGCTGGGATGGCAGTTTAGCAGAGGATCAAGAGTGCATTCTTGATGTGGATAAATATTGAGGTTTGTTTTACCTGTCCTTTCAAGACCTTGCCACTTTGAAAGTCCTCTAAAACAGCAGTTAAATGGGAGAAAAATTGTCAAAATACTTACTTGTTATTCTTTGATTTTCCTGTGGCCTTTTTTTTTTGAGTAGAGGTCTGCATGAGTGTACAGCTTTTTTTATTTTTTAATGGTGTCATCATTAGGAATATTGAGTGCTGGTACTTAGTAGAGTTTCTTAATTGGTATTAATCTAACAGGTTTTTTAATAGTTTATCCTAAGGAATGTCTTGAGCTCAATTAAATTTAAATTACTATTTTGATAATGTAAATGCACAGAATATAAATTTTGTGGGGAGGGTATCACTATCCCCAACTAGAACAGTCCAGTTTGGTTCTTTACCCACCTACCCACGCTCCTGTCCTAAACACCCCACACCTTTTCCCTGATTTCTATCCAGGCATCCAAGGGATGAAACACTGAAGGAAAAATGTATAACATTGTTTTAAAAGTGCCTAATTTGAAGATCTAAGATGCCTGTCTGTCACTGAATAGTTACAACTTCATGTCTCTGCAGGCTGGGGTGAGGCTGAGGGCTTTAGTTATATTCTCTGCTTTGTTCTCTGTAGTCTCATAAGTGGAACTTTAATTGAATTTTTCGGATTTACAGTACTTGTCTTAGGGATTATTTGAACCACATAGCTTTGGTTGTTTGTGTTGGGGTAATGCATACCCACTCTACCCTGCAAACATCCCTATGGTGCAAAGGCACCTTTGCCATGGGAAGAAAACCAAACCAACAGGCAGTCAGCCACATGTGAAAAATGACAAGACATTTCTCCCCATTTCAGAGGAAAAGAAGAGAGAGTGACTGTAATGTGGACCTGCTGGATCCCAGCCCGGAGCCTTTGTGCCATAACCTCTGTATTGCTCTCCCTTTGTTTTATAGGCTGCACTTACAGTCAGTGGCCTTGTGCTGCTGTTTTAGGAAACTGTATGGCCTGGCTTTATTCCCATCAGCTGACAGAGATGTGAGAATTTCATTAGCTTGATAACTGTTCTCATTCTGACTGATATAACATGAAAAAATGTAGTTTGAAAATACCTTCCAGGGCTGTTGTGGTGGCCCAGATAGGGCTGTGTCACAGACCCCAATTCATTTCACAGCCTTTCAGTCCTCTGGATGCCACGTTTACTAACTAGACTCCCACAGGTTTCTCCACAGCAGGCAGAAGGGCAGATGAGCAAGAAGCTTATCCAGTACTTCAGCAAGTGTTTGGATACTTATTGGAGTTTCATCGGGAAATGCTTTTGATGTAGTAACTTCCAAAGGCTACCTTAATCAGCTCATAGGCTTGCCACCCTCACTATGCCAGGATGGTCTCTCACAGCAGCAGGATAGAAATAGGTTTTTGTCTCACCTTACTACAAAGGGAGCTGTGAGCCTCTTGGGTAATGTGACCTCAGAGCAAAGAGCTCCTATTGTCATCTACGAGTTATGGATTAAAATGTTCATGGACTCAACTTTATTTAGGGGAAATAGTATTCATATCGGGAAAGCATGAGTGTTCAGCAAGTAAAATTCAAAATGCCTTGACTAGCTACCATCAAGCACCCAACTCTTCCTAGATAAACAACAGGCTACAAATATGTCACAAAAATTGGAAAATAATGTTGAATTATAAATATATTTGAGAAAATTGTACTGCACTGGGTGACAGTTCATTTTAAAAGAGGAGTTGAAATTGATCAAATGAATTGTTTGTTACTAATTATTTGCCTAGTGCTAGCTGGGATGTGAGACCTTGAGGGTGGGAATAAATTATCTTAATGAGGGATTAGGTTAAGGCATGTTATAAATTCTCATTTCAAGAGCTAACCCCACTATTAATATATTTGCCTATAACTGTGAATCTTCTTTAATAGCTGCCTGTCTTCTTTTGCACTGCATAAAAGTTCCTCTGTTTTTAAATCCATGTTCTGAAGAGGAAATATTGGTTTCCCTGATTTTATCTTCATTAGAAACAATGCAGAAATATCAACAAGGAAAGAACAGTAATGTATACTTGAAGTTGTATTTCATTATGGAGAAAGAAATGTTCACATCCCAAGGATGAAGTGCAAACACATCCCTGATTCCAGAAATCCTTTTGTATAGAGCAAAAAACATTAGAGAGAGTTTTTCCAAGTGAAATGAGGATGGAGAAATGGGGCTAAACTGTTTATGCAACCTTGAAGTGAAAAGAGGAACAAGGATACATGCATTGCTCTCTGGTGACAGAGTCAATAGTTGCCTCTTACAATCCAAGCACTGTACAGGTTCATCATGATTTGCCTTAGAAAATCTAACTAGCAAGGATTTAAAATCCTATCTTCCTGCATTAAGCTTCTGTAGTCATATTATTATCATACTTAATTATTATAACTGCTGTTAATTCATAGCAAATTCTGAGACAGGTAAATCATAGGCCAATTGAAATAGGGACCATTTCTCTTATGTATTTGGGCAATGTTTTGTGAGTCTAGATGTTAATGCAATCTAACCACCACGTAATAATAAAACATGTTTTTCTTGCCCGATGTCTTTCCCATTTTCCTTAGTTGTCCCCGGAGTACTTTTAAAAGAAAAGGCATGTATTCCTACACGCAGGTCAGCACCCACAGTCACTCAGCAGGTCAGTGTGGCAATCAGCACTCACACACCACCCCGTGTGGGAGCAGTCTAAGCATGCTCTTTTTCTTAGGTACTGCTTTGTCACAAGGCCACTGAGGCTGCCTGTTTTCTAAGGTGGGAGTGGAGAAGCAGGAGGATGTGTTAGAAAGTCTTGCCTTTCCGTGAGCTTGTTTTGTTTCAGAGTTAATTTCACTGGATTTCCTCTGTATTTTAAAGCACAATATAGTGCCTCAGAATTGCCAAGGGCTTTAGATTACTTTTAAAGAAGATACTTTTCTTGCCTTCTTTTTGATTTTTTAAACACACACTGCTGGTTTTCACTAGTTACCTGTCTCCCCCTTTTGCAGCACTTGGTGTATAATTGGTTCAGCTCTGGGAACTCACACTATCCATACTTATTGTCAGAGCTTTTGAGGGATGCTGTTCATTTCACTGGAAACAGAGTTGGGCCCCCTCTGCTTCCAGAGAGACTTGTTTCCAAGCACTGTCCAGCCCCTTGCTGTTGAAATTCAGAACGGTAGCAAACCTCCCAGTATTCATTATTCTGTTCAGTCTCAATTCAGAGGCAGCACTTGTGTGTTTGGTTTGTGTAGGAAAGATTCATGACATTCTTGGGTCAGCTACCTCGTCAGCTCCACAAACACAAACACACGCACATGGACACACAGAGAGGGCAGAAAAAATGAGCTTCATATGCTTCATTCATGTCAGAACTCGACAACTTTAAGAGTGCAAATATTCTGCAGTCACTCATGAAAAGAAATTTTTAATAATAAATATCTAACAATTAATGGGCTGGTAGCTGCAGTTGTCTTCAGGGCATAATATCTAATTTCCTTGCAATGTTTCATACCCTTACTTTTCATGCTGCAACAGTCTATCATTAAAACCAAATGCAGGTTTCTATCACTTTTATTTATTTTTCAAATCAACTTATAAATCAGTGCCAGACCTTGTTACAGATGAGTTCCAATAAATTATCGGCTGTGGACAAATTCTGAATGCTAAACATTCTCTGTTTTTTCCTTTTTTTTTCCACTCCCACATACTGTGCTCCTATGTCACCCTTTGAGACTGGAGCTCATGACATGCAGGGGTTTTTGGCAGATTTTTTGCCATCTTGAACAAGATGGGAACCTGGCTACGTAATTACATGCTTTTTAAAATAATGTAAAAATGTAATAATGTTTGTTTTTCAAATTAAAAAATACCTAGGGATACAGTTTCACACAACCTGCAACAGAATTTACATCTCTGGACTATAGCAAGATAGACATAATTTCTTCTACTTCTAGTTGACAGGTAATTCCCAGAGCAACTTGTAACCCTAATCTAACTCACATTAACTCTTTTACGAAAATGCTCTGTCATTGCCCTTTGGAAGAAGGTCATAAATGTTTTTAAGGTCTGATGCTAACTTTTCCTTAACTGATTTGTCACTTCTAAATTGGATTGTTGCAATTAACAGTGTATTGCTGGTTTTGATATTACTCTATCAGTTAAGTAAATTTTATTGCTAGTTTTACCAGTAGGCTGAGATACATCAAGTGGCCTAAAGTGGCATAGCCTTGCATGGCTGATGAATATAGTAATTAGCAAAATAACCTTTGAAATTGTTCGAGGTTCAATTAGCCTAAATGAACTCTGTAACACATGAACATGTATGGAAGTAAAGATGCATCCAAAAAAATTCATTTACAAAAAGCCCTCTCCAAAATGTGTTCTCTCACAGTTTTCCTCTTTTGAGTCTCCTCCATTCTGCTTGATTTTTCTTTTTTTTTTTTCTTAATTGTTATGCTTCATTTTTCTTTCACATCTCTCAGGTTTTCAAAACTTTCCCTCTATCACAGATTTCAATGCCCACAGAGTATGATTAGTTGAAGTTACCTACTTGAATTCAACTTCAACGCATTCCAGCCTTAAAAGGAATCAAGTGGAAAATATCCAGCATTCCTTTTTTTTTTTTTTTTTTAAATAAAAAATGCTGTTATTAGACTCTACTGTTCCTTTATCAGGTAGTATTTCTGGTCATTATCTGACACCTGCCTTACTGGGTAAATTAGGTCATCTAATATATTGTTGAGTGACAGACAACATTAATCTTTAGCATAAAATAGGAAGTCCTTGAAGAAAAACATGAAGAGTTTCTACACAATGTGGCCAGACCATGGCATGGATGAGAGCCAAAAGTGCAGATTATACAGCAGATTTAGACACTTTCTACCTGAATTAAAAAAAAAAAATCTTGTAATTATACAGTGCCAACTTCTGGCTTCATCTGAATGCAGCAAGAAAATCCTTGGTGTGTGTTTGAGGTCTCTTCTGATTCCTGCCTAATGAATCATTTTCAATCTTTTTAATGCATCTCTTCCCTTTTATTTCAGTAAAGCAATTACTTTTTTCCCCTAAATTCTTCATTTAAATACTTGTCTTTGTAATCGGGCAGATGAAACTGCCTTATTCCTATGGCAAAGTAATTATATGTATGACTTGTTTCTCATCGTACCTCAGATTAAGTGTTCATGGTCTGCTCTGCATTGACTGTCAGCACAAGAGCAAGCGCACAAATGAGCACAGGTACAGAGCTGAGCTACATACTCTCCCTCTGATGAAAGATGTAACTTTATCTGCTATGCAGAGGCACCTACTTTGTTCTGTTTATCAGACCCTGTGAATGACCGACAAGGAGAATCAAAGATGTCTTGAGTTGCAAAACATGCAAATCTGGAGACAGAGCAAAACTTGAACTTTCCGGCCCTGCCCTGCACTACTAAATTTAATTCAGCCCATTTACACTGTTTGTGTGATATGAAAAACTGTCTAGAGCAAGTACTGAGCTGGGAATGTGCAATTCACAGCTTTTCTGAGGAGGCATATTTTTAAATCCGGACCCAGTGAGGAAGAGCAATTGATTTGATCCTTCCCCTTAATTCTATCTACATGACAAGGAAAATGGGGTAAGAAGCAGAGACAACTTTTTCCATTCTTGCAGTGAGTCTTTTGAGTTTATTTCAAAAGTATTTAATCTTGCTGATAGGAGTGCACTTATATATCCACTTAAATCCTATAGGGGATAAGCTACAGGAGAGATGTAACCACACAAAATGGGGATGAATTTGTGCTTATAGAAGGGTTGAGTTTTCTCGGTGGGTATGAGGAAAACTTCCCAGTGCTTCCACAGGCTTTTGTCTCTCCTGCCCTCAGGTGATGCCACTGAAGCTGTATGGGACTTGGAGCTCTCATCAGTCTATCTCCCTGTCAGCTGAATGTCTTTGCAGCATAACCTGGTCCTATGAGATGGTTCTATTATTCTAACACAGACATGTTGCACCTTAACCACAACACAAACAGACTGATCAATTGTACATCAAGAAAATATTCAGTTTCTGTTACCTGTGATGCCAAATTGCCACCAGTTTGGATCCCAGAAGCTTTCAACAAGATGTTTAAATTCATACTGAGATGCCTAGACTTAAACTGAAATCTAGTTTTACGTGCTCAATGTCACTGAAAAGCAGGGCACTTTTATTCATGTGTTTATACAGAAGCTGATTTCAGGAATGCAGACTGCAAATTAATAACTGATATGGCTATTTTATTTCTGAGAGATTTCTTTCTCCATCTTCTAAACTCACTGTGTTCTTTGTATTGTATGGACAAAGTTGCCTTATAGTCTGACTTCAGGGAAGTATGAATCTGGACTCCAGCTTCTATCCACAGCTCTCCCATTGACTTCCCTTGGAGTTTAGGGCAAATCTCACTCTTTTACCACCTACAGTCTCAGGTCCCACAACAGATTGTTTGGAACGCAATGTACCAGAATTGTTGTTAGGCCTAATTAATTTTCAGGGTGCTTGGAGTTGTTTGGATGAAAGGTGCTATAGAAGGGGAGAGGTACTGATTATATTATTATTGTTGTTTTTGTTGTTAGTACACAGCAGCCCTGTCCATTGTTCTCAGAGCAGCCTGTGCCTGGTAGAAGACTGCCTTCCAATCTTTCTAGACACGAGTTCTATTAACATACAAACGAACAGGTCACACTATTCTTGGAGCAGAACTCTTTAGCATGTTAATGACAGATTCACACTGGTGGCCCCTTAGTGCTCTGGAGAAATACAGGTTTTGCTTAGTGCTTAATAAAAAAAAGGCCATCATAAAATATGTCACTTGGGGCCGATGAATATTGTCGCAAGAGATAAAATGGAAGAGGAAAATGACATAGATTTATCTTTTCCTGGGTGCCAAGTGTGGCTTCCACTTGTTCTGGAATCTCCCTGTTAATGTAGCATTTATTCACAGCTGCTTGGCAGAGGCATATATGAGGCTAAATTTTCAAGTGAAGGCTCAAATAAAAGGGTTTAACTTCTGTTTCTGGGCACCTGAAATAACACCCTTTATCTGTGGCTTAGATAAGACATCATAGTCAATACGGACTAATGTGTTAATGGTCACTCGGAGCCATGGGATAGATGCATATCCTGCCCTAAGGCTGCCAGAGGACTGCTACAACTGGTGTCACCTGAAGACCAGTCTCACGGCTCTGGCTACATAGTTTGGTCCCTCTGTGCAAGCTGAGAATTTCTGAACTTCTGGTCCTGCATAAAAACAGATGAGATCTTTTTACCTTTATGGCCACAGTCATACGCAGTACTTCACAGCTTCAAGTGTATTTTAGATGTGACAAGGCAAGAAAAAACTCCTGCTCCCTGTTTCTTACAAAGCACAATTTACAGAATACTTTTTTGCATCAGGGATTCTACACATCACTTACATGAGTTATGGATGAGAGAAAAAAATATTTGCTTGAAAGACTTTATCCATAACCTAAAGAAATAAGCAGAAACTACTCTCCTTGATTCTCTTGGGCTTTGTACCAAGCCCCCAGTTAGGAATGACATTTTATTGTTGAAAAAAATTGTTTGGTGGCAAGATATGTATGCATGCCTTTAAAAACAGTCTTCTTTTTATACATACTAGATTAATTTTCCTCTGTCATTTTTAGTTTAGAAGCAAACAGCTTCAACAGGGTGCAGGAGTGCACAGCAGCATTACCCATACCCAGTGCCTGTTGCTTGCTACGTTGTCCATTATAGCAAAGGTGAGTGGTTCCATAAGGGGAAAACACTTCAGGGCTTCCAGCAGCCAAGCGCAGAGCTCAAGCAGAGCTCTGCACCAGCCAGAGGCTGTCCACATGCTGCTCCAGCCAGAAACGCTCTGTACGCACGCGGAAAATCGTGCCAGGGATTTGAAGATGTCATGCTGACACTGATGTTGCCATTTTAAATTCAATCAATTAATATTATACAGAGGGAAAAACATTACGCTAGTAGGTATACCGCTGCTGCCCTCATGGAGCTAAACATTATAACAAGTACTGGTACTAAGTGGTTTTCTGAGTCCTATAAAGGTTAGATCATATCTTTGAGGATTTCATGCATTTCTTTTTTTTTTCTGATTAGTGCATTTTTGTTATTATTAGTTATAGTAAGGGAGTTTACCCAGAAGTGAATGAGAAAATGAAACTGAAAAGCAGTTAATTGGTACTTTAATTGCACAGATACAGGCTTTGAAATTCCAGTGGCAAACTGAAGTTACAATATTTACAGGGAAAAGAGCAACAGAGATATTTCTTCGCAGGCTTTTAATTGGAATTCTAATGAAATCACCTTGTGAAGGTGTGGGATGCCTGAAGCATGTACGTGATGGCGAAGGAGGTGACTCTGTGCATTAGCATGCACAAAGAGAACAGCCTGTGACATGATTTAGGCACAGTCCACCCAAAGCTTCCCAACTGTGGGGAAAGCAAACTCTGCCACTCCAAGAGCAGGTAGTTGAGCCTTCCTTAGGCTTAACTTTAGGCCTACTTAGAAAGTATATCTTTCTAGGCTTTCTTAGCAGTGGATGGGAAAAGAGATATTCCTCCAAGAGGCAGTGATGGCTACAGGTAAGGACCCCTGTGAGGTGTGGTGGGACCCTTTGGCTTTCATTCGTGTGTTTACTCTTAGGAAAACCAGAACACCAAGTAAATGTGCACAGCTGATTTTCATAGGGAATGAAGAGCTGACACAGAGCATGGCCTGCACCCAGCTCAGTATACAGGAGAGTTTTCCTGGGGTCTACAGTAATAACTTAGACCCAGATCAGGCTTCTCCTCCAAATGACCTTCCTTTCACTCTCCGTCAATCAAGGAGGAATAAGGTACTGAACAGATAATGCTGAATCAGTGTGGTTTGGGTCTCATGCAAGCATAGGATAATAACCACCCTGTTACATTTCCTAGAGACAGATAAGTCATGGGTATGTCCATATCCTTAGTCCACTGCAACTTTGGAAATGGCAGAAAAAGAGTGGATTCTGTATTTTTCTGCCACTGGTTTTATGCAGGAGTATATATCTTGACTCCTGTGAAATCACTCTTCATTTCCATAACTGTGAGTGTACCAATAAGAGTACCAGTGTATTTACAGCAGTAAACCAGCATGAGACTCATTTGAAAATGTTTGAAAACCTTGGCCTGGAATAAGGAATATTTGTGTCACATGAGAGTCTGCCTCTGAGGGAACAGTGGTATTTTGGTCATCATTCTCAGGTTTTTTGCACCTACAATGAGGATCTGGTTTTCAAAGGTGTTGCCTTCTTAGCAGGCTTCATAGGACTTAGCAGAACTTCTTTGATGAACATTTTGAGACATTAAATGAGGGACATTAAATAAGGCTCCACCTAAAAGCTCCCTTTTTGTCTTATTTTAACTCCTGGAGTGCATTGCATGATCACAAAAATTTTCTATTCCTACTACACAGGTAGCAAAGAAGGAGAAAGAAACTAACATCAGCCCAACTGAAGATGGACATGACCTCATTCATTCATCGGAGAATCAAAGTCAAGACAACAGTGTCAGTTAATCCCAATTTATGATCTCTCACGAAACAACTTTTACACATAGAGTGCTCCTTTATTAATTTACCGCTTTGAAATATAACCCACTACACACCAAATGCTCAATAAGCCACAGGGGCAGCAATAATTTGTAAGAGAACCTCATGTTTTACCAAAATCACTAAAACAGTCTGAGGCTGCTAAGAACAATGACAGTAGCTAGTTGGAAGATCACATCATCCTCTGGTGTCTGGTGTAAGGCCTCTATTAAACACTAAATTGGCAGGGGAATACAAGATGTGACACTACCCAGATATCTACTGCACTGCTAGAGTAATAACATGAAGCCTTAAGAAGGGCAAGATTTCTGTTTCATATGAAGGGTTCAATTCTCTTTCAGAGGAAAGCACCAATTTTTATATGAACATCTCAAGTCCTGTTTCTTATCCCTCATTTCATTTTTCTTTGCAAAATATCTGTTTTAAAATGCAACTTTCAACCAAAGGTTGAAAGGTTTCAGCTTGCAACGGAGCCAGCACACATTTAAGTTGAATTAATCCCATCAATTGCATTGTGCCTGTGCCTACTATCCCTGAACTCAGTAGGAATCTGGTGAGAGCAGAATACTGAGTTGTTTGGCATCAGCAAGGATTGTAAAGGCTTTTGGAATTCATGGGAGCACAAGAGGCCATGCCTATGTCAGATCTTATCCCAGTGTGAAGAGCAGGAGAAATGAAACAGAGTAGATATGTTTATATAAGCTATCAAGTGACATTTTGTGGCAAATTTTGCTCTCTTCCATTCTGATCTTAAAACATAGACTAGACTAGACTAGACTATAATAGAATAGAAATTTCATTTGGAAGGGACACACAACAATCATCAAGTCCAACTGCCTGCTATAATAACACTCCATTCTTATCCCTCTTCCTCCATATATACATACAGGCCATTTATATGGTATCTGCATTCTCCAAATAAGCAAAAAAAAATGCACCAAATTTGAGACTGTAGAATTAAATTATAGGTTTAGTAATACTAACTTTCAGACAGAGATGGATTATCTGTTTCATCAGTTAAGTAACCTTTTGCTGCACCTTTAGTCATTTGAAAATATTCTTCCACCTTAGACCTACAGCCTGTCTTTCATTTGGATAAATTTAATTGTGCAACTTCAGGGCATTCATTCATAAGTATTTTAGAAAATCTTTCTGAGAGTCAGTAAAGAAAACGCGAAACCTTGTCTCTGAGAATAAGGTGGCATGTGTCTGGTTAGAGTATTCTGGATATTCCATAATCAACATTATCCTCTATTTAGGGGGGAAAAAATGACTAATTTTTGCTTTTTGGTTCAGATCCAAAACACACCAATGCAAGAGGTCCGTTAACTTCACGGAGCTCTGGATGAAGCCTCCAGTCTAGGAAGAAGGAGGCTGCTGTGCACTCCAACAGCAGCAGTAGCCCTGGCAGTTATCTTCTCCCCTAAACATATCCAAAAAGCAATTTAACGCACCAGCAGCAGTTGCCTATTAATCGAGCTAGAAAAAAGGTAGCCTGGGAGGGTGGGTTTAAAAAGAGGAATGTGGCACTATTATGTATTTCTTGCAAAGTAAACAAGCAACATCAGTATAGTCATTTCCTAATTATGAGCTGTTTCATAAACTGTAAATGCTAACATGGGAGAGGTAAATCATAGCAATTTAATTAATAAAACACTTTAGACAATTAAATCCATATGTGCATGTCCTGGGGCACAACATCAATAATAGAAGCTTGCAGGCATATTTTGGAAATTTTATGCAATCATTTGCAGATCTTGTAGTCAATAATTGGTACAAACTGTTTTAACTCTTCCTTGCGTGGTCTGGAAAATGGAAAGGAGTTGCTAATTACTATTATTATTATTGATTTCATTACTGTTATTATGTTGCCCATTTTTCCATTCTATGTGTATATTTTAAAATTATTTCTGTGCAGGCTACAAAATGAATCTGAATTCTTTCTTACATGTGTGTTAGCTTTCTACACAGTATATTCAATAACTTCATCCTGGGAAAGTAACAAATTTGTCTTTCTGGCCCACAGAGCTGGACTAAAACTTACACATACACTACAGATTTGAGCTCTGAAGTATGATTGCAATTTCTGGACAATGGGACTTGAGCTCTGGAGTTTAAGGACCTATCCATGAGCAAATATATCTTTACAGATTTTGAAGACTCTAAGCACAGAGCTGGAAGGTGACTTTTACAATTAAAAGATGTTCAGAGAGGCTACCTTGTGTGTGCCATAAGGCAGACTCGTGCACAGGCTGTTAGCCCAAAACTTCACAAGCCAGGCTGAGAGCAATCCAGAAAGGAAACTAAACTCTTGTGCACCAAGAAAGTACTGAGGTCTTCCAAGGCTCATTAAGCCTGGAGAAGGAAATAACATGGATCCCATCCTTGCACTGGCTCCCAGCTAATTTCCAGTGTCCATGTAAAGCTTTGTTCTTACAATTTCAGGCAATAATGAATCCAGCCCTGGCAACATCAAAGCGTGGTATGATCTTTGAATCACTCTAACTGCATGTCCTCTGGGACAATGCAAATCACAAAGACTTTTAAAGCAATTAATGGATTCAGCCGCATTTACATCAAAGTTCCAGTTCTGATTTATGCACTGCCATGATAGCAGTGCTTCCTGGGGACAAGGCAGTTCACAAAGTCCCAGAAGCAGCATATAAATGCTGGAGACATCTTCAGTTAAGGGGTTCTCACAGTGGGTAGTCTTCCAGTAGAGATCAAACAGATGTTAAATCTCCAGGGAAAACAACCAAGCCTTCTGAGGAACTACACTTTGAGCCATACATGTACTATAAGCCCCTGAAGGTTAACAGTCTACTCACTATAAACATTAAATGTCCACCTACTTCCCCAAAACAGACAGAGAGATTTAATCCCAAATAGGGAAGACTTGCCAGAGACTTAATGAAATCCACCAGAGGTTTCACCATGTCTATTGCTGTCATATAAAAAACAATGGATGGTGATTTTAAATTGTTGAACAGATAGGTAGAGAGATGAATTAGCTGGTAAAGTGATTTTGCTCTTTACTTATAAAGATATTATGGGGGAAAAATCCATTCTCTGAGAGAACACTACCAATTACTGTGAATTCCATCTTCCCTTGCATTTTTGTGGCGTCAAGTTTTGTTAAGTATTGCCATAACCTTTCTCTCAGCAGAAAATCAAGAGATTAAACATATGTCCCTCTTCTTGATCTTTACAGATGATGTTTCCACTGACTGTTGTTATATTCAGGATCAGAATTTCATACACTTCAATCTGCAGAGCATTTGAGGCTTTCTGAGAGAGTAAAGTAAGTATGAATCACTGGTGCTGTTACTGATAATGATGCAAAAATGTTTCTCTTTGTAAAGAGAGAAAAAATAAGGAACCTTCTGGAAATGTGAATTAAAGAGTCTGAAAGATTTAAAAATTTCAGTGTTCAATTGCAAATCATTGTAAATTGAAGCTTAGTTTTTTTCAAATTCCTTTTTAATTATTATTATTCATTTACTTGGTAATTCAACAGAGTATACCACAGTAGTTCTATTTTCAACTGTGAGAGCACTTGTAGCATGAAATTCTGACATAAGGGATGTTGGTTGTAACTATGTGGGCCGTTATCAAGTAAATTGCCAATATATAATAATGACTTTTTGGTTTTATTTATAATTGTTTTTTCTACCCTGTAGAACACAGTAAAACTCTTCCGGCTCATGCATGTTTTCACAGCGTGGAACGATATCAAAATGAATAATATTGAGGTAGTTACTTGCAAAGCATTACAGAGAATATGTTTGTTTGACATCATTTATATGTAAATCCTGCTCCAGTTCATCAAGATGTTGGGCAATTTCAGAGCCTTGCTGCACTGCCTTGCTACCCACTCACAGGAGTTTCTTCTGTTACACTGCTTTGATTCCTGGCACAGGCTGGCCTCCTTCCTCTGATAGCAAATGTCCTCACGGCACTTCAAGTCCCACCACTCAGCTAGGCATGAGTACCTGCCCAGTACATGTTGCCTTTGATAATGCTGCTGATGGCTCCTGCTGCCCCAGTTCTAAGACTGTCTTGGCATCTGAGAGCAATTTTCCCACAGTTTTTTTGATGACTCAGTACTCCTTTACTGCAGAAAATCTTGACTGAATGGGGGATAACAGGCATGCAGGGTTCTGAATTGTCACCCCTGTTGGCTGGCTTCTTTCTCCAGTTTAGAGCTGTGAGAGAGCTGAGACATCACCTTGTGTAGCATGGTGCCTAGTGGGGTTCTGCAGGGCTCCATCCTTGGCCCTGTGCTCTTCGATGTCTTCATAAACAACCTGGATGTGGGACTTGAAGAAATACTAACTAAGTTGGAAGCTAACACTAAATTGGAGGAGCTGTTAACTTCCTCGAGGGCAGAGAGCTCCTACAAAGATACCTCGATAAATTAGAGGACTGGGCAATCACCAGCTGTATGAAATTCAACAAGGGAAAGTTCTGGATTCTGCACCTGGGACAGGGCAACTCTGGATGTACAGACTGACTGGGGAAGAGGAGTTGGAGAGCAGCCCCATGAAAAGGGACCTGGGGGTCCTGGTCGATGGCAAGTTGAACATGGGTCAGCAGTGCCCTGGCAGCCAGGAGGGGCAGCTGTGTCCTGGGGGGCATCAGGCACAGCATCAGCAGCTGGGCAAGGGAGAGATTGTCCTGCTCTGCTCTGCTCTGGGGCGCCCTCACCTCCAGTGCTGGGGGCAGTTTTGGGTGCCACAATATAAAAGGATGTAAAGCTATTAAGAGGGTCCAAAAGGAGGGCTACAAAGATGGTGAAGGGTCTGGAGGGGAAGCCTTTCAAGGAGCAACTGAGGTCACTTCAATTTTCTTCCATGTTTATTGAGTCTGACATGCAGCAGCAAACTGTCCTATGTGATTTAAATTCATGATAGGCAGAGCGTGTGAAACAAAGGCCCTACTGTGAGATGAGGCCTACAGAATGCTGCTGCCACCAAGGTGGCACATTTGGCTATGTGCCTAAAAAAGGAATGAGCAGCTCCCAAATAGGAATTATGTTGGTCTTTTTATACTGCATGAGCCTGCCTTCATCTTATCTAGAAAAGATATTCATAAAACTGTATTTGCTGCTAGAAGCCAGATATGCCCACTTGCAAAGAATAAAAGCATCATGACCTTGGGTGAATCTGAGATGAAGCACCAGGCATGTCAGACAGCCTTCCCTCAGGCCCTCTCCAGCTGAAGGGAGGTCACTGCAAGGGAGGTGATCAGAGGTTACCTCGGGGATAGAATATTGTCCTTCTCGACTGGATTCCTCCCGTCGTCACCAGACTGAGGTAGTATCTTTCAGATGTTACAGATACTGAATGTTTCTGTGAGCTCTGTCAGGGAATGAAGACACCTATTTGTGGGATATAATCATCATCATCATCATCATTATCGTCATCACCATCATCATCTTAAAATATCACTGTTATTATAGTAATAGTTATTATAACAGTGACAATAGCAACCACAAAAAAGAACAAAAAGTCCTCACTGATGCTTTAAAGCAAAGTTTTCTGGCCAGATCACTGAGACTTAGAGAACACTGGAAGTGTTTAGCTCATATGCTCAATTTTGAGGAACACATTTGTTTACTAAAAGGAAATAATCATACTGTCATAACTAGAGGAGGAAAGTAGTGTGAATCCCAACAGCTCCCTGATAATATCCAAAAGTGATTGCAGTCAAAAACTAAACATGGGCTATTTCTCACTGTAATAATAGGGGTGTTATTAAAAATATTATTTCAATCCATGAGAGCCTTCTCATTGTCAAAATGTAATGCTTTTTCTCTCTTCACTTCATCTGGTAATAATAAAATTATATTTTCAGGCCACTGTATGACATCATGGGTTTTTTTTGGTAATAATAGCTACATGGATTTAGATATCTCCCCAGTAAATTATAATTTAATTTTCAGCTATTTAAAGGTCACTCTGAATAATATATATGCTGCTTAATAATCAGTTAAAATAAGGACTGTAGGCTAATAGTGTTGCCTTTGCACAAGTCTTTGCTGTTTTCATTTGTTGTGTGATCAGTGAAGCAAGAGAGAAGTTCCCCTCAGCTGCCCGAGCCAGATCTTCAGTCTCTCTTTCTTTCTCTTTTTAATGGGAGGAAGAAAAACCTTTTCGCAATCAGCAGTAATCTCTCCAAAGGTCTTTTAATTTAAAGAGTCATAAGTGTTAATTAGCTATTATTAAGTGCCCCCTGTATAAATTAACGTGATTGATGAAAAAATTAAGGGTAATGAAAAATGTAGCAATGCATGTATTTTTAAGAGACTATATTAAAGATGAAAGTCCCCAAAGACAGAAACTAAGGCCTGATGCATCCGTGCCCTGCCTTTAGTAGTATTAGTAATAAAAAATACATAGATATATAGATCTCAGGAATGCAGATGGACATGTTGGGTATACCCATTCTAATATATTCTCACTTCACTGAGCTTTGAATACCTCTTTGTCACAAAGGTTTATTCCAATGTAGTACCATGTCCAAATTCTATTTGGTTTGTCGACCAAAATGAGCTCCATTGAAACTGGCAACTGGGATCCACAGTTAGAAGGAAAAGAGAACTGAACTAACTGAATGATTGGTTTTCCCTTAATTTTGTACATACCTCAGTAGGGCACTGTATTTTACAAAATAAGTTCTTTTTTTTATCTGCTACTAGAATAAAATAAATTAAAAAATTCAAGTAAGGGGTTTTTTTTCTCCACACAGCTGATTTTCTTTTCTGTTATAAACTGTTTATAACTGTTCTAGGTTCTGTGACCTGCTTGCCTACATGAACCTGATCCAACCGTCGTTTGTTTTAACAGCATTTCACAAGAAACAGGCTAGATTAGGCCACAGTGACTGCACATCAAGATACATTTACCAGTGAAAAATGTTTCATTAAATGACATCAGATCTGGATATTTTATTTGCCTTCTTCTCAACTACCCAGAAAATATTACTTGCATCATGTAGTCACTGGTTTGCTTGCATTTCTGGCCTCACATGAAATCATAATCATAATGAGATCTATGCTACATTAATACCCATTAAGAAATAGTTCCCACCAAAAACTAGGCTGGCACTACAAAAAGAAGGACTAGGAGAAATTTATTACCAGCCTTCTTGTATGCTACAAACACAGAATCCCTCTCAAAGAGATGGAAACTTAATGCTAGACTATAGGACTCCACTGAGGTGTGTGAGCAGTAAGGAGTTTTGCACTCTGTAGCTGTGACAAAGTCTGATTCCCTATGACACTGTGTCATGTAGTGCAGCTGTCACACTTGGATTACTCCTCTGTTGCTCCACCTCCTGTTGCCTGGTCAGAAGGCTGGGGTCTGTGAACTTGTGGGTTGTGGGCTGGCTGGCCAGACCAGGGATGGCAAAGTTGGTTTGTGTTTGCTACCTCTGGGTAGTCTGCAAAGTGTCCAATCTCTCAACAGCATATAGTCCCCAAAAATGGCTTCAGAGGGTTCATGAAGTCTCCTCTCCTTCCCTCAAACCATACCCCAGGAAATTATTATCTAGAACGAACATGGGAGTATCTCTCTGTAACTCTGCATGATGAATCTGAACCCAAACATGATTCAAGGTATTGGATAGTCATAAACAGCACAAGCTTATGAGCCTGTTCTCCTTATTTTATTTTGTTTTCCATCTGCAGCTTCTTCACCCCAGTTCTGCATCTTGTTTGCTAAACTAAATGGGATTTAAATTGCACGGTTCTACAGACTGTGAGCCCTGGAAGTCCACACTAACTTGCATGATTTAGAAACCAGCATAACTCAAAATATTAGTATATGTGACATATGATATTAAACCTGTCCAACACCTTCCAGTATGCGACCTTATTTTTCATTTCCTCATCACCTTTTTTCTATTAATTAATTAAGTAATTGCAGTGAAATAATTTTTCAGGGCAAGAATCTGTGTCTCACTGATAGTTTTAAAGCAAAAAGGGCTAAATATTTTTGAGAGAAAATGCGGTTTTCTGGTTCTAATAAAAGAATCTCACACTTATTCGTTGATTATATGCCCCACATTTTATGCTCTAGTGCAAAAGTTGGAAAGTGGGAAGAACATACTAGATATATGCCTTTAGCACAAATTTGATCAAATCTCAAATCTCTATAAACCCTCTGTGAAGTCTGCTGTCAAGTATTGGAAAGATTTTGACAGCTGAAGTCTCTGAAGAGCCTGACTGCATTAAGCAGCCCCATGCAATGAGCAAGGTGCACGTGCACTGCTCCCAGAGGGCTGGGCATTCTTTAGCCAAGAGCTCCAGGGGAGAAGAAAAAAATTATCTCATACCAGAAAAAGAGAAAAGACCAAGAGAACAGCTATACTGAGTCAGATCAAAAGATCGTCTAATCCAACACCTTTTTTGTGACAGTGATAAATAGTAGATTCATAAGGAAAAGTATAAGAATAAAATAAGTATGAAACAATAGTAGCCTTGAATATACTTCAGCTTACTGAAAATTGCAACTCTGAAACTTTCAGAGCGGAGGTAGTTTCTGTTTATGAAATCATCACCAGATTTTTCCTCGATGAGCCTGTCCAATCCTGGACTCCATGGAAACCTCAAGTTTCCATACTACAGAAAGGATTTCTATGAAAAACCCTCTTTCCTTTGTTTTGAATTTGCTCCTATTCCTTTAATATCCCAGTAGTTGTTGTATTGGAAGGTGGAGTGAACAAACATATCTATGGTTATAATTTTCGTTCTGCACAAACAGAACTTGAATGTAGTGAAAACCCCAAGATGAACATGTGATGTTCTTCTAATGCATGATAATATGGAAGTGATATTTCAGTTTTAACAAATCTCCGCTTGTGAGATTAAAAAGACTTACACAGAACCATAGAATAATTTAGATTGTAAAGAACCTGTGGGGCAAAATGGTTCAGCACAAAGCAGGTCAAACTAGGCATTCAGAGACTTGGCCTGGCAGGTTCGGAATATCACCAAAGATGGAGAGTCTGCAGCCTCTCTGTCAATGTGTTCCAATATTTGACTGTTATCTTTGTGAAAACTTGTTTCCTAATATCTAAACAGAATTTTTCTTGTTTCAGCCTGGGCCCACTGCACATCGTCCTTTAACCATGAACCATCCTTATACTTTCTTGGATGGTAGAAGACAGCAATAAAATCTCACCCCAAACTGCCTCTTTCCAAGTGAAATCACCGATTAATTCCTCAGCCACTCCTCCTATATCCTGTATTTCCACCTCCAACCATCTCTTTGGCCCTCTGCTGAACTCGTATCAGTATGACAATGTCCTTTTCGTTGTGGGAAGACCAAAACTGGGCACAGTGCTCAAGATGCAGTCTCATTGTTAATTATAGGGACATGTACTTTATTTTTACTTCCCCAGACCTCTAGACAAAGGTTTTATACTTGTTGTTATGAAAAGGCATGGAATGAGAACACTGGGAAAAAGTTACTTTCTCATTGGAAGAAGTAAGTGGAGGCCAATTTCCAAGAATACAGCAGCCCCTGAGCCTCATCTGGTATTAACCATCACAGCTGCATTCAAGGCTATGGAAGCACGCAAATTTATATTAGCTGAGAAGGTGACACGCTGCCCAAGCCAAGGGAGCGCTCTCAAGCCAATCACAGAAGCTCTATTTCTTTTTCTCAGTGATCCCATAACAGAGTAAATCCTTATTAATTTGCATTTCAATGTAGAAGAAAAATACTCTCTGAAGATTTGGTAGATCTGCTGACTTGGAGAAAATACCACACCAGCAGAAAGATTTCCAGTGATCTAAGTGGACTATATTTGATTTTTCATAAAATGTACACTCAATTATCAGGTACTATTATTCCTCATAATCTACAGTACAAGAAGTAACTCTGACAGAGATCTTATGCCCCCTATCTGCACGGAGTCTCAATTATTCAAGAGCAAAGTCCTTTGGAACTATGTTTAATATGGAAAATAAACTGATCAAGCCACCAACCCAACATTTATGAACTAAAAAGGTACTTTTTTTTTACTAGAAACCAGTAGAAATACCTATCCACTTCAGTAAAATCAAAGAACGCTTTTAATTGAACAAGGCCTTACTTTGTGAAAAAAAATACCCTTGGATTCTGTTTGAACATGTACAAAAAACCTGCAAATTTTGTGCCTCTCTATAAATCACTCCTCCATAATAATGCTTTCCTGTTCAAGCACACTAATCAAATCTCTTCCCTGTCACTGGAATTATTACATTTTAACAAGCACAGGATTTAATCATCAGTGCAGGGTTTTCACACATTTGCTTCATTCAGGTCTTGACAGCAAACCTTTACTCATGAGTTGTCCTTACAGTGGTGGTTTGATTACCATTTTGACTACTCATGTGAGTAATACTTTCCTGTTTCAGGCCTTTAATTAGCTGAATGCTTTCAGAGATATTTCTGTGAACTGCATTTTCTCTGTGAACCATGGTATCCTTTCTCCCTCCCTCATGTTAATGACTTGGGCAGGTATGTATTTGCCTGATGTATCAATCACTTTCTCCTCACTTTCTACACATATAAAGTCTTGCTTCTCATGAATTTTAAGAAGCTTCTTTGATAGAAAACACCTTGGCATCTGTACTGCACGTCATGTAGTATTCAATCTTCTGTGACTGAAACACAGGGCACTGCCCAGCTAAAGCATTAGCCCACGTTGTTCTCAGACTTGCCAGCTGCTTTGCTTCTTTGTCTTTCTGATGCCCTCTCCTGGCTTCCACAGCTTGAAGGTCATCAGTGCATGTTCACAGGTCTCCATCAACATCCAGGAGTGACTACAGATGTTGCTAAGGTGATTTCTTTAATTAGATAAGTAGCTGTTCATTGGCAGAATATGCTGCACCTGGGACTAACAATGACTTTCTGTAATATATTAATCTATTCCTGTTAGAGACATGAGGTGAGAAAGGAACTTAGAAAACTTGATGAACTGTCTAAATTGACTTGTTATTCAAAATGCTCCATTTTCTATCCAAATTCTGATGAATAATCAAAAGTTAAAACTCATCTGTAGTACCAGGGATGTTCTGTAGCCAAATGTTTGTTTACAGTCCTTTTGTTCTGTGTCATATATTCAAAAAAGTCCAATATTACAAGATTTTACAAGTTGTGTAAGGATTAAAAGTCCCACATAAGAGTCTGAAGAGTGGTCACCTTACAGCTGCTTTTCCAGCAACTCAGACCAGTAACTCAGTTAAGTGAACTTTATGAGAAAGCAGCTGAGTGAGATGTGCAAATTAAATCCTGCTAACTCATTGTGATAACAGTAATATCTATAGAAGGCTGAAATGGAAGCTGGGGAGGTAACTTATAAGGCTCTGGTAGATTAGTCAGGTCTTACCTGTCATCGTGCTTGAGTTAGAGGCTGGAATGCCAACTAAAAGAAAGAAAGTTCAACAAGGAAATTCCCATTGTTCTCTGCTCCATTTCTCATTAACCCCCTTAGATACATCATGTTGCAACAAATTCTGACAAGTGATGAAGAATCTGAGTTCTCAAGCCCATCCAGGGATTATTCTCTGTCGTGGGAATGTAGGGTGTAACTATTCTATCACCATCTGTTAAACTCGGGAGGGGGCAGTTTCCTTATCTCTTCCACACCCATCTTCGCTTAGAGAGATTATCTTCCATTAATGGACCACTGACCCTGGCTGCGTGACTGATAACATGTTATCATCCCGTTGTGAGAGGCTCCACCCAGGAGGAGGAGCCAAGCATTCCTGTGGGGAAAAAGGCTGGGGTTAGGAACAACACAAGCAGCCTTTTTTTTTTTCCATGGAATCCACAGAGGAAAACCAGGCCCTTCCACCAGCACTGGACTTCCAGGAGAAAACTGCATCTTTTTCTGCTGGACTGCTGCTTCAACCAAGCCACCATCTGTCACTGCAGGACTGCAGCCACCACCTGACCCGACTGCTGCCAAACACCCTGACTGACAGGGTGTCAGCTCCTATTCTGACTCTGACAGTGTTTTGTTTGTATTACTACATTTTGTTATTAACTAGTAAAAAACTGTTATTCCTGCTCCCATATCTTTGCCTGAGAGCCCTTTAATTTCAAATTATAATAATTTGGAGAGTGAAGGAGTTTTATATTTTCCATTTCAAGGGAGTTTCTGCCTTCATTACCCTAACCTGTCTTTTCAAACCAAGACATTCACCCTTCTCCACCTTCAGGGAAAATTAATTTGTTTGCTTATAAAATATTTATTTTATATTCAAGTGTTATTCACAGTTTCAAATCTGAAATATTCAAACACTATTTGGTTTGGAGAAAGGGTAAAGTGGATCCAGTTTTCACATCCAGATAATAATGCTGTGGGTTTTTCCTCTGTTGGATCAAGTTTCAAAAAGGGCTTGTTTTTCATATCCTCAGATTTTTCTTTCAATGAGATTATGAGCAAAAAGGCAGAAACTTAACAAACAAACACTTTGGATCTCATAACTCAAATTTGCTCATTTCTATAATGCCTGCCAAGATTCATTTCCTTGATTGAGGATAGGCTATACAATTTCTGTAAGATCTGACAAATAATAAAGGGAATGTGGACTTTTTTTTCTGGTATGAAAGAGGCCAAACAAGGGAAAAAGGAATTGCAAATGAGGGTTTCAGAATTGTACCCAGACTCTAGACAATGCAAAGATAGTATCTAAGTAATGAAATTAATTTTCAATGCAAATGTTTCTGTTTTACTACTACTGCTGTTCCTAGTGAGGATTTGAGGTCATCTCAAGCAGACTGGTCAGTCCATACCCTCAGATCAGAAACAACTTCATCAAATTCCAAATGCACCCTTGGGTATTGCAGATCATGTGGGAAACAAGATAATTGAATGTTCTGAGAACCCTAGAAGCTGATTCAAGCAACTGCCCTAGATAAGCCTGATAGGTGAAGCAAGGAGAGAGTTTTAGCCTTAACTCTGAATGTCCTGATATTCGCCATTCATACAGGCAATGCTTCACTAGGCAACTGCAGTCTTAGGAATGCAGGGGGCAGTCTCCGCAAATGTTATGGGTCCTGTGGTATAAGAAATCTCTGCTGGCTCACTGAATCGAGTTCTGTCACTTCATAAGCCTCCTCAGTAGCTTTAGGGGGTTGTTCTACCTCTGTAATACCAGTAACTACGAGACAGCAAAAAATTCAATATTTTACTCTTATTGTTACTACTGTTTCACATGTGCACATCCTTCTACTACTAATTGCAATGGTACCACCTTATGGCACAGACATATGAGTGTGATGTCTGCACCCAAAAATGAACGGTCCTTAGAGCTTGGACTTCCACTTCGTCAAGTTCAATTTCAAACAGCTTCCAGAAGTTCTTGAGGCATAGATATGTTCTCCCACTCTAGGTCTTCTTAAAAGGCATTGGAAAGCCTAGCTGCGTGAGAGAAAAGCATCACAACTGCCATGCTAAAGGAGAAAAACAGAGCAAACCACACTGCCACTGAAAGCCCCTCCCTGTCAATAAAGCAGTTTTACAGCAAAAACATTTGATTTTATTTTGTTTTTCATTCATTGCCATCAAGTCCTAGCTGTCTTCAGGAAAAGAATGAATTTGACAGTTTCATGGTGACTCTTACATTTCCCATTACTGACTCTTTTCATCTCTGTCCTAGAGCAAAAATACATTTCCCTTTTTAAGCTTTTGATGATAAAAATCTCATCTGTAACCGCATAAATGATCCTTTATTATCTATATTAATAATGAATAAATGTCTGTTGAATACCCCTGATCCTTTGCATTAATAGTGCCAGATGTATTATAGATAACCTTTTGATTTAACAGCACAAACTGTGAAACAATATTAAACAAGCAAAGGACTGATCTTACTGGAGTCACTAAGGTCAAAATTATAAACATTTCTTTCATTTCTATTTGTAAATTGTCCCATTATGCAGCATCAGTCTCCATCATTTATTTTTGAGAGAGGTACCACACTAGCTACAGTCCTAGAAATAGAGCTCATAAATAATATCTTGAATAATTTTTTTAAACATTTCCGTCTCTTCCACTTCTCCTTCCTAATGCCTCCTGATGATCTTAATTAATAGAACATTACTACACGAGCAGATCCACTTCCGCTTACTGTACTATCATTTAAAAATATGTTGCTCGCCTCTTTTCCCATTAACCCTGTCAGAATCAGGCACAAACCTCACTCAATCATTTTTTGAGGTGACACTGAGAGAACTGTAGTTATTTCCGAACAAAAGGATGAAGCTCCCACTGGTTTAGCACCACTGCATCCCATAAATTTGGCTGCTTTCCTCTTATTTTCACTTCCTTTATGATCATATTCTAGTGGGTTGCTGCTTTACACTGATGTCCATAACATCTGAAAAGCCATTTGCCTGTAACTCTGGGTAACACCCTTCCTAAATCTTCCCTCCCGCCTGCTGTTCTGTGACTCCTGTTCCAATTTCCAATGCCTCCAACAGAAGCGAAGTGCCTTTCTCAATATTAGGTAACAAAATACAGTGTGTCTTTTTTTTTAGGGGAAGAAAAAAATTATTCCCACTGAAGTCATGTGGAAAATATCCTAGTTTTGTGCTTTTTCTTAAGAGTAGCTTCTGAAATAGATTACTTAATGCTGCTCAGGCTAAAGCACCGTGATTCTGCACACCCACTTACCTGTTAGCAATAAGTGTAGCTCCACTGTTACCAGGCCAATTCAAAAAAGCCCAAAAAGCTCCAATTACCTATGCAGCACTTTATTTCTAGGATGGCTGCTCCAACAATATCACCTAAAAAAGGTTGAGATACGCGATGGCAGATGGAGCTGTTTAGCCTGAGTGCTGCCCAGCTTTTATTCCCATCTCGAAGTTTCCCTAAGAAGCGTCTTTAGGAATACCCTTGTACTTCAATAGCTGGGACATAGTTTATCCCCCAAATACTTGTGGCTTTTTTAGAAGCATTAAAATAACATTCTGCAGTAGTAAAATTGCTACCAGTATGATTCAATACCTACTAGTTGAAGTATAATTAGTAGTGCAGTGAGGCCTTAGGTTCTGTTCAGAACTCTACAGTGACTGGAATTTGCTGCCAATTTGACTATCAAGAAAGTATTTCAAGACTTGAATGTGTGAAATGTAAAATTAAAACCAGCAAAATGGTACCAGGGATCGAGTATGATAATAAAAACACCTGAGGAAAAAATTCACTTCACAATCATTGAATTGTACCATTGGTCAAGTTTTGATGACCCACTGCCAAAACAGCTTTCAAGGCTTTGCTTTTCAATTATATATATTGTAAGAAACACTTTCTGCAAGGACTATTCCCAGATTCTACCACTGCTGCAATTACCCAGGCAAAACAAAGGTTCTCAAAACGTTTTTATAGACATGTATGGAAGAAAGTAGCATGCTTTGGGCAGTTTAGCAAACTGTGGGCTGAAAAAATCCTATTTCTGTCATCTTATAGCTGAATTTCGATTTGCATGTCTGTTCAAACCACGCTGCAAGCTGTGAGTGAAAACCTGATACCATTGAAGTCAACAGCAGTTTTGCTGCGGCCTCACACAGGCCAAATGACACTTTACCAGATTTGGTTATTCGAAAGATAGTCAAAGGTGGCTTTTGACAAATATCCAAAAAAAAAAAAAAATAGATGAAACAGTTTAAATAAAATTAAATTGCTGAGATGCTAATAGCTAAAGTTGACGTTAAAATTTATGGTGTTTGTTATCGCTTCAAAGGCAAAAATAAGTATCTCTCTTCTGCCAGTGTTATAATATTACCATACATCAACTAATTCCATTTGATTCATGAGTTACATCCATAACAGTTACAGCTGTTAGGCAAGATCCTCTTGAATGGTCTAATCCAACAAACACCTGCATACTTAATCACTTCAGTCACAAGCACAAGTGTTCCCTGTCTTGCAGACCCCTTTCCAATACTACATGCATGCACCTGTCAGGAAAGGCATGTAAGACACATTTGGCCAAGTTCCTGGCTAATCTGTTCTGGAAAGTGCATGGCAATATCCTGATTCTGCATATCATCCCCTGACATCGTTGGGCAGGTTCTCTTTTGGTTGTTTCGGAGAACATCCAAGAGCAACAGAATTAGATGGATACATCGACAAACACCAAAATGAATCTGCCTATGAAATCTTGGCTCAGTAGGTCCAAAAGCAGTTTTGTTGCTGATTTGGAGTGAACTGTGAGGGTTTAATTCTCTAACTTCAGCTATTGGTATTGATTATACATAGTGTATGTATCTCAGTAATACCTACTTTAAGCCTCCATGTAATCTCAAACCGGAGAAACAGGTTTTTCAAACAACACAGGTAATTAAAGAAGAGTTCAAAATATCTCTAATTTGCTTAGGCTAAGCCCTGACAGAGGGATTCGTAACAAAATGCATATTTTTGCTGCATTATTTCTTAACTGCATAACAAAACACTGCAGACTTCATGGCTTGCTTTCTTGTTGAACGATAAATCGTGCCTCAAATTAAACGTGATTGTTCTCGGTGAAACTAAACTACATCTTCCTAAAGGCAGTAATGGCATCTCTTTTCTCTGTTCCATTTCCTGTTGATGAAAGCCACTGTCTGCATTGCCAGCTTTTAGTATTTCAGCTGGACTGATAGCATCGAAGATATTTCATGCCTTGAACCTTTCCTTTGTCTCAATTGTTCTACATAATAAATACTCCCACATCTGATTCTTTGACTTTTTCTCTGATTCTTTGCATCTCTAGCTTTATTTTATTTCTCTAAATTAACGTGTATTTCTATTTAATGGCCCATACATCTAGGTGGTTTGAATACCTTCAAATCTTCTACTCTTTTCTTTTTGCTAGATTGACACTGTTGCTAATATTAGCAAACACTGGTCTTAGTCTCTCCCTTTATGAACCTCCTCATGTTGACTAGCACCAGCTTTTCAAGGACTCTTGCTCCAATCACATGGTGATATTGATATTTCATAACAAACTTGTGAGTCACTGCAGAATTGTTACTGACTGTTAACAGAGTCCTCATGACACCCCATTACTTTAGAAAAGGGAAGAAAAGCCATAGCCTGAAACCTTATATCTTTCTTTCTTTTTCTTGTATAGCTCCGGATTCTGGTTTCAGTTAGAAGTAGAAATGTGTTGTGAAAAATGTGTTTCTGCTTCCAGAATCGGGACTACCCGTGATATGTTGAAGAGACAATATTTCCCACAGAGGTACAGTAACAGTGTGAGACACTGTAATAAAATAATAAAAATGGAATAGCAGCTGTTGAGAGAGGAAGAGTTCAAGCTCAGCTGCTCTGAATACTTTGGACAAACTTTAAGGGTGGAACCCAGCAAAATAGTTTTGCAGGGGAGATACATAAGAGATGTTCAGCATGAATATAACTGAATATAACCACTATTAAAATTCACAGGCTTTCAGCTGATTTATGAGAACAACAATAACTTCCTTCAATCAAAGATTGAAACAATTGGGTGCAGAATTCCCTGACTTATTTTCTATCCCTGAACTTCTTCCCATGTTGCAACCCTGCAAATGAAGTTACAGTAAACTGGCCTTAATCCATTCTTCCTCTAATTTATTGCATTGTTCCATACCCATAAGAATAGAATTCTTTTGGTATTTAGCATCTTTTGCATGCTTCTGAACACAGAAAAATCAGCCTGCAAAATATACATATGTTAGCCATCAGAATCTGGCAATTTTTTACTATTGTAAAACAATTTTTGATTTTATATCTAAATGAAATTGCTCCAGCCTGTCCTCAGTGCCACTTTATATTAGAATAAAATTCCATAATTGGCAACAAATAAATCAGAAAAGCATGATTTTACTCTTCTTGATGTTTAATGCTGTCACATGAAGAATAATAGTCAATGCTCTTACCAGAGTAAGTAGAAACAAGATGACATTCTCTTTCAACTCTGGGACAGTTTAAGACAGCATGCCATTAGTGGGGACTGATAATAAAGTGTTCTAGGTCCTTTTTCTTCTTGTTTTGAGGAAACCTAATTCTTTTTTTCTTGCATCAAACAGGAACATATTCTATCCACACTCCAGTAAACACAAGAGGTATCTTTTTTAGCCTCATTCACAGTCACCCTTTCTGGTTCTTTTGTCAGCCTGGAATATTATTTTAACCATCTTCAAAGAGGTCAGGGAAGAAGTAGTCAGGGGAAAAATGTGGGGGAGGGGGAAGAAGCAGATAAATAAGTAAGTGTAATAATTCTTCTTCGATGAAGAAAAAGGTAGAAGGAAAAATATCCAGCTTCATCAGAAATGCAGGCCCTGCCATCCCCAGATGTTATGGAAGCATTAGAATTGCTCCCTGCAAGAAAAATTGGATTAGTCACAATCTTGTCGACTAATGGGCACACTCTGTGATCTTTAGAGCTTCATTTACTGGGTTAATAGTGCTTTGCCTGAGTTCCTTTGCAATAGGGAAAAAAAAAAAAAACCTGTAAGAAGAAATATTCTGGGTGCAGTCCACAGCCACTGACACGAGTAATATCATATTCATCACAGACAGACCTCGTATCTCATTACTACTGAAGAGTTTGCCCCCAAGGCATTTGAGCTCAGTCAGGCCAGGCCCCTCATGTGGAACCGTTCAGGTATATTGTGAAATGATTTAATGCGATAATAATGTCCACTTTGTGAGATAGATTATGTTTTTTATAGTGGCTGATGGTTAATGAATGATACATTAGCAAACATCACTAAAACATTATTGAGAAAATGCAGATATGAGATAGTAACTCCCTCATTCCCTGCCCTCTCTCTCTCTCCCAGTTGCATAAAAATGGAAAGTAGAACTTAGAGAAAACAGAAAACTTGACATTACTGTGATGCTACCAGCTTGCATAGTCTCTCTCTTGCTTGCTTGTTCTCTAGAGAAGGGACAAAAGAGATATTTTAAAATGTTGTAAACACAAACTGAAATATCTCTTCTTAAATCAAATAAGAATCAATGAAAGTGCAAACCCGAAAAATACATTCTATGTTGACCCAGTTTATTAGATGAAACCGTTTACCCTGATTTGATTTATCTGGCAATACACTGCTCAGCTGTGAAATGAGATAAGAGCCTATTCGCCCTATTTACAATATTATAGTGACTCCAGCTAGCACCACTATTGTTAAAGGTCTGTCAGCAATTCCATTGCAAATACCATTTTTTCAAGGTTTGTAACATGGCTGTAGACTCATGCTTAGTTTGAATATAGCAATCCAAAACCAATAGATTCAATTAAAATCACCTATTGAGTTCCATGGATTTTGGATTTATGAAGCACAATATTAAAAATGTGAAAAACTCTGAGTAATTTTCTACATTTTCAGTTATTATTATTGTGGTTTGAGAAGAACTACCAAGAAGGTCATATCCCTCATAACAGAGCAACTTTACTGAGGTCAACAGAGTGACAGTGATTTACACCACTTGAAAAGCTGCCCCTTCTGTCAGGGTTATATTCTTGGCAAAAGTGAACTACACCAAGCAGTTCTTTTCCTCTTTTTGTATTACTTTGATTTGCTGTGTTCTTTGACTTACACACATTTCTTAAACCTCTTTGTCTCCTCAACTAGGGAGGAATTTGTCCCAGACCCTTTCAATGGGAGTTAAACTACTTCTGAACCCGCAGTCTAGCATTTCTGTTAAACCTTCCGAAATGGCTGCTGACCTTGAGTTTTCACTACAAAAATAAAGATATTTTCTGTTTCAGGTCTTTTTTCTCTTTTGTTTTGTTTTAAAACTGAAGCTTCCAAATAAGTGCTTTTCTGGTTTCCTTCATTTTAATTTATGGCTGTCGTAACTCAAAAATTGAAATAATTGAGAAGAAAAAGAAGTTGGGAAGGCTGTAGAGGGGCTGTCTCCTGAGGTCAAACAGTGCCTAATGAACACAAAATGGATTCTATCCTTTTCACAGACAGTGCAGATAATCACTTACCACCAGCATGGTCCAGCAATAACCAATTAGACAAAGCAAAGGCCTTGGCTGCTCTGGATTTCATCTGATCTGCACCTGTGTGACTGAAGAGGCTGAATCACACCAGTTAGGACACTGCCTCCTTATTTTCTAAAACAAAGCAAAGTGCATATTAAAAAATCAGTATAGTTCTTTAACAATGGTCTTTCTACCTCTTGGGATTTGGAGAGAAATTTGAGAGGGGAAAAAAAAATACCAGAAATTTGAATAAACTAAGACTGTAACAAAGGGACAGTTAGTCCATTCATTTCCTCTCAGCCACACTCCCAAATTTTTCTCAAGTTCACAAGGAAATGAATGGCAACAGGCCTGTGTGGCTGGGAGCTGCCAGGATGCGGGAGGAAGCTCCCTCCATCAGAGAGCTGCAGCCTGCCCAGGTGCCCATGCCTATTCATGAGGGGCAGAGCACAGTGGCGGTTGTGAGGAAGAGCCCTTTCCCACCACCGGAGCCAGCCCAAATCCTGGCTGCTGCCATCAATCTCCTCAATACCAGAGGTGGAGGCCTGAGGAGGAGCCAGAAGCAGCAAGAGATGGCTCTCTGAGGAGTAAGGACAGGACAAGAGGTGAAAGTATTTGAGGGCTTGGGGCTTAAATTCCCCCTGCTAAATTCTTTCTTAACAAGAAAAGGCAAAAAATATTATCGCAGGAGGGTTGTGCAGTCCTGTGGGTCCCTGCTTTTGGCACCAGCGCAGGCAGGACTTGGTCTCCATCACAGCTCCCTTAGAACTGTGGTGGCACGGCCTGGTTGGCGCAGGCACGCTGTGCAGGGTAGTGCCATGGGTGCCAAGACTGCCTTGGGGAAATAAACCTGCCAGTGGAAATATCCCAGGTGCAGTCACACCTCCCTGAGGCACACTCCTGCTCCCTGCAGGTGCCCCAGGGGAGAGGTGGCTCCCAGGGGGCTGTGAGGAATGTAGCAGCCCCTTTAGGTGAGTGTCCATCTTGGGAGTGTCTCTCAGAGTCACAGTGGGGGCATAGCCCCAGGCCTGGGGGTCAGTGGGAGACACAAGGATTGACCCTTTTCTCCCCTCTAAGGGGTATCTGGACTTAGACTCCAAAGATGAGACAGTTTAAGGGCATAGGGCAGAGTTTCTTTTTTAAAGTCACTTCTGGCAGGCAAAAGCTCAGGATGTGCCAGGGCATGGCCTGTGCTGAGATGCACCTTGGTGTTCCCAGTGGGACCTGCCTTGGTGGGAGCTGTGGCAGGAATCAGCCCCAGCTCTGGTCATGATCTGCAATCAGCCATTCAGCTCCAGTTTTCTTGTGTTGGTAAGGTTTTTACTTCGCTTGCTTTCCTAATCGACAGTTTAGTAGGATTTCGTTTTAGGTTGTCTACATTTGTAATGTTCTGAAATTTACTATGTGGATCATCTGCACTACTTAAATGCATCTCTTCTGCTATGTAGGCTCCAGCACATGTGAACTGTGCGCACTACTGAAAAAATTTGCAGAATGTTCTGATTGTATGCTTAGGCAGAAAATACTTTTTTCTACTTGCACTTAGCATCTCATTAATCATTGCTGCAGTCACGATGTCTTATTTGTGATGGGTTGGTTGCCTCACTCTTTTATGAAATAACATGTACAGTGCTTTTTTATGTTCTGTTCTTTTTTTACGCTGCCTGCTTTGGTCAGAATCAGAGGAAAACACAATGCCTGTATAGAAAACCCTCCTTCGGTTGTATGAGTAAAACCAAAGTCATACTCAGTCTTTGTGAATTGCAAATTCAATCTCCACAGCATATAGAAATTTGAGGCAAATGTAACCCTTCTATGCTACCTTATTTTGATGGATATAGATTGATTAAAGTTAAGAAAAACAAAATTATTTGCACTCCTTCCATTTTATCAGAAGGATGGAATTCATGTAAAACAGGGGTTTTAGGATTATATGCTTGTACATTTGGAAAACATGTCATATTAAAACATGTGGGCCTTTCCATCGTGGCAGGCAGATCAAACTCTTCAAAGGAAAAGAATGACAACTTGAAAAATAATCAGAATATCTGGAAATTAGACAGAATATATATTAAATTAATATTCTGAAATTATAGATAGCTAGAAAAGATGGGAAATTCATTAATATTCTCCCACTGTATGGCATTACCAGAAGTAGGGATTAATTTTTTTTTCATTCCTGGAGATATCATGGGGTGAGCTTTGAAATGAGACAAGGATCTTTGTTAGTGACAGGACACAGCAGGCAGATAGTAGAGGCCATGAAGAGAAATGATCTTTAACTGTCAAATCTTTAAAAAATGGCATTGTTCCTTGTCAAATATGGGCATTGATTTTTGTCAACCTGCTCAGTGACACTGCATATCACTAATCATTTGAATCAAGCATTTCCTTATTTTTAGGTAGAGTTGCAGATTTTTTTTAGTTAATGATTTAGGAAACCAGTTTTTGAGTCTTCTAATAATGTTTGCCTTATTCTTCAAGTGAAGATATATGATAAATGAATTGTATACCTACATATTGAATCTAAATGCTTTCGTAAACATCCCAGAGTATTTCTGGCATTTGCTTTTCTGTGACAGTTATTCTGGCAAGGGAGCCCCGGTGGTGTAGTGGTTAAGCATACGGCACAGTAATTGCCGGGGCCCGGGTTCGATTCCCGGTCGGATGCTCCCCGGGCAGGCAGAGCTCGTTAGCCCTGCAAGGGGGCAATCTGCCTACGTCCTGAGGAGGAACTCACTGCCACTGTCCAGAATCGCTTTGGCCCGGCAGAAGAACCTCGGGATTAAAGGGTGGGCTCAGATCTGCGCGCCCTGTGTCTCACCTAAAAAATCCAGTGCGCAGGCTGGAAGGTCTGAAAGGAAAAAGAGGCCTTCCCCGGATCTTCGTATGTGAAGGCTGGCCAGCAAAAAAAAAAAAAAAAAAATTCTGGCAAATACATTTTGTGAACCATGACTATTCTTTTCTTTTATTTCCCCAAAGATATTGATGTGTATGTGCAGAGAAGTGGAAATCAACTGGGACCACCAATAGAAACAGTAACACATTTAAAACCAACCTGAGCACTTAGAGAACTACTCTCAGCTCAAAAAGTTGAAGTTACTGTGGAAATCTCAGTGTTATACCTGATTGCTCTAACACCTAGAAGTCCTACTCATGGATTAATACCATACTGTATTAGAGACTAAACACACATGGAACAGAAAAAACTCTGTCTCTGTGTAAAATTAATATAAAGCAAGAAGTAAAGCTGGGAAACAGACAGGTTAGAAAACACAAGAAAATACTGGATAGATATCATAATAAGTTTCATCTGAGGAATATTTCTTTTTATTCATAGTATGGGCATGAGAATGGCATTCTGGTATCTAGAAATTCAGAATCAGTCAACAGGAAGCAACAAAATAAGTCTGTACATTTTACGACAAGGAGGAGACATCAGGATAAATTTGCAACTAGACACACACGATGTTTGCATTGTACAGAGGCTGTGTGATTTACTACTTTTCAAATTTTATTATTACATAATTAATCCTTAGAAATCCTCTGCCTGTTTAGAGTAAACAAGGAGAAATGGGAGAATGTTTTATTCTCAGGTTTCTAAGTAATGATCAGAGCAAGTCAGTGAAACATTATCCCTTTGATAAAGTTATAAAAGTTCAGGTTCCTTTCCTGTCTTTTGTTTGTTTGTTTGCCCATTTCAGTCATCTCCAGGTGTTTGGTGTTATCCTGTGCTTTTCAAGACGACAGGAAGGGGAGGATGCTTCTAAATAATATGTTGCCCTGACTTCATAAGGCTTGTTTTGTCTGGCAAATGAATTATGTAAACCTTCTCCACCCGAAACTGTTTCAAGTCAATTAATTGTTGTAATTACTTAAGATTTCTTTTTAATGAATATGACTCTCCAGGGATTTGATGATATCCTGTCATCTGTAGGCCTGATAAATGAAATGTGATTTGTGGCTTGCTGCAAACTGAACCCTCGTACTTGAACAATGTCTCTCTTTCCTATGTGCTCATTAAACGGAAGAAATGCCCTTGATGGAATTAGGAACTTTTGCTCTAGTTGGTCCCTAGTAAGAATGGACAGTATAGGCAGATATATTTACCTCTTTTGTTCTCTCTTCCTTTAAATGAATGTTGTTAACATCTTGACAATTACTCAGACCAAACACGTGACCCCACTGAGGTCACCTATTGTAACTGAGACTAGTTTAGCTGTTCCAACTCTCATCTCCATCAGGTGCACTGACATGGAAAAGATTATCAGTCAGTCAGTGCCGAAGGAGACCAGTGCAGTATGATGGTTTTTGGTCCCATCTTCTGTACAGATGTCTTTGCCCCCACCAACACTTTGCCATCAGAACACCCAAATTTGACAAGTAAAGCACCTTCCCTTTGTTATTGTGCAGCACTAGTTTCCAATGTGCACTGCCTAGTTTTCAGTGCCTCTCGAGAAAATCAGAGCTGCCCAGTGCTGCAGATAAAGACAAGGAATCCAAAGCAGCATGACAAGGAACCATGAAGTCTGCACTGGGTTCGTACAAACGGTGAGACTGCTTATATATCAGTTTCAGCTAACCTATTCTCCCCTGCTCTGCCGTTAACATAATCTAATCACCAGGGCTAGAGAAGTACAAAGCTGGTGGGTTTTCTTGATTGAATTTCCATTGGTGAAATGAGGATTACTGCTTTTATTGCGAGACCTTTCCTGAATATCACGTGAGTACATAAAGCGTCATAAAAGACATAACAAAATGTAGCGTCTTGGTCATATTTTGGCATGTAAGGACAATGAATTACTGTATATTAGAAGCAAAGATCATTCTGACATATTTCAGTCAAGAGAGGGTGCCTCAGATATGTGTAGCTGTCTAAATCTGGCAGTCATGGGTAGTGTAAGTGCACAAAGGACGTAGCAACCCTGATAATGGAAGAAAATTAACAAGCAGAAGAAACTGCTCTATTATTTAGGAAAAACGAGTGGGCATGAAGGATAGGAAGGTTAAAATGTGAGGAAAGAGTGGCAAGGAAGCACTGGACCTGTGTCTGGGACAAAGATCACATGGAAGAGAAGAAAATACCAAATTTTCGCAGAAAGGAATTATGCACTTTGTGGTGTAAAATCCAGGAAGGATTGTAGTGGTTTAAACAAAAAGACATCAAATTCTGAATCTTTCATAAACTCTTAAGCTCACTTCTTTGTGCTGGCATAACAGAGACTGTTCCACTCTTTCCCATCCCCCCCATCCAACCCTTTTTCTCTTTGGGTTGTCAGGAGCTATAGGCAAGGATACAGGTGTACAGTAAAGTGCAAGGAACTGGTTTTCCTGGCTTGATGGGCCCAGCTGAAAAAGCAGTATCTGGAAGTATTATGAAACTGATTGTCTTTAGTGCAGTAATTGGATGGAAGACATTCAGATCACCTTTGATTAGATGAACTTTTGAAACTACTGAGATTTATCAGTGCACAGATCTTATTCTCAGAGGACTCAAGAGAAAGTGTCCCATTAACTTAATGAATCAGGCCGCCAGAGAACAACTGCTCTTGAAGTCAGAATGAGAGATTTCCCATCAGTGGCACAAATTCTGCCAATAAAGGCAACAGGATCTCTCAAGTGGAATGAGATTAGAATATGTCTCCCCTGATTTTCAGTAGTTAAATGATTGACTATCCTGTAATAGGCTAATTATTAGATTTCCCTTCAATTTTGTGTTGCAGGAAGGAATGAAAGCTTTCTTTCCCTACCTAGATTGTGTGGCAGCTGTGGCAATGTTTCATCAATGCCTTTGCAAAGTCTTGACCTTTGAAAGGTGGCATGGTGCATCCATCTTTCCCAACCTCATCTGCTGTCAGCAAGGCGTCACCAGCTCTGGAACTTCTGGCAATTTGACAAAGGCATCTCCCCACATGTCAGTTCTTGTTATCCACTCTGTCTTCTTCATATATGACACACATGTCAGCTCTCATTTTTCCCACTGCTTGCTTTGTTTATCCCTTCACAGGTGGGAGATTCCACATTCTCTTTTTTGAATTGTTTCCAGGACGGTTCTTCTTTCCCTGCAATACATTTCTGGCCTTTCTTAACAACTTAAAAGATCCTTTTTATCACTGATGGTTTGTTGTTATTCACAAAGTAAAACAGCTTTTTAGAGTCTCTCTCAGTCAGCTGTCATATTTCCATGCCTTTTTATGAATTGTAGTCTTCTAGCTCCCATGGATATGTTGTTGCTAAATGTTTTTGACATAATGTGTATGGAAGTTGCTCACCTCAGAGTGCTTGTTTAGTCACAGCAATGAACACTTGTACAGCCTCTTTATCTCTTTTAAAAACATTTCAAGAACTGATTGTTTCATCATTACAAAATGGTGTTATTGCAAAATATTAACATCTTAATTCTACAAATGGCAACTCTAGCACCTACCTCCCACGCACTCCTGCTTAGACTGCAGGACTCTAAGTAGTGTTATTTGTGATGGAGCATGGACAAAAAGGCTATTCAAATCACTGATCACCACCTCTCCTCTCATCCAGGAGTGAAACAGCAGGAAACAGACATTATGGAAATGTGTTCTTGCCAGTCTGTCATTCATAAATGCAGGGAGCATCTGGCTGTGCCCCTTGTAGCTGCTCAGTGGTCTTTGAAGTTGGTGGTTCTAGGGAAGACAACCAAAACTTACAAAGAATACCTGTTGCCTTCTAAGTGGTCATGAAGGTTAAAAAACCCCATATTCCTGGCACTGTTACTCACATGTTTGGACATCTGCAGGAAAGAATTCAATAAAAGCTGAGGCAATGTGCGGGTGCTGTTCAACTTGCATATAATGGCTGCACATACTTAACTTCTTTTCTGAGGTGTTGAAATTAAAATAAATATGGTCACTTAAAAAGTTCTTAAGCCCTGTTTCTTTGTCCATATGTACTTTTTTCACTTATTCAATTTTTTAAATATAGCTTATATTAATTTTATATCAAAATTACATCAGAAATTAGAAGCAGATAGTAAAGGCATGCCTTTGATAAGGTGTCTTCCCGTATAAAACTAGACTACTTTGGACCACATAATAAAATAATTGTCTTTTCTAAGCAGTTTGGGATTTTTATTACATTATTTAATTTTTTTAGTCATTTTTTGTTTGTTTGTTTGTTCCTGGTCCACTTGAGAATCAGCTAGCACAAAGTAGTGTGAAGAGTCATCTTTGTATCACCTTTCAGAGTTCTTTCAATGCATTCCACAGAGGTCCCTCAGTCAATGACTTCTGTCAAATAAAATCCATTATCTTTTTTTAACGTAGATTTTATAGGGACAGTAGGGGTTCTTAAAGTTAGAAACATTTTTCAATAACTGGATAAATGACAAACAAATTATAGATGAAATTGTAGCATTAATTTATATCACAATGTTCTGGCAGTTTTTACACAAAATGGAGTTGCCAAACAGACAAATCTGTCTTGCTAAATTCAAACATGATTCAAATGAAAGATTCAAAAGAATGCACAATCTAAACTTAGAAGAAAGTTAACTGCCATTATCAAATAAGAGATATTAGAAGTCTTTAAAATGCTTCCCTCCATATCAGGCAGTTTCCAGTAACAAAATAAAGGATGTAATATTTTATTGTTGTAAGTAGAATGCACGCTTCCAGAAATTGCCTATGGGCACATACTTTTATGCTACACAGTAAACACTTTAAACTGTGTGTCTCAATAATAAAAACATTAAGAACCACCCATTTACATTTGATAAGCTCTTTCCTGTTACTTATGTGAGTGCAATAACAATGTCTACTTCAGAGATATGATGTGGACTGTTATTAATTGATGTTTTATCCAGTTTTCACAGCTATAAAATGCAAAGTATTGTATATGTCTACATGTATATATTATGTATATATGCAAATCATTCTGTGAATGCATTATTCTTGCTGTTCTAAATATTTCTTCAGTTTTTGCTCCCTGCATCAAGATCTTTTTTTAAAAATCATTGGTACTGAAAGTGTGAAATACAATCAGCTGTTTGAACGTCTGTAAATCAGCCATCTGTGATGCACACTGTACCAACAAAAAAGGAATCAAGTTTGCCAGTAAATGCTACTCTGATAAATCTAATTTTAAGAATAAGGTATTGCTAAGGGTGTGTTATAACACATTTCATGATACTAAATGGGCAAATAAGTTATTTCTCCCTTTACTAATTGCACTGTATGTGGTGATTTAGAATAGTTTGAATTTAGATTTCTGTTTCAATGGTAATTACATTGATCTCAAGGAAGTTCATTCAGTGCTTTTGGAGATGTCAATTGCATTGTACACCACTGTAATCAAACCAAAAAAGTCATGCAAATTGATACATTTTAGACAACCAGAGCACTTTAGGGGACAAAGTAAAATATGTTCTCGCAGCTAGAGTTGTAATCCTCACACCAGTTTATTTGGAAATAGGTTTTAAGGAAAGGCATGGCAGAGATCTTTAGGAGTATGTGTGCTTCTAAACCAGTTTTTACTTGCTATTTTGATCTCTCTTTTTTTTTTTTTTTTAGATTATCTTTGTCCTTTGCAAAATCTTAGGATTTTGTTAAGGACAGTCAAGTACAAGTTTTGTGATTATTAAATATACCACCCTAATATACCACTCCACACTCTGGAGATTAGATCATTTAAGACACCTCCATATTGACCCACCTAACTCACTGCACCAAGGGCAGCTGTTCAAATGATGTGACAGTAAGTCGGAAGACAGTCAATAGCAGAGGAGAAATAATGTCAGGCATAGCCATAAAAGTATATGCAAAACCAGTGTAGAGCCAGGATGGACTCTAAGACACCCATAATCACCCACACACACCTCATCCACCAATTTAGACTTCGTGAAGCAGGAGGGAAGTAGGACACTGCAATGCATCATTCTACACACCTTCATGTCCAAAGGTTCTCCCAAAATATAAGAATGGCACTGTCATGGTGCCTGTCCTAGTACAGTGGATGTGTGCAGCAGAAGCAAAATAGAGCGGCTACATGAGCTTTATTTAGTGAAGTATAGTCCCCAAGTGATTGGAAAGTACGTGATTAGAGATCCCCCCACAAACAAGGTAAAAGGAAGTCGAATACTATAATGGCTTTCTATGAATGAATCTCACTGCATATCTACCTACAGCAGTCAAGAATTCATCTCTGGATGTTCCTAGACTGCAAGTCATGAATTTATTTTGAGTATGGGCAGAGCTACTGCACAACACCAGGCAGGTGACCATGCAGATATGCCTTTAGCTAGCACAAATTAGACCACACATTCTTGTTAGGTTTTGTGTTTTGTAGGGTTTTTCTACTAAATGAAATTTCTTCAGGAGTTTCTTTTTATCAACTTCATTTTGTAATGAAGCTTACTTTTATATGCACCCAGAAGAAAAGTAAGAAGCACAAAGCCAATTAGAAGAAAATTAAATAAAATTATGTCACATAATATCAAATAAAATGGAAAAAAAAAAGTTTCCTCTGGTTTTGCTTTCAGTCAATCTGAGTATATTGTCTCTGTACAGTTCTTTCTCGCCTACGCTTCAACCATTTCCAAAGGCAGAGGAAGAAGGAGTAGGATACACAAAAGAAAAGCATTTTATGCCACTGGATTTTCTTAAACTTGATAAAGAATTTAAAGGGTGATGTTACTAAAGTACTGTGGAATCTTCCTTGGCATAGCTTGATTGGCTAAAGAACGGATTTATTATTTATCTAAAGTGTCCTTTATTGTTTTATGATCTGCAACAGTACATCATAGATCATAATCAGATGTACAATAAATAAAAATTACCAATGGGGTTACATAAAGAGATGTGCTTACCCTGATTTAAAGCCCGTGCAGTGTTTCCCCACGGAAACCTAGCAAAGGTGAATGTTTGGGATGGGAAGCTAGAATGTATTTGTGCCTGGAAAAATAAACCATTCAGAAAAATGTAGATATTGGTGAAATATTTGTATGGAGAATTCGTGGTTGAATCTGCACAGACAAGAGCCAGTCTAATTTCATAAAGGACTGATTCCAGAAGGCTGACAAGGAACCAGTATATATGATAATAATACTGCCAGCAGTGTTGGAAGAGGGCTCCAAAAATAATTAAAATGTCCTAAAAATAACACAGCTTGAAAAAATAATAATTAATTTTTAGATACTTTTTATTAACTTTTTAGGTTACAAGCCTGTAGGAATTTAATTCATCTTTTCAGGTGGTTCTTTGCCTCTGCAAAGAAACTTCTAAGAAAAACTAGTGAATAGAAGCTCAGATTTTTATTAAGTCTATGTGACTGTAGGTGTTTGCTCCAAAAGGCTACTAAATATCATGGTAAAATAAGAACTTGGAAAGATTGTGTATTCATATACATTTATAAATCAAACATGTTAACCTCTATCTTTGTATGGAAAAAAAGAAAAACAAGGGGCTTTTCAGAGAAACTGTAATGTTTCTTTGTGTAGTAAACACAGGAATTTTCTACCAGGATTTGGCAGGTAGTAAATCTTCAAAAGACAAATAAATATTTCCTGTGCTATGGTCTTTGTATGGAATGCATATATAAGAAGCAGAAAGGCAACCTTTTAACTCTACAATACAAAATCCCTTAATAGAAAAAAATAGAGATGGAAAGAAAGATGGACAGATGCAATTCTTAAACATGCTCCTTTAAGAATTCCTGTGTGCTCCTGAGTTCTTTCTCATCACCATAAGCTCTCTGCTAGGTGTGAAACCATAAACATATGAAAGCCTGTCACGCAGGTGTATTTCGTATACCTGCCACACTGTGAACTCACCATGTCTCTGGCCCTGAGGAGAAGTTCTCTTTCCTTGCAGCAAGATTATGTTTTTAAAATCTGACTTTTAAACCTCTTACTGAATTTTTTAATGGATTAAATTCATCATGTCACCAGCTGCTGTGCAGCTAATAGAGCCATAAAACACTGTATTAAAGGATTACCCATGCAAAATTTCCTTTTGTGCTAATGTGAATTTTAATACTTTTAACATTTAGTTGAGATGGGAAAGTCCAAGAACAGCTTGTTCAATAGGTTGTTCTATAAAATTAAGTTCCTCAGTTCATCACAAATGCCAGGACTCCATTAAGTTGAAATTTTACAGAGATGCTAAGATGATTCACTGTATATAGCATTTGCAGGGAGGAAGGCAACATCTGCTTCTCCATTAATGCTGTAAAACAAGGAAGTAAAACACACGTGAGCATTGTAACTGCGGGGAAACTGGGCTGAACAACTGAGGGTCGTCGCTCCAAATTAGTTGGAGGTCAGTTTATGCCGTTCGGTATAGGGAGTATAAGAACAGAGAGAATATGAAATCCCACTCTCTGAAGCAGGATGACAACTGCTGTCCTTGTGTTTGGTCTCACATTAATGTCAGGAGGAATTTCATGAAAGAAAGTTATTTAACTTGCATAGGAGGTGTGGGAAAGAGAAGGGATAGTCATGCTTTCAGAACAGGGAGTGAGACCTTTAGTTTTATTCTTATCTATAAACAGTAATTAGCCAGGTAACATTTATGTACCTGAAAGCATGAAGTGACTGCAAATAAGACATAAAAGGTTATGTTTCGAATTTCTTTCATCTGACAAGAACAAAATGATCTTCTGGAGGATTTCTTTCTGCAATAGCTGTAGGATTAAGAGCAGGATGCCTGTCTGGCTTTTAGTTCCTATTTTGTGCAGAATAGGATGGTTTAACAGGATGCTAGTAGGCATTAGAAAGATCCTCACCAAGCTTCTTCCACGCTATCTTACCCATAAAAAGGATCACTCAAGGAAACCATCATCATTACCTGGATTCAATCTTTGATTTCTACTGGAATAAATACATAATTAAGTACTCAGACAGCACTGGTTTATTCCTGCCCTACATAACAGGATAAGTTTGAAGGAAGGGCAAAAAGCAGGCAAAAAATGGCACTCCCAGTCCATCAGCAACTGTACAGAGCATCACTCTTGATAGTGCAGCACTTGAGCAGAGAACACAGTCAAAAATAAGGAAAACTAAGTTTTCTTGTGACCCTAACAGCATTTGGACAAGAACAAGGATCAGTAACGCAGAAAAAGCATTTCTTGTGTTTTCAAATCATCTTGTGAAAATCATTTTCTCCTTACGGTATTTTGTCTGGGTACCGCTAATCCCAGTCCTAGCTAATGCATGATGCCATCACTTTATCGTACTGGCAGCTCCTGATTGTGCAGAGAGTGCTTCCAAAATCCTGGGGCTTCTGGAGTGCTTCTTCCATCCCGCCCTGAGCATGTGGGAAAGGAGGAGGAGCCTGCTGACACTAACAGAGACAGCACATACCCTGGAAGAGAGGAAGGTGGCTCCCTGCACCACCCACTGATCCCAAAGTGACCACTGCCAAGCCTATGTAAGTGTTCACCTTTGATAGTTTCCTGAAGGGGAGGAATGTTCTCTTCCAGGAGCCTGATCAATGGGCAGAGGAGGACAACAGGAACAGCCAGTAGATTTTAAGTTCTCCAAATGCTTTAAAAATTCAGTAATGAGGGGTTGACTGCCTTTTAAATGTTTCCCATACAGCAAGTACTTCATACTGCTAAATTATTTTACAAAATTTTGTGGTAGTGATAGTAGTAGTAGCAGCAGCAGTAGTAGTAATAGTACTAGTACTAGTATGTATTACTAGTACATTTACTAGGAGTAAATGTTTATTCACTCTGAAATAAAAAAAGGGACAGTTATTTAAAATCCAGCACAAGACTAGTGAGGAAGTTTTAGTAGGAATACACTTGAGCTGCTGTTCCTTGCCCCAACCAAATTTTCTCCACAGCTCCATATTTTGTTCTCCATGTGTATTAGTGTTCTGAGAGCCTGTCATTTCTTATCAGAATGAGAAAGGCTAAAGAGATAATATTTCAATAACATACTGGCCTGATCATAAAATAACTCAATGGAAATGTGTAACTGCCTCAGGCAGCACAGCAGGATAGTCAGCAGTCAGATGATTTCTATTCTGGGTTTCTTTTTTTTTATGGTTACATTTTCTGTTATATCAGACATACCCTCAAGTCTTAGTTATGCTTTTATTCAAAAGGAGATCTGCAGTATAAAGACCTACAAAACTTGTTATGATATATTACTGTAAAGAAATAAAAGTTGGTGCCACAGTAGCGTATTGATAAGGACAGGCCTGCCACATTAATTGACCTTTTTTCATCTCAACCACCAGGGCTGAGGCCTAAGCATCTCAGTTGCTTAGCAACAGGGTCACTGCTTTCAGGCCTTAAATGCTCCAAAAAAAAAGAAAAATACTTAAGAAAAATCAGAAGACATGATCTTATGAACACAGCAGATATTTGGCAGAAGAAAGGCTTTTTTCAATTGTTGTTTTACTCTGATTCTGTTGATCGTAATGCTTAGAGGGCAAAAGGGAAACCAGGGTCTGAAGTTTTACTGATATAAATAAACAGCAAGACAGTACTGAAACGACAGGCACATGTTTCTGCTCAGTACCAGTCCTGAAGAAATGTTTTTGAGTTTTAGAACATCCACGGATTTTTACAGATAATCCATATTATTCCTTTATGTGCATAAAATACATTCATACGTGCAAATTACTAAGTGACTCTGGATAATATACATGTATTTTTTGGACAGGAGGATGCAGCAGAAAAGTAAAGAGGGGTTCCTATTGTCTAGATTCTATTTTAGCATTCTATCATGAACATTAATGCTCACTGCTACGTTTAATGACAGGGCTTAAGGCAACACAACATCTCCTAAAGGTCAGCTCAGAGAGAAGTTTGTTTCTTCCCTCCACAGCATGAAATACAGGGAAAAGTCAACACTTCTTTTAAACTTCAATAAAGGCCATGGAACAAGAGTGCTTCTCTGCCAGAAAGCAAAATCTTTCTACACGAGACTAGCCAAATGTTTACTGCAGGTTTCTCCTGAAGAGGCTTCTTATTGCCAGAGTCATAAAACTTGTATTTTATTCCCAAATAATCATCATTAAAAATTATAAGTGGCACCATGAATTTCACTCTGTCTTCACACTAATCCTTTCTTAGCCTAAACTTGAGCTGGGAGGCTCCTTTTTTATTAGACCTCATGTAAATAACTACATGGTTTTCAGTGAACAACGTGTTTAATGTAAAATAAATGTAATAATCAGTTATGGATAAATCTAATGTTAAATATGGGCCACAATAAGGATACTTTTTGAATTTTATTTTTCATTTATGGTTTTACTTTAAATAGTCTAGACCTTCTCTAGAGTGTTTTAATTTTTTCTCACTGTTATATAGGGCAACAGAAGTATTTTTATGGAAGTTTTTCACAGAATCATAGAAGCTTGGAGGATGGAAGGGGCCTCTGGAGATAGATTAATCCAATCTCCCTGGATAAAGTTCCCTTGCATCTTCTGTTCTTGAGGTGGGACAGTCCCAACTCTCCTAACCTCTTCTCACAAAATGTTCTACACCCTTAGTCATCCTTTTGGTCCTATGCTGGACTTGCTCCAATGTTTCTTGAACAGAGAAGCCCCAAACTGCATCCAACACCCCAAATTCATGCAATCAGGGCTGTCATATCCCATCCCCTGTTCATTTATCTAACTTACTCTTCAGCAATTTTTCTATGAAGATGTTGGAACGTTAAAAGTGTCAAAAGCCTTACTATAGCCAATACAAACAACAAGCACTTGTCTCCTCTCATCCACCAAGCCAGTCCTCTCATCACAAAAGCAATCAGGTTGGTAAAGTGTGATTTCCCCTTTGTAAATGCACTCTTCTCTTTTTCCATGTTTTCAAAAATGATTTGCAGGAGGATTCACTACTTGACCTTCCCAGGGATTTAGAGGAAGCTGACCTCAATTCACCATGTGAGAGTATCCCATCAGTCCCAGGGACTCTTGTATGTCCATTCATTTATATAATCCCTAACCCAGCCCTCTTCTGCTGAGGGTAGGTCTTCCTTGCTTTGGAACTTTCACACTGGTCTTAGGAAGCTGGAATTCCTTAAGCTCAGTCATGCCTTAAGACCAAGTTGAAGAAGGCACTGAGTGCCTTGACCTATTTGCTGTTCTCTGACACCAGATCAACTGACCCATTCATCAGAATCTTTGCATATTCTCTGTAGTCTTTCTTTTGCTGGTGATGTCCTAGCAGAAGATCTTGTTGCACTTCACCTCCCTCACCAGATTCAACTCAATGGGCCTTGTTTTCTCTTATCTGGTCTTTTCATGCCCAGACAGTGTCCATATGTTCCTCCTGGGTCACCTGCTCCTCCTTCCACTTCCTATACACTTCCTTTTTACATCTGAATTTTCTCAGGAACTACTTGCTCATCTGTGCAGGCCTCCTGCCACCTTTGCTTCATTTCCTGTTAGTTGAGATAAATCATTCTTGAGCTTGGGGAACATGATCCCTAAAGGTCAGTCAGCTTTCTTGGACCTGTCTTCTCTCCAGAGCCATTTAATATGGGACTTTTTTCAAGCAGATCCCTGAAGAGTCTGAAATCTGCTCTCCTGAAAGCTAGGGTTGTAATCCTGCTTTTAACCTTTTAACCTTGGTATTTGCATTTTCCCAATTAATGGTTTAAAGGGAAAAGGCACAATGTAATAAAATTGCAGAAAAATTGGTTGCTGTGGTTGCAAATTGTCCAGAGTATAGCAGGATTTTAAGACTGTGGTGCTTCAGCAAGCTCTCACTGTATTAATATAATGCCTCCTCTATTTTTTCTGTTATGTTTCTAACAAAATGACCAAAACACCTACACTCTGTTCTTGTCTGCATCAGCAGATAAAATGGGCACCTCAGTGCTGCTTTCTGATCTTGGTACCCAAAAGGGGAACTTGAATGCCCTATTTAGGTCTTCACACTTGCATGCTAACTTCCAAAATGGAGCTATCACTAGGATTACAGATCTTGGAGAAAACTGTGTGTCACATGAGGACTTTATAGGACATGGTGATCAAGCATTAGTATTTGCCTATCTCATGAAGCTGGAGCATTTTTTCTACATAACACATTTGAAGAGGTAAATGCATTTGATTAAGAAACTGGAAAATGGATGGAAAATTTAGAAACTGTGAAAATGGATGGCNACATTTGAAGAGGTAAATGCATTTAATTAAGAAAATCCATTTAGAAACTGTGATAATGGATGGTACAGACATTACTAGTAGTGTCCTGAAAAAAACTCCACTTGTATAAAAATCTAAATGTCTGCACACACTGTGTCTAGTGATGCCTTTAGTTTGGCAATATTTAATAGCTGTGCGCAGGGAACCCAGCAATTTGCACAGTTGTTGTTTGATCTTACTTGTTGATTTTAAATAACATCAGCAGGATGTTTGCCATGAACAAAAGATCAGCTTTAGTACTGTATCTTTTGGCTAATTGACTTTAGCCTTCTGATACCTTCCTGAACATCAAAATGTTAATCAGTTGTAACAGCTAAATCAGCATGGCAGGCTCTCTCTCTTCACCAGGATAGGGTGTTAAATATCCATTAACCTTCAAAGTTACATGCTATTGGTATTTATTAATACCAAGGATCGCCAAAGATTTTTGATGAATTCGAACCCAGCCTACAGGTAAAATTTCTGTGAAAGTGCAACTGTTGATGGTAACACTATGGAAGTGACACAGTAGCAGGGTAGTAGTATTAGTGTAAATGTATTTATTAGCAGGCTCAGCCTTCCTGCTGCTTCTTTCCTCTGCTTGTCCTGTGTAAAGATTCTCTGCAAAACCACTCCTTTACTAGTGTAGGTAGATCTTTTGTACACCTCGATAAAATGTGACTTCTAATATAAAGCCCAAGTACATTCCTGGCTCGGAGAGAGAAAGGCCACTGTAAAAACCTATGACATAAATATGTCAAAACATAGGTGATTATGCCTTTAAATGTTGATTAATTATATCACGAGCTGTAGCTATGCTAAGCCCAGATTTCAGCTCCAGCAGCTTCCAGAGTTGTATGCTCCCTTTTTTGTCTCAGTGGCAAACTCCTCTAAGGTTCTGCAGGTTATTTGGCTCTGCAGGTGTTAGTTTACCATGATGGTGAAAGCCTGAAAGCCAGGGAGTATCACAGGCAAGTGCCCTTTAATTTTTCTACAGAGTCAAACAAGTCTCGTGTGTTCACAGGTGCTACTTGAATGTTCTTTGACATGCAGGACTGGAAAATAAGTTCTTGAAAAGATAGTCAGTGAGAGCCAGTGATCATTAGAACTCTTTACAAGAGGACCAGTTGAACTGAGGTATGCTGTTATCGGCACAAGCTAATAACAAATATTTTTAACACACGAGGGGGCTTAGTTTCATTGGAAACATCAGGTTAGAAAAATCAAACAGTGCCCAAAATTGCCAAAAAGTAAATTTCCTGATGTAAACTACAGTGAGTCCATGTTGGACTCCCACTCTAGACAAAAGGATAGTCAGTACCTGCACAGGTGTGTTAGTTTCATTTTGTATAGCAGTGGATAACAATTTCTCTGCATTAATTTGAGGTCAAAACTGCTCAAGATAAATGTTTCCTTCTACTCATTCCCTTTGAGACACTTTTCCTCTAGTAATCTTGCAAAAGGACTCAGTGCAAAGTTGTTATGGTCATTCTTATTGCACATAGAAAAAACTGATTGAACTTTTTACCTTTTGGTTATGCTTTTGAGCTGTAGCCCACATGAGCTCATTAAGATCATATTATTTAGCTTAAACTTCAGATACTTGACCATTTCTCACAGTAGCCCCAGGCTGGGTGTAGAGTAATATTGTTCATGCTGGCTTCCTGGCATGGCAACATGTCATAAAGTATCTGCTGGGATATGACAGAAGAGGCGGGCTGGGGGATGGAAGATGGAATAAAGAGGCTCAGACACTTAAGAGAGATTGCAAGGAGAGGTCAGTGCCCATCAGATGGTAGGATACCGAATCGCAATTACTCAGGAATGCTCGGTGTGGGCTGCCTGATGCAGACTGCAATAAATCTTATGGCAGGCATTAGGAACACCTGGTTTCAGATGAGAATGCTTTTCTTAGGTCCATCTAAACCAATCCTCTTTCTTCCCCTTGCCTGCACTGATCTCTATCTAGTGGGGGGAGGAAGGGCAAAAGCAACAGGCAGGTTATCTTATTATGGGTCTTGTCAGCCTCACTAATGCAAAACAGGTAAGAGGCAGAAGAGACAATAAGGAGAAGGTTTAAACCGTGCAATAGCTCCTGTCATCTGCTTTGAGATTTGAGAGGCGTATGTCAAAACAGTGGATTTTTTCCAGCCCACTCTCAGATGTTAGATGAGCCTGATGGTCATGAGTCTGTCTCTTAAGAGCTTTTACCGTTGCTGACCTCCTGGATAGCTTGGGTACATTGTTCTTCCTGGAGAACAAGCAGGGAGGTAAACAGAGTTCAGCCACTGTCAGTTCTTCTGATCCAAACCAAAATAGTGATTTCAGGGAACTTAGTCTGGCCACATTCACTATCTTGCTTTCAAAGGACAAAAGGATGTCTTCCAAATTATTTTTTCTTAACATGGTCACGAGCATTACAAATGACTATTTACAGATTTGTACATTTTAGCTTTCCTGTATGAGAAGGTGTAAGCTCTGATTTAAATATTCTGCCTGGACTGCAGTATCAGTAGAATATTTCTCCTCCAACCTGCCCTCATAAAAGTTGCTTAATCACTCAGAGATCTCTACTGTTCCATTAAATTCTGCTGATATTGGCCAATAGACTCAAAATTTACCAGAGAGTGTGATATATGCTCTTGCACATGAAGAGATAGAAAATAATTATTCCATTATATTGTTCCTTGTCAAGTAGCCTGAAAATTAGTCATTGGCAAGCTGGGGCTGTGGTTCTGTGTGTTGCCCATTTTTTCTTTTTGAGTTTTCTTTTGCCTTTTTTTTTTTTTTTTTTAATTTCCCAAATAGTTTTTTTCCTTTCCCTCAGGATGGGGTTTTCCCTTTTGAAAAATTCCCATGAGATCCCCTGAGATGTAACAGGTAATCATATGACCCAGTCACAAATGGAGAATGTATTCACGGCCTCATGGCGGTCTGTAGGTATGTGACTGTCCCAGCCCTATGGTCTGTCAGCAGCCACTGCAAATAGACATCTGGTTCTGACCCTGGTAACACATACGGAATTTTCCTTGATGAGAAAGGCCAGTTCAAGGCCTTAAGGAAGGAAGGAAAGAGAAGAAAATCTTCACACATGCACCCAGTGGCAGATTGGAGCTTGCTGGCTTCCCCATTGCACCTTGTGAGCAGCCACTGGTACCAACAGGAGCCCCAGGGACAGTGCCACCCACGGCATCTGCTGTGTGTGATGAAAGCACTGGAGAATCCGCCACATGGGATCATTTCAGAAATGGTTCTCACTGGGCTACTTCACTGATAGTCTCCTTCCCCTGCTAAATACAGCAGCACCACAACTAAGTGCACTCAAAGCTACAGGAGCCACTGAAAAACTTCACAGTAAATTAAGTACAATTAACAGAGCAAACATCACTACTGCTAGCCTCATAGTCTTGTAATTATTCTGACAGCACGTATTATTTGGGCCATTTCTCAAATCAGTGGTCTTTGCAAATGAATATCATCATAATTAAGTCCTTTTTCAAACAGAGTATCCCGGGGCACAGTAAAGATTTGGGGAAGAAGGGGTTAGATCTTTTTATTGAAATAAACATTGCAGTGCCACTTGTCAGACTCTGTCAGGTGAATGCCAGAAGGACAGCTATGAAAAGGACCCATGACCTGGTTCTTCCTGATTATATCAGTGTTTAAATGCTGAATTTTTGAGTTGAATCCAGATGGCACTATGACACAGACTGCAGGAGAAAATGTGGCTAGTGGTGTAAAAAGGCATGTGTCAGACTGCCTGTGTCCAGCAGTAGATCCCTCATATATGCTGGTCCTCCGTGGGTCTGTGAAACTCTGTGTCATTAGGGGATGATGCAACTGAAGTGTAGCTTTCAAACACAGCTCAAGGCAGATTTTCTCAGTGCTTGGCAGCCCTTGTTCATTGCCCATTGCTGTCTGTGAAAGTGCTCTGCACCTAACCTTAGACTTATATTTAACATCCCTCACCGAAGGAGTTTGCCAGGAGCAGAGCCAGCCTGGCTGGGCTGAACACTGGGGCTCAGAGTCTGAAGTGCATCACTGGAACCACAGGAACAAGATGCATTCTTAGGACTCTCACAACAGTTATCCTGAGATCAGAAGTGGGATGGGCTGGCATTGTCAACATCTCAAATTCCTTCTGAAGCCAATGGTATCCATCCATCTTTGCAGCCTCTGGGAACTTGTTAGCTCTACTGCTGTTTTACTGCCCGAATATAGATGGAGGTGACTGACTTCAAACAGCAAGGCACAAAAAACTGTGGCTAGTACAGCTAATAGTGTAGTTATTTGAAAAGGTTCATCACCTTTCCTGCTCTATACTGACTTGTCACTGAGTGACAAAGTGGTGGCAATTTGTTCCATTTTCAACAACCCCAAGACTAAGGGTGAACTGAGGACTCATCTGTTGAGAGCGTCAAAATAGAGAAGGGTAAAGTGACTGGAAATGACAAGACCTCATCTCAGAAATAAGCTCAAGTAATAAAGAGAGTTACATTTGTGATAATTCTCTCTGCATAGCAGAGGACAGGCATGTATAAGTGCCTGCAGAGATAAGGGGTAAATAGCCACTGCAAGAAGATATCTAACCATAATCTTCATAGTTAAAGTATGTGAGTTTGAGTCTTTAGTTCACAATTTACTGCTACTGAAGGTTTTCTACATACTTAAAGACCAGAGGCATGCAGAATTTTAGGCAAGGGAACACCAAATGCATTTTTCTGAGAGGAGGGGCCACTAGGTGGCACAAAAGTTGCCTAATTTAAGCGAATTCCCTGGTTTTGAGAACCACTTCCCTTGTCACTTCGAGGGAAGAATTGCATCTTTATAAACACAACCTCGTAATGCAACCAGCAAGGGAAATACTCTGATGTTCAGAATTTCAGCGTACTTTAGGTCCATCCTGTACATTGTAGGATAAGTATAGTTCTGCTATTATTGTCTCCTCCCTCCAAAAAAAACCCAAACAAAGCTGGTTTATTTTTCAAAATAATAATTACCTCTATCTCAGGAAAAGCAGTTCTGCAAAACAAGAAGAGAAGAAAAAAATATACAAATGCAACACTTCTTGTATTACAAACCAAAAATTCATAACCAGAAAGAATTGACAGATTAATTGTACTAAAATTTGGAAGTAAACATGATGTATTTAAAAAATTATACTTTGCATTGCCCTGTAGTACAGTCTAGAGAAAGCCTCACTGGCAAGACACCCTGACGTCAAGGATGTAGAATTATTTTTGAAAGAGGTGAAAATGACATCAGGAAAAAAGATAGGTAGAAGAAAATATGTGTAGTGGGAGAGGTTGTAGCAGTGAGAATTTATAACCTGAGAGGTAGTCAGCTATTGTAGGAGTCATCCTTACCCATGAAATATGAGAGATACTTAAATATCACTGTCATTAACAAAAGAGAAACAACCAAAGACCAAACACTTTGGCCTCAGCGGATGTGCAAGGAAGATCCCAGAATTCATCTGACCCCCTGGCCATACAGAATATTGCACAGTTTGCTGCTGGGGCTACCAACTGTCTGAGCAATGCCTTACACTCCACGTGAACATCCACAGAGTCATTCTGGTCAAGGAGAGTCAACTTACAATCTGAAATCAGTTTTAATGAGAAGACTTTGATGGGCATTATGTCAGCTTCTTTCAACCTTGGGCTTTTGATTGACTGCTGAGGACTGTCCTTTAGATGATAACAAGGATGCTGTCAGTTCTGCACAGATAGCCTGCACCAGTCTGGAATGCAAAAGCAAGTAGTGAGTATATCATACATGATCTTTCTGCTTCAGAATGAATTTCTGCTTGAATTAATTTCACTGTCGGTAGTATTTAAAAACCAGTCATGGATGACCCCTTAAAAATTAGTTGCTCCTCCTTAGGTAAACTATAGGCCTGATCACAAAAATGTACCTCTTGAGATCAGTGGGAGAGGAGAGGTTCGGAGAGGTTCGGAGAGGTTCGGAGAGGTTCGGAGAGGAGAGGTTCGGAGAGGTTCGGAGAGGTTCGGAGAGGTTCGGAGAGGTTCGGAGAGGTTCGGAGAGGTTCGGAGAGGTTCGGAGAGGAGAGGAGAGGAGAGGAGAG
>VZRF01003742.1:420901-497268 GCA_013396875.1 Vireo altiloquus | reverse complement strand
GAGAGGAGAGGAGAGGAGAGGAGAGGAGAGGAGAGGAGAGGAGAGGGGAGGAGAGTCAAAAACTGTTTTTGAGTTTCAGCCCTGCTACTGCAAATATGAAAAAGCAAGGTGTGTCTGTAAGAAGAAATTAACGAAATTCCGTTTTCTACGGGTTCACTTCCTACTTTCTCACAAATAGTGATATCTACTAATACCTCTGTACTTCAGATGTCAGAGCAAAGCAGCCCAAAAATCCCCAGAGAAAGAAATAAAAAAAAGAGCAAAACATTTGTCAATGACAGCTTTTTCAGAGAAAATGGAGCTTTGTATTGAATATTCAGAGTCCTAGAAACGTGATAACATGTTGGAAAAGAAGTATTGTTTTTATAAAAGGACTCATATGAATAAGATTTTGAATTCTACAGCAGCTCATCTAAGTACAAAATGGCCACTCTCCCTGAGCTACATCCTTAAATGAAGCTATGACTAAGGCATGCAATAAGCTGGGAATTTTTACCCTGGAATGTTCAAAAATACATGGATTCTCTCTATACTTTCGTTCACAACATAAAATTTTATCACATGATCAGTCTGAAAATACCATTTATCTGCTGGGAAAAATTATCCCTGGTTCCCACAAGATTGCACTCGATATTAGCATTCCACTTTTAAGCGGTTTATAAAGGTTAATAAATAATTAATGGATGTTATAAGCACATTTCAGATATGATCAGTATATGCAATAGATGCATATCAGTATGTGCAATTGTAGTTGGTTATGTGGTTTTCGGCTGCTGTAGACCATTTATTAAAACAGCTGCAAATAATTTAGTAACTCTTTCTACACTTCTTATATCTGGAAGAATAACATGAAGAGTGACTGAAAAACGAAGAAAATTCTTCCACTTCCTCAGCACAAGTCATTTTAATTTGACTTTGGGTTGGTCCTAATGAATCATTCTGTTTTATAGTTGTTATTTTAACTCTAGAATCTATTAAATGAGACACTAATCCATGAGATTTAAAATCTTTAATGTGGGAGACCAGCAAGCCCCTGAAACAAGAGGAGAGATTACCATTTGATGAAAATTCTCAAGGAATTAAACTGTATATTGAAGATGCAGACATATATAAGAAACATTTGTGGTACAATACATCTTGTCATTTTCCCAGTGTATCACTCACTGGCAAAATGTATCATGCAAAATTTTTTATATACGATCAGGTGCATAATTTTCTGCCCATTTTTGATAGGACCAAACCTGAGATGGCTTTCTGGTTTTGGCTTTTTTTTAAAGGAAATATATTCTGAGCAAAGATTCTAAGAAAGTAGTAGCAAATAAAAGGGGATATACCTCTCTGTATCAGCCGTAATTACCTACTCTGTCTTATCCAAGCTAAAAATTGATAAAATCTTTCTACTTGAACTGGCTGTTGGCTTCACTGCACTCTACATTGGGACTCCAATAGACCAGCTGATAAATGTAGTCACTGGAGTTTACAACATCACTGCCTTTTGCCACACGTGCCATCCTTCCTCCAGAAGTTGCTGCCCTGTGTTTGTGGCTGCAGAACAGAATGTATAAGACTCTGCACCATCACCACCCTTCAGTGGTCTCTGGTTAACCCTGCGGTGAAGGTTCATGTAATTCCCTTGGCTGTGCCACAGGGTGACTACCTAGAGGATAATGTGGAAGGAGGAAGCATAAACATTTTTGGACAGCGAGATTTGCAAATCCTTTTTGTTCATCTTCCTCAGCAAAACAGAAAGTTTCTAATATCACATCCCTCATATTTTCGTTTTTAATCTAATACTTAACAGTCTTATCCTTTAGGCTGTCATGGTATTTTAGATCTTAGTCCCATGAGGAGCTGTAAACTGAGAACAATATCTAATTCCTTCTCAATTAAATCCTTCCCAGAAGATCAGAAACTCTGTCCAGTGCATTTCTGTGGAACAGGGGCCAAGACAACCCAAATACTTTTGCCAAAACTTTAGTCAAAGTTGATTTATTACTTTTAGAAATACGTATTCATTTAAGGATTAACAGCAACAACAGAAACAATAGCAGCAGCAGCAGCAGTAGCAACCACAACATAGAAGTAGTAAAATAAATATACGTTGTCTGTGCCTCAAGGTTAAAATTTCTGGGTTTTGAGAAACTGGTAAAAACTGGTTGGTTGAACAGTAGCCAGGAAGATGGCAACAACGAAGGGAGAAATTTAAATAACAGCCACTTAAAACACATGATTTATTTTAACTTAGAGAAGGATCCAAATTCAAGTCTTAACTGACAGAGTTGCCTGCTTACTTCATTTTGCCTAATTATTACCCACCAGCACCTGGAAATTTGTCCCACTGCACACTAGGGGCTCATTAAGGTTTTATTTTTTATTAAGATCAATATAGTCCATTTTGCTTGCACTTGCAAATTTACCTGTTAGTGCTGTTGGAAACCTCAAGTCCCAGCACTTCCCCAGGGATTTCTGAGTTCCCACAACACTCCCTATCTCTGCAGTGAGGACTAAGGGGAAAACTCTGGCCCCTGAAGCCAATGACAAAACTGATATTAGCACAGTGGATTCAGAATTTGAGTAGCACAGTATATCTTTCAGATTCTTATCCCTATTTCTTTCTGATTCCCCAGATTTATTGCACTTCCAAAAGATGCTGTGTTAATTAACTAATCAGGGCACAGCATTTTATTTTTAACATAAAAAGCTATTTTTTCTACTTAATCATTCACCATGTCAAGGAATTAAAAAAGAATATGCTGAGGGGTTTGCCCTTGATTAAAACATAAAATGTGGCAATAAATATTTTTTATTGGTTATAATACCTTTATTAAGAAGATAACAGACTGCTGGTTTACTGATCATGAAATATTAATTTAAAAGAAAAATATGTGATAGGGAGTTATTTCTGTCGTGTCTGCCTGTTTTTTATGTCTTCTTGTCTTTTTTTAAAAATCTGAGCTTCTCTAGTTTGTTTCTTACTAACTACTTGACATTATATTACCCAAGTCAGTGCAGTGAAGCAGCAGATTTTGAACTGATGTTAGCATTTGCTCTACTTGCTTGTCAATGTTATTGTGGTATATGGATTTTTTAAGCAGAATGAAAAACAAAAAATTATTTTCAGCACTGATTTCAGAAGCAACTTTACACTATCTTATAAGTATATATATATATTTCATATATACTATATCTATGTTATATCTGATATAAATACCCGAAACGTGCACATGTACATGAGCTCAGCGCGTATAAGAATGAATTTAAATGTGTGCCAAAATACTGAACTGGGAGGGTGACACACATTTCATTTCAAAAATCAGTTACCAATATATTGTAATTATTATGATAAAAATGCACCTGAAGCTGCGGAGCAAGTTTGACATTTTGAGAAAGGATTAGTGTTCTAAGATGTTTATTGTATATTAACAGCACATTACAATATTTAAAGATTAAAAAAACTTATTTTTCAGGTATGTTTTACAGGGTCTTTATTTCTAACTCCACTATTGCTACATAGTTGGGGATCTTACATGCCTACTTCTCATTTAATAAAAAAAATCTTATTACTGTAAAATTCCATTACTCTCATGCCTCCCTATATAGTACAATGTTAAGTACACTACAATACTGAGTCCCAGATGGAATACAATGCTGTAATTCAATTGAGGGATCCTGCTAATGTCCCACACTGAAGAATATTGCTTAAGGGTTTGGGTATGGTAGCAAACCTCTAAGCCTGAAGACTGAATTACAACCTGACTATTCAGTCTGGGCCTTTGTGCTGCTGTTTGTAGTGTACAGAACCCTCATTATTTGTAACACATATGTGAAACAATTATTACAATAAAAAAGAGAAAGGAAAAGCGCTGTAAATTAATGTTTTTCCATAAGAATTATGCTATTATAGGACAGCTGGGGTTACAATGAGCACAGAACAGAAAGAGAAGGTTTTCAAAATGTGTTAAAGGTTGCATGGAAGGTCTGCTGAAGGAGAGTTCAATCCAGCCATGTCCAGTTCTATTAGAAAGGATTGCTGGTTGACTTCGCAAAGATAAATTAAATCCTGTGGGTAGGTTTGAATCTTGGTTTAGCTAAAGAGATAGTCATGAGAATTATAATCTCCTCTGTTAGATATCTAATATCACATTTGACCCTGAAGCCACCTGCCAAACTTCCAGCTGACTCTTGCAGCACCCAAAATCTCCAGTCCTGTAGTTTTCAGCAGTAAAGCTTACTCACCACCAACAGGTGACCAGAAGTGTTTCCATCGTGACAGAGGTGCACAGCTCATATTAAAGCCATTTCTGCAGCTCCAGTTGCTTTTGTTGCTGCTGCTCTGTTTTCAGTGGAATATTGAAACACCAGTGGAGCCAGACAGAGAATGTGTAACCATAGCTCTCTAGCTTAGCAATTACATCACTCTGGCCAAAGGTTTATTTTAAACTGGAGAAATTTAAATTGTAAAACCGAAAAAAGTGAGTGGTACCATTGTACAGCATATTAGCAGCTCCGAGCCAGAATAACCCAAAGACTTCTCCATCTCTCAAACAGTTTGGCTGAACACAGGAGCTGTTTTTAAAACTATGCCAATCTGTAAAGCTTTCAGTGCAGAGTACACCCTTACTAGATCAATACATAGGAGTTATGTGGACACCAGGGAAAAAATTGTAATTGGTTGAATGAATGCCCTTCACTGTCACAACAGAGGGGAATGAGAGCTGAAAGGGAGGCTTGTTATGGTGCACCCCTTGAGCCAAGGTGCGCCGAATGTGCTGGACTACTGGGTCACTGGGGTGTCACAAAGTTGTGGATTACCAAGTACCTCTCTTATGTCTCCCTTGTTGTCAAGAAATCTGTACCTTCGCAGAATTACCAATAAAACAGTCGTAGCAGCAGATTAGGTTTAAAAATCTACCTAATGTAGCGTGAAATTTAGAGTGTATGCTCCAGCGATCAGAGCTGCAGTGTTGACCCATTATGCTCTGCAGTCACATCCTTCCATTTTCACCCTTTGAAGCCACAAAGGGAGGGGGAACAAATAACACACACACTTGCAACCATTTTCTCTTGCATTTTTTTGGTTGTTTTTTTCTGAAGTAGGGTTGTAGCTCATTGAGCCTGTGAGGGTTTGCTTAGAGCTTTGTTTAACTTTGCTTAATAGAATACATCATGGCTGTTTGTTGTGCTTTGTGGAAAAGCAGCTTTGGGTTTTCAGATTCATGGAAAGGAAGCATCTTCTTAATTTTTCAGGCTCAGGATTTAGCAAAATTAAGCTGTCATCCTATATAAGTGAAGAACAATCAAAGCTTTATCCTTTAGCTTACAGTGAAATATACTTCACTGAGAGTGAGGGAGGCAGAAGACAGTGCGGTAGCTATGACTTTTGTTACAAGTCAGAAAGCTGTAGACATGAAAAGGTATATAGAAAAGGTATATATGAGATACTCTGCCCTGCCTTAGTAATTATACTGTAGTATTAAATGTGAATTTAACTTTTTTCACACTTTCTTCCCCTTCTCTGCATTGATTAGAAATAAATAGCACATACTCAGTATCAAAAAGTTCAGAGAGACTGTTTATGTATGCAAACTCTATTTTTAATCTCGGATCAGATATACCTCGTGGTATTAGCAGCTAGTTTAACTTTGCATTCCTGGGCCTAGACTGAGCTGTCATTCCAAGGAGACTTGCAGCAGGCTTTAGCTGTAGTAATATTAGGTGAACAGAAGAGATCAATTTATATCCATATTAAAAAATTACTTGATAAACCGTCCTGTTTGCGAAGTCTAAAGTTACATCCTAATCTGACTTACTGAGATTTGGATGCTATAATATAATAGAGCCTGAACTGAGGCAAAATAAGATTCCTCATTTCCATTCTGACACATCTTGTCAAAGAGTTTGTGAAGTGTTCCGTCCTCATGTTGGAATGTCCTGGAAGTATCCCCAGTGTGCAAATTGAGCACTGGTTCTCCCATAGCACTTGTAGAAATTGAATTTACCTCACAATTTTTATGAGAAAAGACCAAAGGTATGCAAGTGTGACTAAAAAATTCCACTTCTGAGGTGAAATAAAGAATTCTGAAGGAGGAAGTAGTTTTCAATCTTTGATGGAGTAGTGGTTTCCTTTTTTTGGTTATATATTCTAAAGAAAATAGAAACCTTCTGTTCTGTACTTCTTGTAAAAATGCAGACTGCAAGCATGCATCTCACAAAACTCTTATTCCTACACAGAGATACCTTGAAAAATCAAGTATATTCCTTTCATGTTATTGTTGAGCACAGCAACTTGTGCTATTTGAGAGCTACTGTTTATTGAAGCCTTCACAAAAGACCAAATGGTTGTAATTGTTTAATGGCTTTATTCCCTATCACAGAAATTCTAGAGAATGCTACAAAACAAGGGGGTTACTAGTATTTGTCTGTTTATATCACATAGTCTAACAAAAAGAAGAAATGTTACTGTTAAACTTCCATGGGGATTTTAAGAAATCCAGAACTATGTATATAAACATTTCAGCTGCTCCTGAACTATTATATTTCTTAAATTTGGTAGGACTCTCTCAGCATGAAACTATTTGCCACCATATCTTCAACTGTGAGAGTACCATCAGACAACAGTGATCTCATTTCCCAGATTCCACTGCCATCTGTGAAAGAGCTCCAGGGGTACAGGGCTGTAACCACAAACAGAATCCGGCCTTGATTCCTGAAGTGAGGACAGCACTCAAATATACATGCATGAAAGTACATGGGCACAGACTTCGTGATAATGGGATAGGGAAGAGTCAGAGGAACCATAATGCTTCCCATTGAACCCCCTGCTGTGACACGTACATTTTGGATCAAGGGATGCTGAAATGACCGCACAGCTGGGCAGCCCTTCCTTTCACACCGTAGTGGCTGTGAGCCACAAATGGACCTGACAGCACTTGCAGTGTCTAATGTTTTTCTTTATTACCCCTTCAAGTTATTAGAAGGACAATCTTGGCTGTCAGTGGAAAGAGATTTCCAGCCCTTCTTATTCAGTAAGAGAAGATAAAAAGCAAAAGACAAAAAACCATATGAGGTTTTGAATCTCATCATTTTTAAGACAATTAGATGATTCTGTAGAGCTTGGTTCATGATTCTTCAGTGCCTGGATGTGTGTTTTCTCAGTGTTCTTGAACACTCTCAGTAAAATCACACAATAGAAGCTGGTTGCATCCCTGTTGGGAAACTACGTTTTCCCCTGTGCAACAAGCTTAGGGCACTGTGGGGCCTGGTATATAAACCAAAAGATTTCTGTATTACAGCATCAGGTTATCATAACCTATCTCCCCCTCCTTCTTACCCCCAGAACTCATCTATATGCTAATTTAACATGACTAATGCCGCCCCACAATATAATGGCTCTAATGTTTTCAGGGGAGGAAAGAGAGTGGAAAGAAGCTGACGCTCCTGTTTGATTAGTGAAGTGTCTTCTGACAAAAATCCCAGATTTTCTGATTATGAGGTCTGATTGCATCAAAACCCTGGATACTTCTGGTTCAGCACTTAACCAAGCTTGCCGTTAGGTTTGAGTTTACATTCTTGTAAGCAAATGAAAAATACAATTTTCTCACCTGTTTTTGTGGAAATTATTTATCAGGCCCAGCTGTTTGTTTAAAAGGAAAGACACTGTCATTCTTATTGTCAGGGGCTAGAAACTACCCTAGCTGCATCTGACAGAGCTCCCTGCTGAGTTACAAGATACCTGAGCTGGCTGGGATTTGGCCCCTGGGCCTTTCTGGCTCAGTCATACAGCCTGGGGAGCTTTCAGTTTCTCCACAAACACGTGCATTGATAGTCCCTCTGCCCCTTTCCCCCTTCCTCCCTCACACTCACTGTAACACTATTAAGATATCAAATGCAGCAATTACAACAAGAAAACCCTAATTAGGCAGCAGCAGCTCCTGTAATAAAGGAATCAAGGAAATCTGAAGAAAGAGCTAAGAGGAAACACAACAGAGGCTTTCAAATCACAGGCTTCTTGTTCTTAAAGGACTACTCAATGCAGATAGTCCTCCACGAGTTTCACTTCACCAGCTTTCTCTGTACTTTTCTAGGACAAAAGGAGTAATACCAACATAGAGTCCTGTGGCCATAATCAAATAATAATTGGCCTCGGAGATCACTTATGACAATCAGGGAAGTAATAAGGTTTCTGAATAATTATGAATAATTAGGCACATTTATGAATAATTACACTGTTAATAACTATCTAACACATCCAGTTTTTAAACTGTAATTCAGTCATTATTGATTGGTTAGCCATCATCTTCACTGCTGTTTCCCTACTCATTAACATCCTGATTCAGCCAGGAGCCCTGCAAGGCTGCATTTATTCTTTTGGCATGTTAGAAAAGAGGACTTTTATTGCTGTAACTTCTGAATCCCAAGAAAGAGGAAAATGTCCTTAACAGAGCAGATGTCACTGACATAGAGAAGGGACATTTTTGGAAGGAAAATATCCTGTTGCTTTCTAAGTGTGGCATTAAGACTGTGCAAAGATACTATGACAATATGAGATGAGGAAAACTGCTCTACAGCAGCATGTCTGGAGTTTCTGACTATTTCACTTCCTGTGTTTGGACAGCAAAATTTTTGAGATGTGGACCATCTTGTATGAAATGGAGTTAGCAGAGCTAACTCAAAATGCTCCCAGCAGCATTTGTAGAAATAAATGTTTCTTCAGGAGAGAAGGGTCTGGGGCATAAAATTTCTGCCCTGGGAAGGAAAGGTCCAGGGAGCAAGGTCCAGCCAGGACCTCAAGCATAGAGGACCCATTATTACTCCTCTACCTCTTATTTACACAGTACATTTTTGAAGAGCTGGGTCTGATATGGAGGAAATGTGAGTCATGACCTTGTATGATTTCAATACATTGGACACATGCTACCTGTTTTTGGAAAAGCGTTCAGGGAAGTAAAAAAATACCGATCAGGTGCCACGAATGCCCCAGTTCCAGTGTGAAAATAAAATGATGCAGCAGAATAGGCATTTTGCATCTGGTAAAAAACCAAAACAAACTAACATCTCCAAATTCCTTTTATTTCCAGGACACGAGTAACATTCTGAATGGTTTTTGAAAAACGTCTGAATTTATCTGGTGTTTACCAGTCCAGACAGGTAATTCAGAATAGCAAATTACATGGTATATATAAACAGAAGTGCTTAAATCACTCCAAGCATTGCTTTAAAGAGTATTAACCAAAAATAAATGCCATAGATAACTACTCAGCCTGTATGATTTTTATATTTCTATCCATTTCCCTGGAAAGAATGATGATTCATTTTCCCTTTGGAGGAATTTACTTTCTGGTTTTTCTCCATAGGTTTACAATGCATTTCTGTGCCACAGTGCACTGTTTTTATACTTCAGATCAGAAAAAGGATAACAAAACCATCACTTGCTAAGGTTGTGGCTCAAACTATGTTTCGGACTCTGCAAGGGCCAAAGCAGCTGTGATAAACTCTGTTATCTCTTTCATAATCTGCAAGCACAGTCTTTCTAATCTCCTCCTGAAGGCTCTGCAAGGAGAAGAAAATAGACCAAACCACTTAACAGGAAAAGTGAGTGAGTGAATGTTGAATGTTTCTTAAACTAGAAGTGATCATTTCTGAAAAGCAGAAAAAGGTCCCAACATATAATTCTGAGAAGGGGCTGGCTTCTGTGAAATTCTGTGAAAGAATGGCTCTTCTACTTTGGTTTTGACATGCTAAGATATGGCATGAAAAATGGCTAAAAAAAACTTCACTCTTTTCACTTTCAGGCAACAAAAATGACAAATCTCTATCAAAGATCCAGAAAAGTCCATTATTTTCTTTTAATACGCTTCCTCATTAAACTGTAGAATTTATTACCATCAAATGTTGTGGAGACTAACATGTCAGAGGGATTCAAAAAGACTGGAGAAGTCCATGGGGACTCTAGTGTCCAGATGTGAGCTCTAGCTCACATGCTTTAAACTGGAGTAGAAGACAAGTATCCCAGGTTATATATAGGGCCTAAAAAAAAGGCAAATCAAGAACATTTAATTTTCTGTAGAGGTATAGATTTTAGCCTTTATTTCAGTACCAGTGCATAGTTCATCTTCCATTTCTTTCCCTATAGCTGTGAGCAAAGGGCTTGGGAATTCCCTGGTAGAACATCTGCCTCTAAAGCTGATGAAGTAAATATGCTCAAGGTCATAATTTCCTGTTATAATCAGAGACAACCACTGCTGCTGTGTTTGCTATGAAGACCACAAGCAATCACTCTGTAAAGAGTTTCCATGATTATGTCAGATCTATCATCTAAGTGCATGGCAAAGTTCTTCATATTTAGAGAAAGAGAGAAGGGTGAACTGAAATAATTTCTATGACCAGCTATTTGTTTGTTGGTGTATTTTAAAGTGTCAGGTAGCATTCAGAAACCCTGAGTTTTTTCTGGTAATTGTCACTGACTGAATTTTGCAAATATTAATGTAGGAGTAAATTATCAAAGCCCAGTATAGATTTACTGGGAAAAATAAGTCGATAAAGAGTTGTTCGTTTCCATCTTGAATTGTTTTATTCTATTTCAAAAGGATTGCTTTTTACTCTGTGTTGGTATTGTGGTCTACATGAGAAGTTTCAGTTTTAATTTGTCCCAAATCTAGCACACATTGGCAACTACTATTTGACTGAACTCTGAAGCATCCCTAAATTTATTTGTTTTCCTGAGCATGAACATCTCTAGGATCTGTCTCCCCAGCATTAGACTCTGCAAGGGCTTTTGTATATCCCTGCTTTCACAGCATAGAGAAATACCATGTTGCAGCTGGTGCCTGTAGCAGGGAGGCAGAGAAATGTGAGAGACCAATCTTCTTTCAAAGTGCAAAAGTCACCTTGCACACAGCCACCTGGGGACCCCACACTCTCTCACCTCTCCCCAGTTGTGCACGACACTGTGCCCCAGGCCATGCTAACTTCCCCTGCCCCCACCCCAGCCCACCCTTTCATCTTCAATTTGCTCATCCCCACACCATGGATGTCATCGAAAGCAAGGGCCAATTAGCTGAATGTAGTCAGGGCACAGTGATTTGGATCCTGGTTTCTTTGAAAAATAGATCCAAAAGGGTACATTCAAAGTGGTTCCTGACTGCAACCGTCAGTGGTGGTGAAATGCTAGCAACCTGGGGCAATGAGAGTCAGAGCAGAAAGAGGACACCTGGGGGGGACCAAATCCTCATGTTAGCTATGTGGGACACAGACTTGAGACCACAATAACTTCCAGTGCATTCTTTGGTTTCCATTAAATATCATTAACGTTTTCAAAGAAGCATGAAATCCACACTCCTGATTCCTCTGCTCCCCCTCCCCCATCCATGTCCCTCCTGAATCACAAAGGGGACCTTCTTTTGTTATATTTGGATAATTATTCTGCTGTCTTCCCTCCTGCTACCCGCTAAACATCTGTGATTGATGAAGGGAACACATTGAGAATTTGAGATGAAAAAGTGAAGAGAGAGCAAAGCTGGGCAAATGAGCCAGTGGGTTGAAGCACTTGGGACATTAGAGGGTGTCAAGGATGGCAAATGACTTCATTGAAGTAATGATGATAAACATTTTATCCCTGTGCATATATGTGCATTATACCTAACGATCTCAAGCGTAAGTAAGTGAAGAAAGGCACTAAATAAATCATACGAACAGGCCCTAAATGGGAATCCCTAAGGAATAGGATCTGAATTGTAAATGCATGCCTGAATTTCACACATCAAATTACAATAAAGAGATTGATATTTTAAACAGCTCTGTACTTAAAGGGTACTGTATCTAGTCTTGAGGATTTTCATTTCGCTTAGGGTTTGTTTTTTTTTCAGTTAAACTGCATGTTTGTGTGTATACATACACATATCCACATACACATATGTGTGAGTAAATTCATTAAGTGAAGTGCTTTACATGTCAGTGGGTTGCTCCGGGTTTCATTAGCATCTCAGACACTGGCTAAATAGTGTTTTTTTCTGCCTGACTGAGATTTTTGAAGACATAAATTCTCAGGGACTAACTCTCTTCTGTTACACCAAAGAAAATAGAAAAAAAAATCCCTTGCTTTAAATGAACTTATTCTAGACTTGATCTGATGGAAGTGGAAATACAATCTGACACTTACACTAACACTTCTTTAAACTTTGTCCCTCCCTTCCTCAAACTGTGGAGCCAATTTCTCAGCTGGTGTCAACCAGCAAATCTTCTTGAGCTGTCAGCAGAGCGTGCCTGTTGGCATGAGCTGATTTGGTCCAGTAGCTTCACAAATAGAGAATGAACTTCAGTATTAATGGGAACAGGCTTTATGCAGAACAAATTATACTAGAAATGTCATCCCATTCCCTCCCAATCTCAGACATCCTAAAATCATCCAAGTACAACTGCAGTATTATAAACACACATTAATAAATCTAATAAGGTGTGAGAAAGCTTCCAGGCTGGAAGAAATGGATATGTCTAATGGGAGTAAGCAACACTATGTCCTCACAGATGTCTTTGGCCCCCACTGCATTCTTCAGTGGAAACACATGAGAAGATAACCATGAAGATTAAAAACCTGTGGGAGTTCAGCTGTTCTACAGGTTTTCTCATTAGAAGAGAAGGATTTTCACCTGGCTAGTAAAGGGATTCTGCCCTCAGATATCACAGTCATCCTAGGATCCCTACATCTTTCTTCCCAGCAGTTTCTGGAAAGCTAGTTGAAGGAGCAGGGTCTGTGTGAAATCTGGTGGTCTCTTCCCGTCACATTCCTTCTTGGCAGGCAGGAGTGCTCTTGGTGCTGGCTTTTGGAGATGCTGCATTGGAATTTCCCTTTCAGCATTTTCAGAGAAGAAAGAAGCAGTGAATGAACCTTTTAAGTATCAACTCCCCTGGCTTTTTCCCAGAGGATTGCCAGCCCTGCACACAGAGTTTCTTTCCCAGGTCTTGATCTTAACTGGGAAATTACATACCACATTTAATTGCAGTATGCATTGGTTCTTTGTGTTGCTGCTAAGGATGTGCACTCCCACATGCTCAGGTATGTGTATATTATACCCGCATTCCTATTTACGTGTCTGTGTTTGTGTACACACGCATATACACATACAGTTATTTTGCATTGGGGAAATATTTGTGCCACATACCACACCATAAGTAAGAAATCCGACCCATCACTTGATTAAACCTTGTCCATTATGAGGAATCTAGAAAGTGAACACATGAAATATGCATTTTTCATTTAAACAAATCCTTTCTGCTACAGACACTTATAAAAACAAAAATCCATGTATTAATTTTTAAAGAATTTCCATTTCCTTGGTGGAGTATAGAGCTTAGCAAAAGGTCATGCAGTAGCTTTAAGTGTAAGGGCTAGATCCAGAACCCACTAATGTCATTCTCTGAAACCAATTCCTGTCTTTACCCAGAACAGATAAAAGCTTTGAATACTGAGGACAAACTACTTTAACTTTCCTTGTTTTTCAAACTGAATATATTTCAAAGCGTTGCTAAATTATAAGTAAGTTTTCCAATAAAGCAATAAGCACTGCAACCAATTTTATTTTTACTGGAAAAACAGAATTCCTTTTTGAAATAAAAAAAGACATCCATTTATTCCTTGTATTAGCAAACTATATTTTCTATAAACTGCAAAAAAAAGTGTATTACATCCTGTAGTCCCTGAAGGAATGCTCAGTTCTTCACTAGACTTACTTGACTATTGATTGATTTTCAGAAATATGTTGACACAGACCTTTCTGTAAAAAAGTCACTTCCCTTTTTCTTTCATTCCTAAACTGGTATGTCACATTTTTGCCTTTTTGCATGATAAATGCTTTGAAAGAGTCAAGAATCAATAAACTGATATACTCAGATGTATTTTAAATGTATTCTATTATCTTAGTTTTCCAGCCAATCTGTAAAATACATTTCCTGTTGGACTTAATAGGTGTGAGTGCTGCAGGTAGTGATAATGTAGAAAGTCTTCTGATCTGACCAAGTCCTTGCCATGAAACCAGACCCTCCTTGCACATTCAGGAATGTGGTGTATCTGGTACAATTTTCTTCTCCCTCCAGGACTCCAGGAAGTACTTTTCTCATTAGATTTTTGTTTGTTTGTTTATTTGTTTTTGAAGTACCCCTATTTCTTCTTGCCATCCTGGAAATATTTCGCATGACATTGCACACAACACAGTTAGTGCAACACATCTCTTCAAGTCTTCGGCCAGCAGATAGCTTCAGATTCTCAAATTCCTCTGCCTTCTCTAAATACTCAGTGAATTCAATGTATTGCAGGATCAAACCTTCAGTGGATATCCTCTGGGAAATCAAAAGAAAGATTCCTTCAAGCCAGCTAGCATCATATATATTCAATGAACGCATAGGGGATGAGACAGAGCATAATCCAGTATTTGAGGGATTTTACTGGCATGATATTGCAAAGATCATGTTAGTCCATGCTGAGAAACACTGCAGGTCTTGAGAGGGCTAAACACATGGTCTCTTTTAATACAGGAATCTGTCCTTTAAGTGGTCACAGTACTGCTGTTTCCTAACTCAGAATCAGAAATTGACTGCCCAACTGCATGAGCCTGGCCTGTACTGATCCTTCAAAGTGCTGCAGTGTAGAGAGGGGGAAAGAAATATTTTACTGGCAGGAATCTTTTTACTCAACAGATTTAATACTATGTGCTTGGAACCTTGCAGAAGCATGAAATACTAGTCCCAGTCCCAGAGAAATGGCTCAGTGGATGGGACTATGTAATAACCCATAAAATCCATTTATAAATGTTGCCAGCAACTTCAATTACATCTGTGGAGCGTCTGCAACCTTTCATACTGCTATGAAGTTCCTACATCTCTGTACAGAACTGAGTGTGCTCCATGGTCTAAGCTGCAACTAGGAAATCATTACACCACCATAAATGCGGAATTTGAATGTAGGAGCAGCAATCCATTCCAGAAAAAAGACGGCCAGAGTGGTAAGAGGAAAACCTGCTGAAAAGCACTGTTAAGCCATTTGTACTGTGGAAATGGATCTGGTTTTGGTGCTGGGGGCTGAGTTTGTATTGATGCACAGAAGTAAAACAAGAGTATTCAGACAAGTGGAACATGATCTGATAAGCCTGGAAATAACTCTGTCAGGCTATCCAGCCCGAATGACATCCCTGTCTGTGTCCTTTCAACACGTTTGATTTGAGTACAAGATTCCCAGAGGAAGGCTTTTCCTGTGCTTTCTGTCCTGCTTCACTGCTTCACAAACTCCCTGATGGCAGAAAACAGTGCAGGTTAATGTGAGAGGAGAGCTATACACTTTTCTAGAAAGGACAATATTTCGTCTGTGGTTTTTTTTCAGCACACAACCTGACTGTCCTTTCAATATGTACTAACCCAGCCTTTTACTTACTCTTTCAGCTTAATGCAGAAATTATGTTGTACCTTTCATTTATAAGACGCTTGAACTCTGTGTGTGTACTTGAATAGATAAAACCAGAAATAGGTCTGCTCAGGTTTTTCCACTGTGAAGGAGATGAAGCAATTTTTATAAACTTCCCAGAGCACAATTTCATTAAGGTAGATATTCACTGAATGAAACTTTTACAAAATGTATATCCTCATAACACAAATAAAATGCAACGAGATTTGTGCCTGAAGATTCATAGATATGAATAATGTTCACATGATACCAAATTTTGCTAAACTTAATATAAAGATCTATATTGAACTATAGTCTTCAATTTGCACGATTTATGCCCTTGCGGTTACATGACTGCATTTATCAGAAAGAGGCTGTTCTTCTGGGAGGAAATTCTACTAAAGCTTGTGATCATTTGGCTCTTGATCAGTGAAATGAACTGAATCTCGTTTCCTGTGTCTGTCTCTTTGTGTGTTTTCCACCCTCATATGCTTTAACTCTGGCAAGAAGAATACATATTTCAAATCAAGATATGAATCACCTGCCCATGAATCAGCCAAATGCAGGATCTGCACTTAGCACCATCTTTAATATTTCTCCTAGGCGTGATAGTTGTCCTATCCACAGCAAGCATGGATTTTAGAAATATGAAATATTTTATATGTGGAGAAGGAAATACACCGCACTCTTGTTCTTTAAGCTTCACAGTACATCCTATTGTCTAAGTGTTTACCTGTGAGCAATCAGGCACAATATAGGTGGGTGGGAGATCAGCAGTCTTCAGAGTCACACTGATACCTCCAAAGTTCTCATTGTGTACCCATTACCACTGATTGAATGGTGTTACCTTTGGGAGAGGAATATTGAATCAAGTCAGAAAACTGGGGAAGCTCAGGAAAACCTAAGCATGCAAAGATGAGGATGCAAAGGTGAACAAGCTGACTCTCTTGGGCTATGCCAAACAATGAAGATCACCAAGGCATTCTCATTAATGTGGTCACTTATCCCTGAAAGAAACCTTATTGACTGCTGTGATATCAGTCGGATTAATCAGTTAATAAGCAGTGTTTTCATCTTAATAATAAAGAATAGAATAATCTTGAATAGATTAAGAATGTTAGAATAGAAATAACCAGGTAACTGTATCTTAAAATAAAACAGGGTAAAACTCTTCAAACTTTTTCCAAAAACATGATTTTGGTTCAAAAAAAAAAAAAGTAAGAAAATTAAAGGGAAAGAATCACCAGAAGCACCTTCTTCTTGTGACTGATGCCTCTTCTGCAGCTGTGAGCACATTCATTTCTCCATAATCCCTGGCAACGCAGAAGAAAGAGGGCCTTCAGGTGAAAGGTTACCTACATTTATAATGTCAGGCACTGAGGCTGGTGAGGTAAAAGGTAAATGGTAATTTTATCATTAGCGTGCCTGACCCCTTGCCCTGGCCATATCTCATAGGAGATGTTAGGAACGGCTCACCTGTCAAGATGCAAACACTTAAAGGTCAATGCGCACAGAAATCTTCAGGAGCTTACATCTGAATTGCTGACACCTTTTATTATCACCGCTTAAATAAATGATTCAAGTGGCGAGACAATGGTAAGACTGGTTTAATGTCAAGATTTACAGGAGGAATTCTTGGAACATTATTTTCTGAAGTCTGACTACATGGATACGATTTTTAAAGTCTAGAACTAGATGAAAAATGAGGTGGATATCACACCATTTAAAGGAGTTTAAACATCCCTCTTTTGCAACGCTTTACAAAAGTGCACAAGGACAAAGTTTTACTCCTATTGGAGCAGTGAATGCAGATTACTGAATCCACTATCATCCTAGTATACAGTGTTAGAAAACTCATTTAACCTCTGTGCATGAGAAGTGGATAGTTATGACTCGTGGGAGGATATCTTGCAACCTAATGACAAATGTTTTGGAATGTCAGCTACATTTCAGTATTACTTAATGAAGTAATGGGATAAAGATTCTTTCTTGTTTTTCAAGTTGTTTTCACATTAAAAAGCTGTGAAATGTGGACACATCATCATCAGGGTTTTGCAAGAGCCCTAAGGTTTATCCATGCATGCAATATTTACAGGATCAACTACTGTGGTTCCAAGGGGTGAGTGTAATTTACTCCTGGCACTGTATCCCACACCTCTCACTGCTAGTAAAAGGGCCAGTCAGGCATACAGGATCCTGAGCGGTTTGAGATTCGTGTACAAGTAAAGGATGCCTTACGTGAAGCTTCACCAGTAGAGGACACCTTGAGCATCCACCCCTATAAAGTAGCAATACCTTCTGTTTGACACTACAAACACAGCAACTGGTTATTAGAGTGTAATGCAAGCCCTCTGCATCTGTATCTCTTTTGTCCTTCCCACATAGTTGTCACTGTTCTCATTAATCTGTTGTCCTCTGCCTTGTCTCCATCTACTCCATCTCTCCTCAGAAATAATATATTCACTTCCTTTGACTTAGTGACATTCAAATTCTCTCCTCCAGGTAAAGTTCCACATACTTTTCCCACGTATTCCATGAACCTTCTTCCTAAAACAGCTGCATACCACTGAAACTGTCAGATGAAAAGCTTAGTTTCTCCTTCCCACCTACCACTAGCACACTGTGGTGCCTGCACTTTTCTCCTGTATTATTTTGTTCCTGCCATCTTCTTCCTTAATTGCTTGAAGAGGTAATGCAGTAAAATAAGCAGTCCAAATGAGAAAAAAAATAAATAGTTGCGTACCCAAACAATGCATATTTAAAGAAACTGATCAAAACTAAGGACTGCAGTGAAAGTACAGACGGCGTTTATGAAAAAAGGTCTGTCGTGGAAGCTTCAGTCATACAAGTGCTTTGCTAGGAACAATAGCAGGTGAGCCACATATCTCTGGCTCTCTACACCACAGCAATACTTGCAAAGAATTAAGGTATTGCTGCAAGACGATACACTTAATGTAAAACTCAGGACAGGCTTCTGTTTTTGCAAATCTCTTACTTTTTTTTCCTATGATACCCTAGACAAGTGATATGGTCATAAGTGACTTCTTGGTTTCATGGTGTAATGTAATTCTATCTAGAAACAAATCAGTAAACGTGACTGCAAGGCTGTAATCTCACTTTCGCTTTCACATTTATAAAATGAGAAAGAATGGTGCACCTCCAGAGGGCTGCTAGGTATACAGCTGAAATGCAGTTTAAGAAAGCATTTTTATATTAATTATTGATAATCACTCTTTATTAATAATTATCATTTATTATTATCATTCTTACTAATTGTGAATACCAAGGACACCAGAGATTACTACATATTCAGCTTCTAATGAAATGCAGTATTTCATCTTTCTTTGCCATCCTCTGCTGAAATGGCTTATTGTCTAAAGGCAGATATTTTGGGAAAGAAGGAAAATAATCATGTATCAAAGTTTTTGAAATCATGAAGTCCTCAACAGAAATGGGAACAGACTCCAAATCACTTGACATGTTAGGAAGGTTCATCTAAGGCTCGAATGACCTTGGACCTTGATTGGCAACACTGGACATCAGGTACTTCAGATAATTTAAATGCTTCTGCTTTCCCAATAATTCAGCATGCCTGGTTAGCATCCCTTCTAAGGTGTCATCCTTTGTTGCTACCTGCACAGCAGGTTTCTATCAGTGGAAGTTAAAAAGCAATGGGACCTTTAGTATATTTAGTGCCATAGCATGCAATATTATTCTAGTTCTGCATGGCCAGCTGTCTAAAACGTCACTGGCTTGTGCCACCCTCTTCACAGGAGCATCTGGCTGCATTGGCAGAGTTCAGTAGACACTCACATACCAGGAGTATTAGAGAATTCATTGGAGCAGGCCTCAATTGAGCCAAAGACTTAACTATGACTTACTTTTCACAGCAAGTTATCTCAGTGAGACTTAAACTTAGCCTGACGCTTAAGCACTTAGCTGAGTCAAGGAGGTAGTAAGTGAAGTGCTGGAATTACAGCTGCCATTTCATAAAATGAATCATATAAAATATACACTTATGAACTCAGCCACAGCTTTCTACCTGCAGAGCTGCTTTCGTGGAATTTAATACACAGAACAAAACTGCACAAACTGCAATCTTTCTTGCCGAGCACTGGTCTTGTGCATCAAAACATTCTGTACTATCTCAATTTTTATAATATGCGATTAAGATATTGTAAAACAGTTTATAACCATTATAAAAATATATTTACTTTTTACCTGACCACCTGAGGAAGAGACCAGGTAGAAATAAAATTAATTTTATTACATGCCTTTCAGGAGGACACAAAAGAAATAAAACGCTTTTTTTTTATGTCAGTATTATACAACTGTGCTTAAGGAAAACATCTGTTATGCCTCACCTTTTTATGCTGCTTGGTTGTTTTTCTTGTTTGCTTTGAAATATTTATTTTCCGTACCATCAGAAGCACTCAAAAAGTGTTCAACAGGTGAGATTATCCTAGCACTCAGAAAAGCTCAAAGAGACAGAGGCATCCTTCTTTGCTTACCATGCAAAGCTATTTCTTTTTGGATCACAGTGGTCCTTATTTGAATTCTGACTGTGAACATGTGCAGAACATGCCACTGCCTCTAACACCAACTGTTTACTTGTGGAAATAGACTCCCCTCAATATAGAAAGTAAGCATTGCATTGCAGCTCCCATCTGGATGTTGACATGCTTGATAATAAAGACAGAGGTTCTTGATTTTTAATGCAGTTCTGCTGATGGAAACCAGCTATTAATAGGTGGAATGCCACAAAATATATCCAACTCAGCACCTTTTCCCTGCAGAGAAGGATAACTGATGCACTCGCACATCTCTGCAAAGATGGAAGAGGCTGCTCTGACCATTTCCAAGACCTGGAAGAAGGCAGAGATGCCTAGAGGCATGCTTACTTTTATATCTGTTCATATATGCAGCCATAAACTCCAACATGGTGTAAAACATCTCATTCTGTATAAGATAATTTCTTGCATCACAAGAAAGTGAAATTGAGAAAAGAAGTGGGCTGGACATTCTTGGCTTGAGAAGTTGATATTCTGTTACTGGATCAGACCCTCCTTCCTTTCTGCCTATCCACACAGACTAATATGAAGTGTTTACAGATCATAGGTAGTTTGACATTTACTTTTTCTCAGTGGAAGTGCCAAAATAACAATGCACAAGAACATAGCATTTCGTCATAGCACTTCAGGATAATGGTTGCTCTTAAATATGGTTACAAGGCTTTCAGGTAGCTCTTTCCTCCATGCTTCTGTCCCCCTAGAACACACTTTCTTGTGCACATTTGTGGAATCAGACCTCACGGCAGCAGAGGAACAGACAGTCAGACTAATGTATTCTAATACCTCCTAATGCACACCAATTTTTCTTTGTTGTTTTGTTTCTTAATAACCTCCAAATGCAAAATATGTAGGAAGCCATGCATAAATTCTGGTTATAGTGTCATCCCCTAAGAGACAAACACAGGCAGCAGCATCTTTATGTGAGGGGGAAAAAAAAGAACATCCAATTTTCCACTACGAAACAGGTGCACTCAGATTTTCAAAGTACGTCACACTTGTCTCTCTTGTTTATTTAATCCTAATTTATCGGATCAAGACAAAGAATAGTACAGTTTGGTTTTCTGGCATGTTCATGTCCACAGCAAAAAGAAGGTCATTGCGTTTGGGTACTAATCTCCCAGTGCAGTAAGCCGTGATTAAAATGTCTTTGTAATGTTCTCAGAAAAGCATTACAACTGCTTGAATCCATATCCATCCATGGCCAGAGAAGAGCGGATGCTAGTCTGGTTTGGTTAAATACATATAAACTTATTCCCCAGTCAGTCAGCTAGAGCAGCAGCCCTGCATTTCAGCAAGCAAAATAAAAAGATTGCCTGGGGTCAGGATAAAAGCAAAGGTACGCAGGGCTGTGAAACAGTTTTCAGTGTTATCACTGCACTTCAGAGGACCCAGTAGAGCTCTCAGTGGGAATCTCAAGTGACCTCAGCTCTCCTTATAAGTTTCTTATACCTCTGAATTTATTTTGATGTCCACCAAAAAGGTGAAGGGTTAAATAAGGAGGACAATTGAGGGAGTGGTGGGATGTGTGTTTTGGCTTTGTGCTACGTTCCAATTCTGTCAAGGAGTCTGAGCTTTGGACAGATAAGCAGGGAGGGTGTAGTCCTTAGAATAAAGTGAAATGAAGGTGCAATGTAAAAAAAGATATCTCACTTCGACTTCTGAGTGAAGTTCTGTGTTCCTGAGCCACTCTTCTGCTGCCACTGCTGCGGCTTCTCCTCTTCTTTTTTCATAATCGTCCCTGTTATGAGTCTTTGTTCACAAAGGTGGAAAACACGGAGGGCTCTAATGATGCATTATCACAGGTCAGGGAATGAAGCACATAAATCTCCCTGGCATTTGCCTCCACACAATACCTCTAAAAGGACAGCAGCATTCCTTAAAGATGTAGCTTTTCCCCAATCAGATAACTCAACAGGGCAATGTACCTGTGGGCTTTTGCCAGCATAATCACCTTTTCCTCTCACTGCTCCTTGGACAGCTCCGACCTTGTCTGCTTTTCTTTAGTCTACTGTGTTTTCTATAATGAAGACTAGAATTCATTTGTACATCTGGGACTAATAGCTTTTAAACCTAAATTATTTCTCTCACAATTACAGTCACATTGTCATAAACATACAAACAGTGAAGTACAGAGGGATGCTTTTACTGTAAAAGCCATTTTGAAAGCAAAACTTCAGTCTAATTTATAGATGTTATTGTTGTTACAGTTGGAGACTGATGGAGCTGTCTTTGAAAACCATGTCAGTACTGCAATTGGCTTCGTTAAAATCAAGAGAAACCTGAATTGTACAGAGGAGTGAGAGTAAGACTATGTATAAAATGTCAGTAATCAATGGCAGTTGTGTTATTGTCATGGTAGTATGATGGCAGTTCAGTGAAGCAATTATTAATTTTTCATAATACCACTGAAAGCAGAGACTTCCAAAGAAATAACAAGGTTTACTATATTACACAAACAATTACCAAGGATATAATAAAAATAAAATAGAAAATTTTGTCATATACTCTGAGAGGAATCTACCTTTTAAACCAAAGTTCATTGTACAGGTTCTCTGATGCTGTAAATGGAATAACATCACCACTGTAGTAAATGCACTATTTTAGACCAGCTGAGTATCAGAAATGTGCAGCTCAATTTATGATGGCTTCCTTCACATGTGGACACTAGTGTTGATTCTGTGAAGATACCAACATTGTCATTTTGTAGGAATCTAAATCCCAGTTCCTTCCACCCTGTACTATAATGACCAGTGGTACATGGAAAAACAGTGAATTGAGCACTTGATTAATTCTTGTGATGCTGCAAAATAATGGTAGTTGTTCTTACAGCACCATTGGCCATATGGAATCATGTGCAATAGTGGCAGTTCCTACTGGATTTGAGTCATCCATTGATAAACACTTATATTTTAATACATAATCAAATATTAATTTAACTGGAAGTCCATTCTCTTGTAAAGAAAAAATTCAATACAAGCAGTGATGGCCTCCAATATGCTACCAGTCCTCTTATTATAGCTGGACTCACAATAGACCCAGATTGTGTGTTTAGGGAATATGACTTGTACAGGCTCTTCATCCTGACAAGGAGCCTACAATCCTTGTGGGAATTCTATTAGACTTTAACAAAATCATTTTCCCATTCTCCATTTCTTTGTTACGGCTTAACTACCGGTGGACAAGGGTGTCATTATTTCTACTGTTTTCAGAACTACCTTTTTCAGAATGAGATCCCATTTATTTTGCACAATGCTCATCTATTTATTCCTCTCTTTCTTAATTTGTGCTTCGTCCTGCTTCCTACAGAACAGTTTTGCAGCTATTAATATGAGCAGAATCTTTCCTTCTACTTCCAGAATAAAGGTTAAACATATTTCTTTTCTTTGTGTTCTCAGAAGAGCATGATGCCTCTAAATAAACGACCAATCAGTTTCCATTAATTTCATCTCTTACTTATGGTTTTAAAACAAATTTATCTCAATCAAAAAAGCATTTATTACTGTGTTCTTCAATCTACTTATTTTACATTCTCTTTCATGAGCATTCAGAATGATCAAAGGTGCTTAATTGGTCCCTTGTTAAAACTCTTTGGTAGCTGGGCTTTGACTGCCTTTGCATTGGACTCACATGAATCTCTTCCTCTTATTCATACAATTTTGTAAATCTATTGCATCTAGTTACTTCCAAATCAGAACTGAAAGCTCCTTTTCAGTGTGTTGTTCCTTCTATCATTGCCAATAGGAATGAAGTTGCTCTGTAGAGTCAGCATGCTGATTGTACTGGCATTTTCATAAACAGTCATGAGACACTTGGTGTGAAAAATAATAATGCTTATACTGAATTTGCATTGTGCAGTGCACGTCTCTCCCTGCAGAGTAGCGGGTTTGGCTAACCAGTGTTTCATGACAGCTGTATCTTACTTCCCATGGAAATATCAAGGGTCAGCTGAGAGGAGGAGCCTTAGCACAATGAATTTAAAGTATATTAATAATGAAACGTAGTGCATGTTACCATCAGCAAGTGTTGGTGTATCGGAAAACAGACACAAATCGGACACAGGGAATTTTGTATTTATCAGTAAAGATGGTAACACAACTGACTCCACAGAGAAGAGCAACATCCATGGAGGAAACCCCAGTGGTGGACATCAAGCTAATGATATATATCTGCTGAGAACTTGGAGTGAGAAGAAGTTGAGAGAAGACGGCTAGAGAAAACACAAAAAAAAAATTGGTTTGGACACAAAATTAGATTCCCTGATGCTTCTGGATCATTTTGGTTAATATTTGTCCTAACCAAGACCTAGAACACTTCAGAATCAAAGAATTCCCAGGATCTGATAAATTAATCAAAACCAAAAAAATATTTACCCAATAAGTTGCCAGATAAGAAATAAGAAAGGAAAATTTCCTGCATCTTTTCTAACACTGAAAAACTGTAATTGCTGAAGCTGAACTATCATATTCAGCTGTACCAACTCCTGAAGAATATTTCATTGCCTGGGTTCTTTTTATCCTTGTCATCATGTTTTCACCACATGTATAAAAAAAGATGGCACAACCAACCTTCCACCCAGAAATACAGAAGTGCTGATCATACAAGTGTTTTCTGTGATTCTAACTACAGCCCCTTTGTTTTTAAGGGCTACTTCCCAAGGGACTCTCCAAACAAGTGTCCCAGATATGGTCCCTCCCAATTTCTTTTATGTACCTTCTCACTGGCAGAGCATGAGGGAAAAAAAAAATTAAAAATAAATAAGTAAATAAATAAATAAATAAAAATCCTAGACTTAAGATGAGCACAACTTAGCAAAACCCAAAACATCAGTATGTTCTCAATCTACAGCACTGATCCAGCTACTGAGAAGAAATTAACTTTATCCCAGATGAAAACAGGACATACCCTCAGGCTCCTCACCAGCATGGCAGTACAAGAAGCTGAAAAGGCCTCGATGCTGTGCAAATGCTGCTGAGCAATAGGGAAAACATCCCTTTATTATAAACACCATTTTCAACACAAATCCAAAACACGGTCCTATGCTATTCACTAAAGAATAACCCTGCCCCCGCCAAAACAGACTGAGCAACAAGTTTTGAATTGTTTTCTATGATAGGGAAGGAACAGAATTTGTGCACCAAAGCCTTCTAGTTCTCATAATAGTACAGAGGGTCATTTTTTCAAATGGTTAAACTTTACCCCCAGGCTTTCAGGGTTATGTGCTGTGTCATTATCAAGAAAAATCTCATTGCATTAAGAAGCAAGCATTTCTTTTAAAATGACAGACAATGGGGGTTTTTGTTAAAAAACAAACAAAAACAAGGAAGCCTTATCACATAAGCAGCATGAATTTTTATGTGAAAATAAGGTTCATAATGAAAATTGACATTTCCCTAGCTCTTGTAATAATAAAATATATACTGAAGCCAATATTTTTTGTGTAACAGAAATGGTGTTTAATTCATCTGTGTCTTAAGTGTGTGTCTAAGTTTCACAAGTGTGAAACTCACAGAGCCCCTCACCTGTTCAAGTACCTTTGTAAAGTCAGGACATGGTTGCAAAAGCCTATCTGTTTAAGCAAAATTATGAAAGACTTCACAACAGTTTAGGAATATCCTGCCATTCCTTCAAACAAAACTCATCCAAATATTTCACCCATTTAACATCCTTTCTTTTGCATTAATTTGCTTGCAGACCTGATATTTATGCCAACACCTCAGGATTATTGAGGTATATGTGAGAGGAGATAGAATGGAAATATGCTGTACTTAAACGGTAAGGGATTGAAGACAAGATCTTTCCCTTCTTGTTTGCTAGCATTTTTTGTCATTGTTTCAAAAATAAAAATTAAAATCATAAACTCCAACACTCTCTTCAAACAGTGAAGAGTCATCCCTGGTATCCAACACAAAACTTTCAGTACAGTTCAACACACAACAGTTCCTCTCTGACTCATGATACTTATCCCCACAAAATATATCTGTATCTGTCATGTTTGTGCTATGTAAATGGAATCGCTTCAGTGTGCAGCTTCCAAAGGTAATTTCTTTTAACTGGAACAGTACTACTTCACAAGTAATTGTGCTGTATATTAGATGAAGTCCTCAAAGAGAATAGTTCAGCTTTTGTATAAGCATGTGTGATGAATGACCAGCAGAATCAGCTGAGTCAGTAATCAATGGTTGACTGCAAAATACATATGTCAGGGAATCCAATAAATTGGTTTGTTTTCAGAAATCGCGTCTTATGTTGAATGTGGTGTTTATCAGCATTAATCTTCAATAGTGGCTGCCAGTGGGGTTGTAAGTTATTCATTTGTGTGAGCTCCCTGATTGATGTTGTTCATACAAACTTCTATTCTCAAAGCAATATCTACATGGAAAAAACACTTTGCCACGATTAAGGGAATTATTGATGTTTTCATTTTTAGACAGTAACATCTCGTCTAGGATTCACCAATAGCAGCAGATTCAACAGCTTCAAGTTTTAGGCAATTGTAGCAGCATAATGGATTCAAAGCACGAGGAGAGACTCCAGGCAAAGCTTGCAGCACAGAGAAACAGGAGATTTGAATAATAATTATACAACTTTATGCCTTCACAGTTCTGCTTAAGGTTAATCCCTTGACACTTGCTGGTATGATATCCAAGCTGAAGCACAGAAGAACACTTGACACCCAAGGAAACATCCACACAGAGGATCAGCAACCTCAGATCTGCTCACTCTGCCATCCTCCACTGCCCCATCCATGATCTCACCTCAAAACTAGAAAGTGTGGAGGGAACCTCCCTGGAGCATTTTACTTCTTACATTAGGAACTTTCTCCATAATACAGAAAAGAAGCTTTAATGTCTCAGACATCTGAAGAAAATAAAGAAAAGAGGGCATTCTTATTTATTTCTCTGTCTTTATATCTACTTTAATATCCTAACCACCCACGCTGCTTACATGTCTAGGCAGTTTTTGAATTTCCTTTAGAATACTTTAGCTTTTTTTGTTACACATCAGCTTTAGTCCTGTATTTTTTTAATCAGTATTTTCATCATCCACTTCGCAACAGACATACATTACTGAAGGAAGTTTGGTTTCAGTTTTAAGGGATATTTGGGTGATTGTTGTTTTTTTATTGGATGTTAAAAGGAGGAAGACTGGAAAGGTTTTTTTCATTTAAATATATTCACAGTTTGGACTGAAGTGTGCAATCGGACTAGCCTAGTCAAATATTGAGATCCATTGGAAATTTAAAATAACATCATTGCATATTCCTCCCTTTCAGTTAGATAGTACACCTCTGAGTTACATATTTTAGCTTGCCAAGGGTTAATTATTTCAGCTTGGTAGTCTAATTCTGAATATGAGCCGTAGGTTTAAACCCTGGAGTGTGAATCTGAGAAATTGTCTTCTGCTAATCCAACTCCCCAGAGGCATTTTAGGTGATTACAGTCATTCTAGCTGTAATTTATATAATTATAGAAAATCTGATTTTTCTTGGTTGTCTTTTTTTCCCTGCATTTGTCTCCTGTTGCCTGGCCTGAAATAGAAGGTAGAGATTTCATTTATGCTGCTAGATATGTAAGTGTATGTATTTTCCCCAAGCTGCTGTATTGATCATGAGATGTTGTGGTGATGTTTTTACCAAGTGACAGCTTTAGAAAAATACATCTATGCAGGTGTACATGAGAGTCAAGACAGGGAAATGAAACAGCAAGATATGCATCATCTCACCCCTGTAAAAGCATGGCAAATTTCAGGATACCTGATGTGGAGGCAACAGCCAGTGGTTTACTCTGAAATTAACCATTATAGAGAATAGGACTGGAACTTGAGAATGGTTTAACAGAGGACTACCAGTGCAGCATGCAATGTCTTTCCTCTCCAGAGGAAACAAGCATTGATGGGAGAGGATGGAGAGCTCAGGGAGGCAGAAGAACTTTTCATTCATGAAGGAAGAATACTCGTGTCTTGGATGCCTCTGAAATTTTCCTGTTTTTGTGAGGACTTATTTTTTGTCTGTATACAGAAGAACTTTCTTGCTGTCACAAATTTTCTAATCTCTCATCACAGCCCTACATCCTCATTTTAGACCATCTTTCCCTCATAATGTGCTGGGATTTCTAGGAGATGTCTAATTCCACACCCAAGCTATACCAAGTCTTAAAGAGGTTATATCAGAAACAAAACAAACAAAAAAAACTCACAACAAAAATCATTTGTCTACAGCAAAAAAATTCAGGCACAAAATCCCTAGCAAAGCAAAGAGACAACAACTATGCACAACTCAGAAGATATCAGATAAATAAGAGTCATTTGGCATTAATTATTAGCAACCTTGTCAAAGAGATTTTACATCACAGCCATTGACTCTGTTTTATTCTCCTTTGTTATGGTCCATGGAGTAGAGGCAAGGAGCATTATGGCAATGAGGGCACATGGAGAAGTCTGTATACAGTATCGTATGGATAGACAGTGATTTAATAAATACTAAAAAAGTTGGAAAATATATGTATTTTTAATATGTCTTAAAATGCTGGGAGAAGGTAGGGAAACATCTTATTTCCATTTGAAGATTTTATTCTAATAACATGTACCAATTTTCCTTGAGAAAGATGTTGATTCTCATAACTGGGATTACTTCAATTTTATTCTGTTTCTCCTATGCACCATAGAGGGCCAGGACTAGAAAAGATCTCAGTTCAAATATCAGCTCTCCTGGGAAGGGCTGAGAATATTCCTCTGAGCATCCAGAGGAGGTTTTATGTCCTGATGAAATGCTTTGACTACTTGGGAAACTTTTGAATGCTCATTAGAGCACATCAAGGAGAGTGTGAGAAGAACTTGTAGCTGCTCTCCAGGAAACCCTCAGAAGAAACTGAAGTAATTGCAATAGATAGAAAGATAGATGGATGGATAGATGCAATCCATCTCCTCTCTGCTGTGCTATTCTGCTCTGAGGATGTAGGCAGGGATGATGCAGGCAGGAGTTTGGTCTCCACCTCTGAAAGCACAGGATCTTTGAGAAGAAGGGAAGAGGAAGAAAACAGCCACTTCACACTATTTTTTTTCTCTCTTTCAAAGCAAAAAAACCTTCCGAAGAAAAGAGATAATACTTTTGTTGGGAGCTAGAACAGATCATCAGAAATTAATATATGGCAAAACAGGGAACTTTGCCCTGGGAAGGATTTCACAGCTGTAATTTTCCTTTGCAGTCAGTTTCACAGCAGTGTGACACCAACCACAATGGCCCTTGTGTTAGCATAACAGATAAATGAGTCCTGTAGTGGGTTAGTAACTTAAAATAATCAGAAATCAACAAATAATAATAATTCTTGCTTTTGATTCACATCATTTTCACATTTATCAGAAATTAATTAATATCATTTTGCACAAATTTTAAGCCAGTAGATTGCTTTGGATTTCCTCCCACTCTTCCATTCCAAGAAAGAACAGGGGAGTGGCATATATGATGTGGGTTTTCATTGAGAAATATTATTCCTTATCAATTTGCTTGCATTAAGGAGCAGGTGATATGCTATGGTCAGAACAATATTTATTTGTAGCAGTTCATGACCTCTTCATTTATATAAATACTTATAACTCATATTTCTTGCCTTCTCCATCTCTCCCTCCCCAACAGATTCATTTTTATTGCAAGCTTTTATATAGGCTACTAGTCATAAAACACTATTAACTAGATATTTAGGTGGTTTCACCTGGATTTTACCCTGTAAGCTCTACCTGTCCTGTTAAAAGATAGGCTGTGTGTGACTGAAAAGCAGAAGAAAAGTAATAACTGCTAAATCATCAAGTAGGCTATTGCTTTTCTTACCCATCCCTCCCCACCTCATCCCCACATACTAAAAAAACCAAAAATCAAGACAGGCAAGGTTTTCAAATCACATATTCCTTCAGCAATAATAAGGTGGTTGATGCTTAAAGCCTCTCGCCAACCTTAATCCCTAAATCCCTTGCATGCCATAGCAAATTGAAATTCAGCTGGGGCTGTCCAGCCTTGTAAAGACAAACCATCCTTCATCAAAGAGGTGTCTGTATTGATAAATTGCTCCCTTCATACACATGACACTATCTCTAAAAGTGATTTGTGTACATTAGGGCAGCAGAAAAAGATGAAACGAAAAACCCTTAAGAGTAAACTAAGATGAAGAATAAAAAAGATTACTTAGAGCAGTCAAGTAGCTTTTTACAGAATCAAATTTGGGGAAGAATCATTCATTGCAGTCCCTGTAAAACACAAATCCTGCATATAGGCCCAGCAGATATGACTTATCATGGATGTAAAACCCACTGTGGAATTGCTCAGATCTGTTTGCAAAGCTGTTGTGGGGATGAAGTTCAGGAGGGCAAAATACTGGGCAAATGGAATGAATTCTTCTGCTGTCTGATTGAAAGCAAACATATTACAACATTAACAAGTATTTTGGTTCCTGCTGTTACAGTGCAGCTGGGATGAAATCTTAAGATGTTGTTGTGTTTTATCCAATGCACAAGGTCATTTTTCTCCTGGGGAAGCACAATTCTGGCCACTGCTGTTGCTGCTGTCTTCCAGCTGGAATTTGCGTGTCCTGAGTAGCTATTCTTCATTGCTTTTTACTGTGCTCCTAATATAACATATTTTGAGAAAGGTTTGTTCCTGCACTAGATTTTCACAGCAACTGCTGCTTAGGATGTCAAATTCTGCTCCTGGAGTTTCAGGGGTCTCTATATTTTCCTGATTAAGAAGTCTAAACAAACAATAGCTAAGGGAAATTGAATATGTGATAAAGTAGAGGGTTAAGTGAGGATTTTAACCAAACAAAATATAATGGAATTGAAAGATGGCAATCTGATAGTATCTGTTTTAATAGTAACATTCTGAATTACAGTGATTAGCAGGTGAATATCTATTTTGCAGTAATTAGGAGAAAAAAAAGGCTCATTGAAGAGCTTACTCTTCAGGTTCTCAGCCCCACATCATAAGGAACAAAAGAATATTCTCAGCATTCCTGTGTGGAAAACACTCTTGTCTCCTGCCACAAAAGTCCCTCAGACCTCAGGCTCTTTAATGAAAAATGGAGACAAGTTATGGTGAAACAAGTTTTGCAGCTGTTTCCAGTTCTTTTCTCCCACTTTCCACAACTGTCCCAGTGGTATTGTGGGCACTTCAGAAGACTAGCCACTAGACAGCATTTGCTTACCTAAAGCAGCTCCCTGAAGACTAGCAACAGCAAAAACACCAAAGAGAAATCCAAAGGAGAAAAGGGATGATCCCAAAAGTAAGCACCCTTTTAGAAATATGTGGCCAGTCTATATGTATGTCCCTGAAGGTAATCAGATCAGACATAAGAATTATGCTGATCCCTACAGGGATCCTTTGTCTCTCCTTAAGGCTGATAACTCACATCTCAAAGAACCTTGACAAACAGAAGTGATTGACACTCTCCTCATTCAGACCTGATGTGCCTCAACCATTTTTCCATAATTTAATTTTGTATGCATGATCTGAGTTCTTCTACAATGTGTTGTTCAGAGAATTCATATGGCTTTGCACACCTGATTAATTACTATACTAATCCAGCTTTTTTTCCACTTTGAAAATCAGAACCTCGAGTAAATTCCTCTATATGGACTGCTGCATTCAAAAGCTTTTTTAAAATCTAATAGGAGTGGAGATGTAAGTCTAAACTATAACTCATATTGTCTGCTTTCTTAATTTGCTAATGATATAAAAGCAAGGAAAATAAAACAAAGGGAGAATGGAGTGGTTGAAATGTCCAAAACAGAGTAGAAATCAGAAAGAAAGACATGCCAGCTAAATGTATGGGTTCTTGGATGGGCGAGGCTCAAAACTACCCATGTCTTCACAGCCTTATCACCTTACCACACTCTTCTGTATGTACATATATATGTGTATGTGCATATATTAATATCTGTAAATGATTAAATGATGCAGTTCAGATATTTCATTTATGTCATGCCCCGGAAAATGTTTCTCCTAGTGTAGAATTTTTGCCAACAGATAGTTTTCACACCTACATCTTCTTTCACATCTGTTGTCTGTGGAATCCAGAAAATCAGTGTATTTTCTGCATTTCTATACTCTCTATTTAAATTGTATATTTGGTTTAGAATTTAATTCTGATATTCAGATTAGTTCAGTCCTCCCACAGGATTTCTAACAGAACTTCAGAATGTCAATTAGTTAAAATGTTCCTATTGATAGATGTCGATTTTTTTGTGTCATGCATTAGCAGCAGTCACTTTACAGTACCACAGAGAGATTTGTTAAACCAGATCCTCCACGCAGACTTGATTGGACCTATGATGGTCTGTAGCCTGAAGATCTTGTAATTTAAATAATCAGGAGAAACAGAAGGTGGGAGAGAAGCATGGGAAGCGTCCCAGCTTACGAAGACAGATAGAGGGGCAGAGTGCTGGATTCACAGCACAACCAGACTAAGCGCAGCTAAGCCAGAGGCCTCACTGCTGACTGCTCCTTACAGTCAACAGACAGAAAGGAAGCCCACAGAAGCCAGCTCAGCCTGCCTGAGATCTGAGTCTCTGCTACCAGTGTCTTCCCATGGATCAACAGGGAGCCAAAGGCAACTGTATTCCCAGCCACAGAGGTTTCCTTGACAGGCTGGAATCCTTTAAAGCTACATGATTGCTGAAAGATGCTGATAGCTCCAAGGGTTCAGCACGGTCCTAAGTCTCATGGAAATAAAGTTGCTAGATGGCATTACAAATCGGGTCCCACGTCCACCTTTCAACTATTTCCGATTGCCATAATGTTTACAGCAAAAACAATTTCCTGCTCTTCTTTCGCCCCTTAGCAGTCCTTCTCTCCCTCCCCATTCCTCCTGACCTTGTCAGACCTGCTTTAACTCCACCAGTCTCATAGTTCCCTATCCCTGCTCCCCCAGCCCAGGGGTTCAGCTCAGGGATTGCTCAGGGACTGGGCAGAGAACCCTCTGGGCTCCCTTGGAGTGGCACCCATGGCAGCAGCCGTCTGGAAACATTGAATGCTGTGCAGACTCTGTGCTGCCCAGAAGCCAAATGCAGCACTCGAGCAACACCTGCAGCCTTTTCAGGCCCAGGTATCAGCAGCTCTTTCTCACCCTCAGCATTATCCCTGCCAGCTCCGTGCCCTGCAAATGCTTCTGCGCTCGCAGGTAAAAATCCCTGCTGAGGTCTCATATTCACAGTCACCCCCCTGCACAGAACTGCCACCACCTCCTCTGACATCTTGGAGTAGTAAACCATTTGTTTAATCTCTTTGCTTTTCCCTGACTGCCAGTAATGAAATGCTGCTCTTTCTGAAATAATTTCCTGACTATTTGCTGAGATTCATCTCCGACATTTCATTAAATATGATCATTTAACTGTACAAGTACAAATGTATTTTTAATTTAGCTTACTGCAGATATTATAGATGTGGGGAAATGAATTCGCATTGCTCTAGGACAAATATATCATTCACATATGAATGCCACAAAAGAACAAATTATTAAAAATTACTGAAACTTCCACAAAGATTTATACTTAACATTTCCATTTTCAATCTCAGTGCCAGGGAAACGTATAGCTTGTCACTATATCACACATGATATTATGAAGAATGTTTGGAAGATTTCCCTGGGAATCTTTATCAACATTTCTGTCTTGGATTTCATGTCAAGGACCAAAATTTGCTTTCAGGGAGCAAAGTGAATTCAGCTGGGATTTGTTTTGGAAAACTTCGCTTATCAAACAGGCTATCATCAAAGAGTACCCTGACCCCACATAAAAAGAGATATTATTTTAATGAAGATAAACCCAAAAGAATAGAGATAGATTAAATACTGATTAATTTACCCAATACATCTTTCATCCATAATGTTATGTTAACTATATGTTTATAAACCAGTGGTCAAGGTTAGAAAAGAGAAAAAAGGTAAAAAATTAACCCCAAGATGGTCCCAAAGAGATATTATTTGGGCCCCAATATGTATTTCAGATATTTTTTAATTTCAAGAGAAGCTGGAAGTGAACTGTTTTCGTTTTAGATTGCTTGGATTTTTTTTTCACTTTTTTTTTCACATTGTTTAGGAAGAAGGCAAAAAAGTTACTATCAATATACTGTGTGTTTTAATATTAAAAGTTATATCTATTAAAACTTCTATATTAGCAAAACTTCCAAACATCCAGTTTTGAAGAGCGGTATATTGTGGTAATCTCTACACAACAGGGAGAAAAAGAAGGCAGGATCTGCTCCTGTATATCACAATTTGCCTTTTAGAAGATAAATAACTTATGAATAGGTTGATAAATAGCAGCAGTTTACTCAACACCTCAAAGTGGTTTAGTGAAATTTTAACAATGTATTTCAGTCTGTCCTGGCCTTGATGACGGGACTTCAAGCTTATTTGAATCTTGGGCCATCTTTTCTGTACAGTATGAGGAGCTCTAGATTATGACCCTTATGTTTATACATGAGAGGAATGATACCAGTAAAACAATAGAGGAAAAATCATACGCTGGAATTTATATTTTATCATGTTCTGTTTCCATGAAATGTTACATTTTCTTAACTGTATTCCATTAATTTATCTTTTTTTTCTGTACCTATTTTAGAAATTTATTCATATTTTGAACTTAATTTCTCTTGATGACTTAAATGGCTACCTAGAAACAGAGACTAGACAGGAATAAAGGAATAGAGGAGATATTTATTTGAAAGGCCTTCAGATGCACACTTTGGGCTCCAGAGGGTCCTGCCTCGGTGGATCCCAAAATGGACAACAGGTCATGAGTTCTTCACACTTTTATATCAGCATAAATTCACCAACCAGAACCCAGCCAATGATGTGATTTCCCCCAAGCTTGCCCCTCTCCTTAAGATGAAGGTTTACAGTTTTTCAGCCTAGGACGGTCTGGGTGTCCTTGGAGAGCGAGCTGGAGAGGCTTTGTTATGTCTATCTTAGCATGAGAGAACAGCACTTAACAAGCTACAGGAAACTTCAGAGTTACACTAGTAGTTACTACACTGTAACTACTAGTTACAGGATTTGAAAAATATAAAAGTTAAAAACTAAGGCATCACTCTACTTTCACAAAAATCAACCCCATAACACAAAACACATCTGATGTCTTTTCTAAGCTTGAAATATCTTGAATTGCAGGTGGAGCCCCTCTGTGACTCAGAGCTTCTAGATCACCTCTTCACAAACTGAAGGCCATCATTTCATTGAAAAGCTGCTCTTGTTGGCTTACAACCATGTGTGACAGGTGTGTCTGAAATTAATTTTGAAAAATTAGTTCAAGATGAGCCTCTGAAATTCTTATTGTAAGTAGACCAGAACCATATGCCTTTTTTCCAGTTAATTTTATAGTCAGCTCGCAGTGGAATTTAGGATGGTACACATAATGTCTATTTTATTTTTGTATATGTCTGTGAGGAGACTGGAGGTAAAAGTTGGTCTGAATTCATGTCAGTCTGGTTCAGCACCTTTGAAATGAATTTACTCAGTTATTCACAGTTTTCCAGTGGACACTTAGGCATGTCCCACAGAAGAGCACTTTGCTGACAGCTGTGTGGGAGAGGAGAAAAATTACACTTGCTCAGAGATGATATTGCTTCAGTACTAAGGAAAAGTGGCAGAGCTGGGAAACAGCTGTCCTTCCCTCAGAATGCTGAGAAGCCACATGAGGAGACACAGGGGCCTTAGATTTTGAGAGCTAGTGAATTGAAAACTGTTCCCACTGACTGGTCTTGTGTCTGTCAGGCTCCTTGTGAAACCTTCATCTCCTTCTTTCTAGTCTTGTGTGCTGGATGATGGGATGGGACGCTGAGCTTGCTTGCGGATGGGGCCAGAGACCAGGAGTGCAATTCCTACCTGCTGGATGAGCTGAGAAAATCCCTTCGCCTATTTTCAGCCCTTGTCACATCAGCTGAATTTTTCTAGAATATACTTTACAATTTCAAATGCAGAAAACAGCCTCTTGAAGCAGTCTCCACATCTTCTAATGAAGAACATATTGAGATAAAAGTACAGGAAAACTTTGCCAAGTGTCTCAGTTGTTCAGCTGTGGGAAAAATGTGCCTTACAACAAAACTATCAGCATGCATAAAAAAAAAAAAAGGCATTGTCCATAACAGCACAACTACTGAGTCATTTCAGCAGTTTTTTCCTCAGATTTTTTAGATTATTTATACTCTGTTCTGACTTCTCTTTTGGTTTTTCAAATACACTTAAAAGTCTGGCCTTGGGTGTTTACAAAAACTCCTATGGAGTTCAGTCACAACTTAAGTGGGAAAACACACAGGAGAAACTCAGTAAGAACTTTGGATTCATCTCAACTTTATTTTCCTACATTTCTCCCCTGAGAAACAATCAATCATAAAACCAGTGTCTCACTGGAGCATCCTCCCAGCCTTTACCTGATATGGAAAATAGGTGTCTCACCCAACATTACAAAGAGATGCTTGAAGGGTCCTACCATGGATTTCATTGACTGCACATGAGTGTCCACATCAGCTGGACCGAGGAGCACAGCTGCACAACTGATCATGCTACTCTTGTTTGAGAGGTCAAATACCAATAATATTGACAGGACAGGAATTAGAGGTAATGGTCAATGAAGACAGGATCCTTACATTCTAACTAATCCACCACTTCAAGGGGATATTTGCCAGTCACTGTGTGTAGCTGAGAGAATAAGCAATGCAGCCAATTAGCAGATGTGTAAGCTAACATGAGTAAATATTTGCATCACACCAGTGGATGGTTCGGGCCAGCAATAGCACCATGTTTTGCAGTTCAAAAAAATAACTGAATAAGGGGAAACCAGAATAATCATGCTGTGATAAATTAGTTTTGTGATTAGAAAGACTGTAATTCCTGGGTAGTGGAAATAGCAGGTGCTTGAGGAAATGCCAAGTTAAGGGAGTTAAGTATCAAATCTCATTGAATTTCAACTGCCATGTTAGTTATCTAATTGTACTGCAATAAGAAAGCTGCTTTAAAGGCCCTACAGCATTTTTTTACACCAGTAACTTCTGGCAAAGTTTACTTGGGAATTTTTTTTTCCCTTTTTATCCCCAAGGATCTTCTTTTCTGAGCAGGGAAGGAGAAATCCTCTGCCTCAGTTTTTCCATCATCTCTGTGACTTGTTACTGTTACACTTTGGTTTTTTTCCAGTGCCAGCTTATTTCCAACAACAGCAAGTACTCCACAGTATTCTAATCTTTTCCAGGATACATGGAATAGAAGAAAGCGGAGGTGGCTTTTGAAGTTTGGATTTTTTTTCCTTAGGATGGAGCTAGTGGAAGAATTGTCTTGATATTTGACCAAGCAAATTATGCCAGCTAGTTGGTGCTTTAATTTGTATGCCTGAGGCTTAAACAATGCCACATCCACTTAGGGACCTGAGCGTTACTGCTCTGCCCCTGTTACAGTTTGTGATATCGGATCGTGTTACTGTGGATGTGTGTCTGTAAGTCCTACTGGTTATATGTGTGCTCATGGGTGTATTTCTAGCACAGGGATGGGAGATGAAAAATAAATCTAAAGATTATGCAGTAGTAGTCATTGTTGTAATTTAAACAAAATGATCCATTTGTACATGCTTTTGGACCAAATGAACAAAAATGTCACAAGTAATCAAAAGTTTAGGACCTGTAATTCCTACTAATCAGAAGTGATCTTGAATGCAGGATGTCAAAAGCTTTAAATTGATAAGAGAACAGTCCTAGATCAGCATGACATAGCAAACAACCAGTTGAAGTGCTGAGCCAAATAAGCCACACTAACATGTAGGAGACCTTATTTATTTATTTTAACATAAATTAATACCTATAGCTTTTCCCATCAGAAGATGTCCCCTAAAACGTCCCCTATAATTTATTTTATGGATTTGCATCATGTAAGCATATTCAATGACATAGGTCATTTAATTACATGCTTGTTTCAAGCACATCATGCATGTTCTGAATGTTCTGATTATCAACTGCAGTATCCCAGCGGCACGTAAGTTACTCCCAGTGCTCAGCCATCTTCTACAAAAAGTTATCACCACAAATTCTCTTACCTACTGTGGGGAGCACTAACTGTATATTTTCTCATCTGCAATTAATGCCCTGCCCCAGTGCTGTCACTGTTATTGCTATGTGACTACAGAGTTGCAGAACTGAGAAAAGAGCAATAAGCACCAAATTCATCAAGGCCAAATATTTTCATTCTCCTTGCCCTACATAAACACGTTTGTCCTCTACTTGATAACAAGTACTGAATGAAACATATTATGGAGTTATTGCCAATAAGTGTCAAGGTATTTTATGTTATCAAAGCAGGACAATAACAATCATAAGTATTTCCATAATGCTGCTTCTACAGTAATGAGGAAATCTTTAGATAGATAAAATACAGAACTGAATGCAGGAGATCTGAGTTTTGTTAATACTTCTGCTGCAGATATCTTCTGTCACCATATTTGACTGAGTCATGGTTTGAATGTAGATTTGTCCTTCTGTAAAACAGGAAATTTGCCATTTGCAGATGTAGATATTTTCTGTCACCCATCTTGAAAGAGCTCTCCGACTGGGATGCTGTGAAACTCCATGTACTGAAATATTTTTAGCCTCTTGGCATTTAAAACTGTGCAGATGAAGCTCCTGTGGAACTATGATTTAAATTTATGTCAAGGAAAGCTTTTTTAGATGCAATGCTGATTTTCTACTCACAGGCCATGGGTTTGTCTATGCTTCATGCTGACCCTTAATAAAGGTTGCAGTTAAAACAGTGACAACAGCATAATAACAATATTGGTAATAGTTAAGCTTACTCTGCACCAACACACAAAATACTGTCAAGTTCAGATAATTAGACTCCACTGCCTTTTTCAGTCACTGAATGGACCATCACACAGACATGGTTTCCATGATTAGGTTATAAATGATTCATTAATCCATACAAGCATCATTTCAAAAGCAGAAGCCTAATAATGATGGTAAGAATGGTAACAGCACCAAGACAATTAAAAGAAGAAGGACTTGCTTGCCAGGAAGAAATATGAGTGCATTGCTCATAGTCAACAATATCTGCCAAAAAAAATGCCAGTATTTTAACTAACTATGTCCTAAGTGGAAATGGAGAATTCTCTGTCCCCAACCATCCAAGCTACCATGGAGTTAAAGCCAAAAATAACTATAAAGACAGTGTACAGTCAAGTGGTTGGCACTGTATTTCTCACCAAGGCCTTCATCTCCTGACTGTAAGAACTGCACACACACTAGATCACACCCAAGCTTTTTCCAACACAGGCAAGGAGGAGAGGACAGACTCTATCAGAATTTGAAAGCACTGACTTGCCACAGGTTTTGCCCTATGTGGATGATAAAGCCTCTTCAGATGTGACCTATAAGATCATAAAGCAAGGGAGTTTGAACTCTAGTAAAATGATATCAATAATTTCATGAAAAAATTGGTGAGAAGAAATGCCTGATACAGATGCCTTGGGTTTTCACTTTTATGTTTTTCAAGTTCTGTGCTGCCTAGCGTGTAACTCTGAAGTTTCCTGTAGCATGTTAACTTCTGCTCTCTCATGCTAAGACAGACATAACAAAGCCTCTTCAGGCCTGCTCTTCAAGGACACTCAGACCGTCCTAGGCCCAAAAGGTGTAAACCAACATCTTGGAAAGGGGGGCAGGCTTGGGGAAATTGCATCATTAATCAAAGCTTTAAACGGAGAATTAACCCTGATATGCAAATGAACCAAATTTATAAAATAGTGAAGAACTCGTGACCTATTGTCCATCTTGGGATTTACTTGGGCAGTAGTCTCTGGACTCCCCAGGGTGTACCTTTGAAGGCCTTTCAAATAAATACCTAACTTTATTCCCTTATTCCTGTTTAGTCTCTGGTTTAGATAGCCATTTAAAGCATTAATGCTAAGTATGGCTCTAGGACAAACATTAGCAAGGAGTGCTGTATCACTTTGGGTGCAAAAATAAATATAGTAGAGAGAACTCCATTTTGTCTGGAAAAACGGCTCTTATACTTCGTCACAGAACCTACTGAGCTGAAAAGCAAGTAATCTCCAGCTAAAGTGAAAGTTTTAAACCATCATCAAAGATCTGAATCTTCAGTGGTTTCGCATGCCCCTCTTTATTTTAGAAGGCTCTGAAATAAAATTCTGAGCAAATCACCTTATTTTTGTGAACAGCCTCTGGTAAAACAACAAAGAAGACACTTGAAAACCTACTTAACACTGTATAGCAAGTGCCCTTCAGGTCCTGCATAACAAGTCAACAGGTAAATTATAATGACAGAGTCATTTTTAAGGGGCAGATTTTTGATGTATTTGCTTTGGTGCAGTTTTCTTCTTGACATTTTTTGGAAAAGCCTATTATCCACTATTTTCAGTCTTTTATTTATTTTTAGCTTTTCAGTCTTATTTATACAGCAATACAAGCAAATACTTTCTGCATATATCCTGCTGTTGTGTAAGACGTAAGCAGCTCTTTTTTGTTATGCCTTTCTCGAAATAAAAAAGCAAAATGTAAAGTATTATTTAAAAAATCACCCAGTCTCATCCACTGCTGCAGTAACTTTATTGTGTTCACCCAGCTCCATGTTTCCAACAGAAATCTTGTTAAAATGCAAGCTGGAATGATGTATTAATTCAACTAATGGGTAACTGTGTTTCCCTGAAAAAACAGCCTGACCTAAATTTGCTAAACTCTCCTGGAGTAGCGGATAAGTGAGCCACAGTAGCTGAAACAAAAGAATGGGGTCCAGAAGACAATTGCTACCCCAGTGTTTTTGCACTCTTTTGGTGACTTCAGGCAAGCCACATAAGCCCTTTTCCTTCTTTCTAACCATCTTCAAACCATTAATTCAAATTGATGCTTAGCTTCATCACCAAGGTGATGTTAAATGTATTAGAACCCCTGAGCATTGCCTCTTGAGCGAGTCTTCCCCTTGTAAAACAAAACTGACACAATGGGAAATCTGTCTATCTGCACCTTACACATTCTAATTTTACTGTGAAATTACTCTATCGTCAAACACATCAGTGTAAGTGGGACCTACCATACTCTATCTGTCCTTGGAAAATATGGTCTTTTGAATATCAGTCATCTCCTATTGAAAAGCATACTCATTGCAATCCATCTAATTTTCTGTGACAGGAAGAATTATATAATTAAAAAGTTTTATGTAATTAATAAGTTTTATACAAAACTTCTTGTAAGAAACACAAGTATTGGGTGTGAAACTCACGCAGCAAGACTGGAATCCTATGCCATATGAGAGGATGAGAGGAAAACCTTGTTATAGGGAAAACTTAAAATTAGGCAGCAACAAGTACAGAGCAAGTTTACTTAGAACAGAGAGATTAAGACAGAGACTTAATGGTCGCAAAAATGCTATGTTGAAAAAGGCATTCGGGACTGGCCTGACTTAAAAAGCCTTTTGGAATTAATGAAAAAACCAAGGCATAAAATCTGTATAGAGTTTACCGCTGTATTCAGATTTGAATTTTTCATTTATATAGGTACAGTATAACTGGGTTTAAGATTTTGTGCAAGCTGTCCATGTGTGTCATTTCATTTACTATTGCTTATCTTTGAAGGGTTACAACATCAATGCAGAATGCCTGCTGTGTACTCACTTCACGGAAGAGTAATTAAGCTATTGGGCAAATAACACCTGTCTGAAAGACTTGAAGCACTCGGAGCCAAGGTCTCAATTTTTTGTGGCAAAAAATAGCAGAACTATGTGCCAGAAATACAACATGAATGCAGAAGGAAATGTTTAAAACATAATAGCCCAGCCTAAAACACAAAGCCTAAACCAACAATATTCACTTGTATAGCTACAACTTTGACAGATTTTGCATGTATAAACATTCAACTGAGAAAATTTAAAGGGAAAAGTTACAAAGGAAGTAAATGTGTGCTGTAAAAACCTTGAGCTGCATATTGCAGTCCACCTTGATCCTTGCTGCACTTGATTATATTGTTCTTTTCTTTTTTCTTCCTATGTCTTTTTCTATCCAAAGCACCTTAAGTAAAGCAAAGAGGGAAAATCTTTTCCCTCCAACATAAAGAAAAAATTATTTTAAACACAACCAAAATTATTTCCTTGGTAAAAACCCCAGACCAAAATTTTATCATTCTCTTAGTTTTATTTTAGGCTTCCGACACAAGCACTGTGCATTTGATACACACATGAATTTAAAAGTTTAATCTAACAACAAGGACAATAACAGAAGCTTCATAGACCTGGATAGATTACAGCTACACTACCACAGGTGAACTGGGGAACAGAAATCCAGCAGAGGCAAAGGAACCCACTTCTCATAACCACGGGAAAAGACTATGCCTATGCAATCAATATTATATGTATTTAATAGTATATAATACTATATTAATGGTATATGTACTATTATATGCATAGATCAAGGTGAGAATTTATGAACCTGTTTTCTGGCCAAGGGGAAACTTTTCCTCGCATTTACTTCCCACACTAAATGTAAGGTTCTGCACTTATCACATCAGACATTCTGCCCTCCGGAGCACAGAGTGCTGCAGGTCCCATCTAGATATGCACATATACATAACTGCTTTTCTGTTGAATTAGCCTGGCTACATTATACAGAGTTCATGCAAGCTTTATTTTTTGTGAATGTTGTATTAGGCTGAGGGAGATCAGCTGCTAGTTTAGAGCAAAAGTTTGAATGAAGCAGGCAGACAGTATGTAATTTGGCAGAAATCCCAGCAGTACGAAATTAATACACCCAAATACTTTTACCTCATTTAAATTGCTGGAGTGAGATTATCCCAGCTCAGTACTTTAAATCCTATAGCCAAAAAGTTTTTGATGTGGAATTAGTGCCGTATTTTTAGATTGACTGTGGCCACAAGTTTATTCAGCTAATATTTTTTCTTCTCTAGGCTGCTGGCTCAATGTGGAGCTGGAAGGCGACCACCACCTCAATCTACACACACTGAAGTGTCTACTCTAAGGTAACCAGTGTTTCTTGTGTGGGTTTTGTTGGTTTGTTGGTTTTGGGGTTTTTTTTTTGAGGGGACCCTTTCATTTGTCTCAGCTTATCATAGGGTTTTGCTGAATCCCAGGTGCTGCCAATATTCCTGCTAATGTCTAAAGGAGGGGAGAAGTTACGTGTGTAATAATAAACAATGATTTTGTGCTGTTAATTGACTTGAGCGTTGCTTTCTGTAAGTGCAGCCTATTCCCATGAAAGCTTTACTCCCCTGCTTCACAGTAGAGTGACTAACTCAGGTGGGGCACCTGATTAGGTTAAGAGCTAACCCCTTAGAACATTTGAAACTAACCTGGGTAAGCCCATGCACTTGTCCGCAGCACTGAAGTTCCCCAATGTGTTCCAAAAGCACAGTCAGAGAACTAAACTTTCTACAAGGCCTGGCAAAAGTTTGTCAGGTGTTTGCTAGCAACCTTTTCCTGAAAATCTTTCTTCCAGATGGTTAAAGTACAGTCACTCTCCCAAGAGAGATTATACCGTAGATGAAACTTCGTTGTTTTTGATCATAAATTCATTGTAAAGGAGATTATTTTATTTTTGTACAACTCCAGGTGTACTGTCTGTGATTAAAATAAAATTGATAACAATAATAATCATTCAGCAGCATGGAGTGAAGTCTGTTCCTACCAGAGAAAAGTAAGGAAAGTAAGAAAAAGAAAGCTGATAATATTTGGATTTATTAAATCCACTCAGATTTACTGGATGCAAAAAGATGCAGCCCTGTACTGTACTCAGACAGCTAGCAAGTCAGATGGAGACAGACTGCCAGATGCAATCAGCTGCGGTGGAATCAGACCCAACAACCTGACTTTTCTTTTTCTTTGCCTTCTCCTCAACATTAGCCAAACTTTTCAGAGTCACTGATATCTGCATCTTCCCCAGCCCAATGTGAGCAAAGTTTAATAAACTTATAACACTAAGAAAATTGTTTTGTTTAAGAGGTATTAACCTTATTTCCTCAGGGAATTTTATTTGTGAAAGTCATCTTTGATTGAACTTGATAGCCATCTCACAGTAGGAGAACTGCTAGTGTGAGATGCAAATCATGTAGGAGCACAGAACATTTAAGGAAAATATTAGAACACATAGGGGGTTATTGTTTAGTTGCTAGTTTATATGGATAAGTGAATCTTGTATAGTTCACAATTTTGAAAAATCTACCAAGCTGATGGCCTGGCTGTGCTGTTCCATGTACACTTAACACTTCCACAGACTTCACCAGTCTCTACTGTTCCTTTGAGTTTCACAAGTAGTGTCTATACCATGAAGTCTTTCACCAACAAGAGCAGCACGTCCACCACAATTTCCAACTTGAGGGTAGTCAAACAGTGAGAAATAGAATTTTCCAGTTCTTAAGCCCCATTAAGGCTCTGTTTCTGCAGAGATTCTCCACATGGAGAATCACTGAACCCAGCCTGTTCTCTATGGATATCAACACATGCTCTGAAACCATTTTTAATGAGAAAAAAGTTGCAGCAGAACTGGAAATGCTCCTATCACAAACTGTCAGCTACGTAGCAGAGAAAAAATTTGTTGATTAAAAACCATTTTGCAACAATGTAATTAAACGTTTGTTGGTGATTGACGAAAAGATTGACAAAAACATATATTCGAGCCTCTGAAGTTTTGCATGCCACATTGACTTCATGACCATGCATTTCCTAGTAATAAATTATAAGAATATTTAAGTAAAAGTGTACCAATATTCTCTTTCCCTGACTCAGACTAAAGAAATGTCAAAAGAGTTGGTGCAAATGGTCAATGACAGAGTTTTGGAGTGGTTCTGGTTTCACCCAGATTATTCAGCTTTGCCTTCTAAGATAAGTATGAAAGGACCCTACCTTATTTAAAAGTAAATATGTGGATGTTACCAAACCAATCTGAAACAGGGTTTCATCCTTCATTTTTAATTAGAATGCATAGGTTGGTGTTAAAAGTCTGATTAAACAAAAATTTAATGGTTTGCATCTCCTGAATTGCTGTAAGATTTATAAAGCTTTGTTATTGTGTCCTACATTGCAATAATAGACAGATTAGAGCTGAAGACACGAATTTTCCAATTAAGATAAGCAATTGGTAACCTTAAAGGAAAGGTAAAACAATTGATCCCCTGCATCACCTCCTTACTGACAATAAAGAGTGAACAGGAAGAGACAATTACTCTTTTCTGAACTACGAAGTAAACAGATTGGGCACAGCAGTTGCAGTGGATGGCTCTGGCAACCACCTTCACTAGTGAGAAAAATATATACCTTGCAGATTTTGGCAGGGTATACCAGCCTTGGGGTACATTGTAAAGGCTAATCAGCCAGTCTGACAGAGAGCTGAGATGTTAAATCAGCTAAGAAGGATACTTGTTAAGTATAATCCTAGTAATACATTTTCTTACTTCATCTATTTGTAATTTTATTCGATTATTTCTAATGTGCATTATTTCCTAGCTAACTGTAGGTTTTTATCCTTAAACCTTTTCAAAGGATTTAAGGATCTGACGAACTACAAAGCACACCAGTTCTTTATCTCTGAAGTCAGACAGCTGAAATACTCTTTGTTTCGTGCCATATCTTAGTACCTTTATCCATGTTTTCCAAAGAGTATCAGAGTGCTGAACTTCTAATTTTGCCTAGCTGAGAAAAGATAGTTTTAAGGGCAAGTGAAAGAAACCTAACCAGTGGCCCATGGAAGGTAAGTGTTTCCTCATTCTCACAAAGAGTTTTGGAAATTATCTAAACTTCAGGGTCCTTATACCGTCATAGAACATAGTACATATTATAAAATTCAGTAGTATGCTACTATTTCCAGCTACTTCCTGTAAAAACAATTAAAAGCATTTTGTGCTTAATAATGTATTGTTTACTGATTGCTTTGAACAGCCATTTTAAAAGCAATACTGAAATTACTGTACTAACGTAACAAGTTGCTGCTGGGATTTTTTTGTGATCAGAGGGCCCTTTATTCCTCCATCATTAGCAACACCTGCAAGTACCAACATTGGCATTTTGCTTTGTAACAATAATCACAATAACGCACATTTAGCATCTTCCCCTTACTGAAATCTGAAGTCTTGTTCACGGTCTGTGATTGAAACACAGACTTCGCCGGGTGCGTGCAACTTTTATTGTACAAAGCACATTTTTATATACTGTTCCAAGTTAGCACTTCAACAGCTACAAACTTCAGCTTCTAGGGTGTGAAAAACAAGGTTCACTCCTGGTAAAATTTTAAAGGGTTTAATAAGGGGTTTAATAAAAGGGACAATAGGAGACAGAAATAAAGCAAAGAGTTAATATGGCACGATGCTTGGCACGATGCCAGAGGCACACCTTAGCTAACAAACCTCTTCTGTTAAATGCCCGAGTCTCATACATATTCATAGATTTCTATGCATCATTCAGCTATTCCTTTTTTGGTACCTCTTGGGTTTCAAGTCCCCCCCCATCCGGTTATCCTACGTTCCACTTCTGATCGATAGATTCTTCCTTCCAGGGCCTGAGGTCTGTCGTTGTTATCTTCAACCAGATGGTCTAGGAATTTGGGGAATGTCCTTGCTTATCTTTGCTATCCTGAGTTAACTATATAAAAAAACATTCTACATATGATACAATCCTAAGAAATCACACTACTTTTTAAAACAAACTATATCCATGCCACTTTGCTTTCTTACATTGCACATATGACATTCATTTTAATATTTTCAAAAAGCCAACAATACAATATGCACTTATAACATAAGGTTACATATTCTCTGTCTCCAACGGCTACAGATTACAATCTCCTCACCTAATCTCCTGTTAACTATCCTACTCTTTGTTTTACCTCCTGCTCTTTGTTTTGTCTCCTATTCTTTGTTTTGCCCACTGCCAAACTCAGCACACCCGCCTCTCCCAAGGTCCCATGCCAGCAAAAGCCATCCTCCGTGGCAACACTCCGAATCCCCACAGTTCACAAACACATTCTTGTCATGAACTCTTTCTCTTCCTCACTAACCAGAGTTAGGATCAGTGTAAGAGCCTCTGCTGACATGGCCTGCATGAAATAATGTCCTTTGGTCTCCCTCACACACCTGCATGCAAGACATTTGTATCAGTGCGCTGTGGAAAGGCACGAGGCAGCTCCTCATCCATTCACCTGTCTGAAGCTGCACCAGTGTGACATCTCAGCCTCCTGAAACATATGTCTCTATGCCTCTTGCTTCTTTCTTTGAAAATGCTGATGAAGCATGTTTCTTGTATGTGCATTGGAATAAAAACAAAACAGAGGAGAAAATGTGGTAGTTCAAAGGTGCAGCACAGTTGGATACTTTTGTCCTTGTAGGGAAGGCAGAGAGCAGAGATGTGCTTGTCCTTGCTTTCCCACAGACCTCAAGTAAAGCTTAAGATAAAAAGCAAGAGTGAGATCGAGTAGCAGTTTACAGCGGCCAGGACACTTCAGTCACCAGATTCAAGTGTTATTCTTCTTCAGCATCTTAATTCCAGCCATACAAAAATAAATCACTGAACTTGTTTTACATTAATTTGAGCAACACATTTTTTAATCTGTGTCTTTCAACCTTGATAAGCAGTTTACTGCAAAATACTCATATTAGGTTGCATTTGCCATAGAAAATGTTGTAAATGAGATGCACAGAGAACTGGACTTACTAAGACCAAGGTCTCTCTCTTCTCTTCCATTAGCTCCCAACTAGAAGTCTTCTCTGGTTCATGCTAAAGGAAAAACAGAGAAGGGATGACTTTAGAGACTCCCAAGTGGCTTTTGCTACTTAACTCCTTGGCAGAAAAGTCACAGTATGTATCAGCAGGAACACAAGCAAAAAGACAAAAGGGGAAGAAAGCATGCATTACATGATTGGAGAGGCCCATCAAGGAGAGAAACGAAAGAGAAATAATTGCTAGGAAGTTTTCTTAGTGCATTTCCAACTTAGACACATGCATGGAGCTACGGAAGACGGAGATGACAACCAATAATAATGCTTTGCTAGAGAGGCAGGTCTAGGTCACGGCTGCATTCATGCTGGTCAGATCTGATTGACTGTGACAAACAGTGCTGAGTAATTGCTCTAATCACTCCGGTAGGCATTGTACCTTGGCCCAACAAAAGGATGATGCAATAGCAGCTTCAGAAGCCTGCTGGCCCTTCAACCTGACATCTCTGACAGCAGCGCATTTGTTTTAATGGGAAGGTTATTTGGAGTTGCTGCTGTTCAACAGGGGAAAGCCCAATGAGTATTCCTAAGTTGGCCAGAGATAAGGGCCTCATTAAAGTGCTCAGGAGTACTTATTTGCAGGTTGACTTGCTGTGATGATCACTTGGTGGAAAGCTATAACAACGAGAAGCACAAAAACATGTCATAGAGCATTGGCTGCAGGTTTGTGTTTCCCAAGAGCAGCAAACAATTAGGGTGGTGTGTCATCAAAACTTTCACATCAACAAAGCAACACATTTGCTTTAAATGAGACAAAGTCAAATCTACTTAAAGGAGAACAAAACTGGAACATTCCTCTGACGTGCAAGCCGCTTCAGGACGCCAGGCTGTTTGAGAAGAGTATTGGGTGAAAGATCCCATGAGGAATATCTAGTTCCTTCCTGTAATTCCTGATTTTTTCTTCCTTCATGTCAAATAAGTCTCTGCTTATAGCAACAAAGTTTTGTGAAATCTGGTCTCCCTTCTAAAGCAGATGAAGTAGCCTGAGATATCTCCATCTTCCCTGTTACAGGATGTCTTAAGAATGACTGCTGTGTAGAGAGGAGCAGTCTCTGCCTGCTTATAAAGGGATGGTACATTTCTTAAGCTCTTCAGCCACTCCACTCTCCTAACCATTTGCTGTGTCTGGAAGCTGGATGTGTTCAGGGCTTTCCTTGTTCAGACCAAGTCTGATGCACGCATTAAGTGCCCGAGATGAACTTGAGTATCCGGTTTGCCGGCTGCCACAAGAGCATCTGCCTCACGCACAGCACACCCTGCGTGATTTTATTGCCCACTGTCTCAGTATCAAAAGCAAACACTGCTTGCTGGGATGCACTCCCAAGTATCTCATCTGTAAGTACTAAGTGGATTGTCATTGAAATATACAGCATAGCCTTCTATTACGAGAGCTAAAATGTTTAACACATGGGTGAGTCCCCTCTGGGGGACTAACACTTGGCAGAGCTGGCCTCCCTTAATAACATGCTGTTCTTCAGTGGAATGACTACTATAGATAATGCTAAGTGGATGTAAGTGAAAGGCACACTGGTAAAGACTTTGTTTATTTTTACTTACTTCTGTGTGTGTGTGCACACATGCAGCAGCATGTGTCAGTAGGGAGTTCAGGCTGCTTGACCTTCAGAAAATAGGTGGAGCTGCAAATTCAGCAGCACAGTTGTTTGCACTGCTTTAAGCATTCATTCCTCTGTAATGGAGGAATTCCAGAGCTGACCCTTAGGGCAAGTTTATATCACCTAGCTGCTGCCAGGCAGTGGGAGATGTGATCCAGCTTTATATTTACAATGTATTTTTGTCTTAATTATTTGCTGTTAACTCAGGCTGTCAGCATTTTGCAGGAGTGTGTGCATGTGTATGTGCACGTGACAGTTTGTGTGTGAGAGAAAAGAGGAAGACTTGGAGTGTGACTGGGCATCAGCCCATTGAATGAGGGCTGTGGCTTCCTCCTTGGTGACCAGTACGCAAGAAAGCCATGATGTGCTTGGGAAGGCAGCCACATTTCCCTTTTCTTAGAAGTTATATCCAGGAAAGGTGAATTTGAACAGATTGTCCCACCCTGACTAGAGCTATAAATGATGACTGAAAGTCTAGAGAATGACCTGCAGGATCATTTTAATAATATCACAGCAAAAGCAGTGCTTGAGTGTCACACACACAAAGGGATGCAGTTTTAGCCCATGCTTTCTTCAAGGCTGACATAAATATCTTCATTAAATTACACTTTAATTAAATTAAAGGTTGATCACCCAAAATATATCCTATTGAGGTAGTGAACTTTTATCATGGCTTGTCATTGGAGTTCTTGGGCCAGTGAAGCCTCTCCTGAGCCTCTATCTTTGAGACTGCTACCCTTGTATCCATCTCCACTTAATTTTTTTCAATATTATATGAGAGAAGGTTTGGAATATTGGAAAATTATAAAAATTATGTAACTGCTGTCACTCATTGATGTAAAAGATAATTTATTTTGACTTATTTGTCCTATTTCTTTCCTCTTGCCATACCAGTACAAATAAGTGATTCTGTTTACTTCCTTGAAGGTAGTCAGTTATATCCACAGTTGGTGCCCACAGATGCATCTCCATCTTTGCAATCTTTGATTTGCAAAGCTGTGGATTTGGCCCATGTTCTCAGTGGACCAATTCCAGATGCACATGAAGGTTAGAATCCAACCCAACAAGGTATCCAGAACGGTTACAGTTTTAATTGTGGGAATTACTTGTGTAGGGACATTACACCGAAATTTGATTATAGCTGCTTCGACAAGTGTAACACTCTGTAGGAAAATCAATCCTGTTTCCGTAATGAAGAAAAACAAGTCATTTTCAAAAGGAAATATGATTATACATTCACAGCTTAGGTTGAAGAAACAGAAGGCAGCTTAATACAGTGCAGGCTTGCTCAGAGGGAATATCCACTCGCTGAGGCCAGCATAACAAGATTGGATTCCAGTTTAATGTGGTTGTGACTCAAATCCCTTTGGAGAGTTTGTTTGACAATCTGACAAAGTTATCTCAAGAAAAATAGGTTAAAAAACATAAACTTGACTTCAGTAACTGCATTTCCTCTTCAGCATGTAGAGTATTTTGCCTGGAGGCCCTTGCAGCCTGAAGCCCCATAGGTAATACCACTTTGTGCCTTTACATAAACCAAAATGTTTTAGCAGGCATTTTGCTCCATGAAAAGGTTTGCCATGTGATCTTAATATGGGGAAATAAGGTCTTTCTGATCTCTCTATATGAAAAAGAGAATATGAAGGAGATGAAGTGTAACTGTTGTTATTGCAAGGACATGGGCTCATTTCCCATAATTTCTAACTGCTCCTTTACTTATTTTTGAGTAGATGCCTAGTCCCCCTCTGCTGCATTTCAGAAATCCCTGTTTAAAGTTGAATCCTCACACTTCATGTCAAAGCAGAATGTGCTAAGTGAAAATGAATGCACAGCACTGCTCTGCTTCCACAGATGGGAGATGGAGGCCCAGAGAAATGTGCCACATTGCCTTTGGGACTAATTGCTTACTCACTGGCAGAGCAGAGTCACTCCCTCACTCTGTCTTCAGGCACAGTCACAGAGTCGCGACGGCAGTAATTGGAGCCTTCAAGATATTACAACCTCTAACTATTCATTACTGCCCTCAGTTGTCATTTACCGTCTTTCAGCTGGTGGTTACCAACCCACAGTTGAGCCACCAGAACAGATTATGTAAATCCTAAAGATTCAAAGCCTAATCAGACAGGTCTTCTCAAGTCACCTTCATCTCCTATGAGGAAAAAACTAAGAGGGTTGAGTTTGTTCCGCCTGGAGGAAAGAAGGTTCCAGGGAGACCTTATTCTGGACTTTCAGCCTATAAGAAACATGGAGACAGACTTTTCAGTAGGCCCTGCTCCAACAGGACAAGGACTAGTGGTTCTAAATCAAAAGAGGGTCAATTTAGATTAGATATAAGGAAGAAATCTTTTATGATGTGGTTGATGAAGACCTGGAACAGTTTGCCCAGGGAGATGGTGGATGCCCCATCTGTGGAAATATTGAAGCCCAAGTTGGACAGGACTCTGAGCAACCTCATCTAGTTGAAGATGCTGCTGGTTATTGGAGGGGGGTCAGGCTATATCATTTTTAATGGACCCTTCTAAGCCAAACTAGACTATAATTCTACTGTCTTATCTCTGGTTCAGATTGAGCTGGATGGCATGGGATATTTTTGGAAGCACAAAATAACAGGAGCGGCTGACCATGACAACAGACTGTGCTGTCTCCAGGGCATCAGCTGAGGAGTACAGAGAACACAAGCTTCATGAGGTCTCTGAAACCAGCTGAAGATGACCCCAGCACAATGTTGCAGTGACCCAAGATGTTGATAAACAATCAGGACAGGTCACAGGACAGAGGGAGAGGATACATCCTCAGTTGAACAACTTTCACTCTGAATTCCTGCATGGCTCACTCAGATCATGAGCTGAGGGCGTTCTAAAGAGCATTCTGAAGTTCAGCACTGTCTTTATGCCTTTTAAGCCCCAAATTGATTCAGATCCAAATGTTAGTTGCCACCTCTCAGATAGCTTAAGTCCCTTTGTCCTCAGTGTTCAGTAAATATCATTGGTTGAGTGGGCACCTTCCTGAAAAACATCTACAAGGTGATGTTTGGGAACACTTCCTTTCAGAAGCCCTCCTCATATTCTGGATCTCCCCATATTTTAAGTACAACCTTCTGCCTGTGGTTATAGTTCTTCTCACAGACCCAAATGCCTCAGAGAACAAGAACCTGCCATTTCTTGGCCTTACTGTGCTCAGTTTAATCAGCAAAGAGAAAAGGTTTGGCGAAACAATTAGTTCTGTCCTCTGTTCCCCCTTCCCTGCTCAAGTAGCCCATCATGAAGCACCATTCTCTGGGCATCACATCTGCACTTCTCTATCACCAGCTTGTAGCAGGGGCAGAGGGCCAACAACAGATCCATGTTGCTATCTACTGCATCCTGGAACTGTGATGCCCTGATACTTTTTGACATTAAAACAGTGCCTTGCTTGTGACATGGTGACTTTCTAGGGTTGTTCCTGTGGTAATCACAGCCTCACAAGCAGAAGCTAACCTTCCTACCACAGTGCAACAGGCCATCATCCCAAACTATGCCTGAGAGATGAGAACGAATGGCATATGGGATACGCTGCACTCTGGGCTATCTCAGGGCACCAGCTGACATAAGCACTATCTGATGTGCTGTGAATAATTCAACAGGAATGCATGCCTGTCTGCACCAAATTTGTATTGCCAGGTGATCCAGTAATGCATAAATCCAATCTTAGTGATCATCTGACCACAGCCTAAATGTTCAATGCTTGGCTGTATCATTAATCTCACTGTGTGATTTTAGACAAGTCATTTTCCCTTCCCTGAAAATCACTTTCCCACAGCTGGAAAATGGGACATAAGAGGTTCCTGTAAACCCGTAGCTCTTGGGGGCTTACTGTCCCACTGCAGGATATAAGTAAATCCTGCTTGGTTAGAATGAGTGTTTGCAAAGAAATTGTAATCATAAAATAAATATATATATATGAGAGAAGTGAGAATGGAGAACAGTTGTGTTTTAAAGGTTGATTGAAGGCTGTCTCGAAAATAATGGGCTTTATTTTTATCCAGAAAATGACTTTTAGAGAAATAAACTGTTTATCTGTCCATCCAGTAGATGCAATTAGTCCAAAGGAGCACTTTATGAGGGCTGTACTCTGGAGCACAGAGGTCAGCTTCAGCATTTGCAGATTGTGGTACTGCAAGAATCTTTCTAGTTCTGTAATTAATTTGATTAAACTGAAATAATATTTGTAGTTTTATCTATCTGCTCCTTATTCTGTTTTCAAATGGGTTCTTCTCTATTACTGGACCAAAATATTTCAGTCAGTGAAGAATATTGGGTGATTTCACATAATGTTAACCTGTGAATCACCACAAGGTTATAAAATAGATGTGCGGGAATAGTATGATGCAATTCATCTTTGCTCAGTCAAATTTTTTATTTAAAAAATTTTAAAACACTGAGAGGAAATAGCATAATGTGGATTAGAAGTCATTCTTACTTACCAGCTGGTTCAAAATTGCCTGTTTTAATCTTTCAAAATACCTTATGCTAAAGTAGTGTGTAATGCTGAAGAATTGCATTTACTCAGACTGTTTTTCTCTCACTACCAATGTCTGTCATAAGCTACCACTGTTACTATTGCCCTTAGTGATCAATGGGTTTGCCCATTTTTGTAAGAAAAGCAGTTTAAACATTATGGGCTAGATCCAGTCATGTACTGGAACACCTTAAATCTGCCTAAAGCCTGCTTTAAGCTCATATATCCTTTTTTGTTTGTTCCTTTGTTCCCTTTTCAAAAAATGTATATCCCTGTTGCACAAAATGGGGACTGACTGTAAGCGAATTAGTCCCCAGTTTAACAAAGCTCTTAAGGTTAAAAACATTTAAGTGTGTGATTAATCAATAAGCTCAACTCCAGGGACATGAAATAAGTATGGGAATGCACACCTTCTTGAATACATGCCTTGGCTAAAGAGTGGGAAGTCTTCTTCATAAAGCTGATCTCAGAACTGCTGAAGAGTGGGGAACTGCAAGTTAAAGCAGCCACCCATGTACTGAACAATCTTCTCTCTAGCACAACCTCCTGAGTTAAGCTGTCATGCTTTGCCCATCACCACAGCATGTGAGCACATTTGGAAAGTTAAGGCAACCATTTTACACTCGATTCTAAGATTAAAAATGTTTACACTTAAGTTTTTGAAACTTACGTTTTTGAAATTTACTTACATTACTTTTTGGCCACAGAGGAAGCACATATCTCCTTACACACCCACCCAAAACTTAATGATTTCAAAAAACCCCAGGCCTAGAGAATACGAAGGAAATGTATTGTTCAAATCAAGGTTAAATTTATAATGCGCTTTGATCTTCTAGTAAAAAGTAACAAATTAAGAACATTATCCTATGCCCACCCCAGATTTAAAAATATTAAAAATGCAGAAACTCCTTTTACTCATAAGGATCTAACGTCTTTTACTATTGTGCAGGATTATTTCTTAATTAATATCACATTTACTAGCATTTTATCCAGCAAAGGTTTAAATGTCTCAAAGAAGATATTTTACAGTTTATATCATTCTGTCAGTGCTGAGATAATGGTGTTATTGGTGCTGCATAAAAAACACTAAATAAGTATTAAAAGTAAGTGGAAAGGTTCTTGCCATTTCCAATGAGAAACAGTCTGCCACGTGTTCATCCATGTGTCTGAATTTGAGCTGGTATTTCAGACTGAATTTTAGTAAATCCTTTGGGTAAAATGCAGGGTAAGTCTCTGTCAAACTACAAAGTAAAAAAAAAAAAAATTCCCGCCACCACACAAAATCCCCTTTTATTTCTGAATTTTATTTCAGGCAGATATTTTCAGATAACAAACCTAACCTAGTGGTCAGTCAAAAAGCTTTGCCTTCTGTGAAAGCTGTATGTGCGAAAGATTTTTTTAAGTTAAGCTAGGGCCCTTTTTATTTCTTTATTACAACAAAAATGTGAATCTTTTTCTTGTGTTTGGTTTTTTCCCCCTATACTTGTTTGCTTTAAAAATAATGGGTAAAATCCTGCCTAGCTTAAGCCCCTGGGAGATCTGCCAAGATATCAGTCATCTGGTGCAGCTTTCACACCATAATGTAAGTATTATGGATGATGAATTTTAAAGAAAAACATCCTCTTTCCAAATGCTTTTTAGACACTAAAATTAAACAAAATGAAAAAATCAAAACAGTCAAGGCAAAAAAGCCTTTCTCTCCTAAACATTTGGTATTTTTTGCTCCTGACTCTTCCATTGTCATCATTTAAATACTATTTTGGTTCTCACAGGTAAGACAGGACCAGAACAGTGAACATAAAATCCCTGATTTCTTCTTACCTCCTTTTAAAAAATGTCTATCAGACAGTCTTTATATACATACAAATAAAGTTTAAAAAAACAAACAAATCTATTATTTTTACAGGTCATGATTAAAACTTCAATTAGTTGGCTTACTCACTCAATTCACCTTTTAGCTAACTCATTTTTGAGCAAGAGATATTGACTCATTTACTGAAGTTCCTAACAAGCAGTTCCATTCTACTATTTGAAATAAATTTTTTTCACTTTTCTTAAATCGTATTTCTTTCTATTTTCAGGGGATTTTAGTGTCTGCCTATGCAAATAGATTATAGACACTGTTGGTTTAGATGACACCTCCATGCAAGCACCAAATGATACTCCCTTTTCCATCAGCTGGCAAGGTATTGCAAGAGCATTGATGCAAGGCAAATTTAAGTTGTGACATTGTAATAGGAATTCTTGTGAAGCACAAAATGCTCAATAAATGACAAAGGTATCTCTTGAGGAACAGCTGAAAGCCATCCATATTTTCAGTATTTCTACAGCATAAGAAAAGCAGAATGAGACAAATTTATTGTTCTTATTTTTATTGATTAAACTTCATGTTAAATTTGATCTAAGTGTATTCAATGGCAGTGTAGTCTCTGGAACCTACTGTCTATTCCAACTCACTTGAGGATAAACTCACATTTATACAGGTAATGTGTATTAAGCACTTATTAGCTGTGACACACACAGTGATACAGCATAAGAAAATTTGGGGGGGGGGACTCTTTATGTGGAAAGAGGCTTGCAATGTTGCATGGCAGGACATGCAAAATACTCTTCTATTAAATAAAATTAGTAATATGTGAGAGGAATTCCTTAAGGAATAGGTGAAATATGGGCAAATGGGTTATAAATCCTTCTCCACCTGCTACATGCAGGGCTTTAGAACACAGATTCATGTCAGAACACAGATAGGCATTGTATTGTCATGTTTGTGTAGAAAAAGTCTTACAGATGAAAGGAAGACTGCAAAACACAGCATTACCTACATACAGGTATATGAGATGGATTTCAGAAAAGTTGGTCACCTCTTTATTAGGAGACTCGCCTAAGTCTGCCCACTTCTTTTTAAAAATTACACAAGCATGTGGCTCTTTCTCCCGCAATGAGGCAATTTGTGTTTCTTTCCATGAGCTAAGCTAGATCTGGCCCATGCCACAGCCTCATGTCCACTATTAAAATACAGCTGTGGACTACCCAGCCTGACTGTGTCCTTGCCATTAGAGCCTCCCTTACAGACAGATAGAACTGGGGCAATCTGACTCCACCTGACCTTTCCTTTGGAGCACACGAAGGATATCTCTTATTTTCCACCAAAGAGAGAGGCTCCTGCCTTGGGGAGTAATTCTGATCAATCTCTGTGGGTTCTCACTCCTTACTTTCACTAGTAGCATTCAAAAGTAGCTTCTCTGCAAACACAGGGTTTTTCCCACTCTAAAAGGTGTGTATTATTATTCCAATGTCACACTTCTTTACAATGTTCCTCACAGACATGTAGTGTAGTCTCGTTTTTGTTCTCCTCTTGTGAGTGATCCCAGGGGAAAGTCAGATAACTCTCTTGCTGTAATCTCACCTCTTCAGCAATGGCAGCTCTGAGGGCTGGTTCAAGCTCCAAGGAAGCAGAATATACTTCCCCTATCAGAAGCTGAATGTACACTTCTTCCAATACATCTGAAAAAGATCATTTAGAGTAACTTCTTCTAGAAAGGCTGTGTGATCTGTATAGGACTCTTCTGAATTGGATTTGGCCCTGGCTTGAGCTGTGAATTATGCTTTTCTGGCTATTCACTAGTTTAGTCTTCATCTTCTAGTATATCACTCCTTTATCTCTGAACTAATGGGGAGGATGGGGAGGATGGAAAGCCTTTCTTAACAGGCCCATGGGGTTCCCTGTATGGAAGGAAATCTGCTGATCCAGTGATGGGCTTTGTTGTGTCAGTTTAGATTGGTGGGCTGCAGGCTTGCCAAACCTGAAATTCTGACTCACACAAGGCATTTTTTATGTTTTCTCCCATCTCCTTATCTCTTCCCTGCTCCCCAGAACATTTTGTTGTTATTTTAGAGCATCTGTCTCTGATGTCGACATGCAATGCTTCCTGTACACTGTTTATTTATCAGACCATAAGTCATTTAAGTTAAGGATGTGTCCTTCGCAGACTTAGTCCAATGAGTAAAGGACCTGAATTTCATGCAGACCAGCTGTATGATAAAAACAAAAGTTAATTACCTACTATTTCAGCTGCCTAGTCCAAATTTATTATGTTCAATTGAATAGTGATAAATTCAGTTACTCACTGTAGCACATCCCCTTTCCCAAGCATCCATCAGTCCTCCCTCAAACAATATTATATTTATGGGGATTTTAGGTATTCACCTACAGCCACCATACAGCAAGATATAAATGGGGACAACTCCAAGAGGAAAGACAAACTGATAGATTGTTAGACAGACTGAATCAGTTTGTAGAGTTGACAATTATATTCATTAACTCAATCAGCCTTCCGTTAATAGTGTGGGTTTGATTGCCGTCTTGCCTACAGGTAAATCTCCATCAAAATTACAACCATCAGTTAGTCCCCATTTTTAGAAACTATATGTGCGGGGGAAAAATCTGTTGCCGTATCCTTTCTTCCAGAAGCAAAAAGCTGCTCCAAAAGCAGCGGGAGGTGCGGAGCCACAGTGACCTCAGCCGGCGCTGCAGAGACCATGCGGCACCGCTGCCCCGGCGGGGACTGCATCCGCAGCTCTGCCGTGCCGTGCTTCCAGCGGGACGGTGCCCAGCATTTTCCCACCCTCTGGTACTGCTTTTGCTCCCTGATACAGATCCAAGTGCTGGATCGGAGGTCTCAGACTGGGCTGAAACCTCCTCCACCTCACCATCCTCATTCCGGCTGAGAAACAGGGTTCAGGATGGCCACACCTCCAATGCCACTGGGTGAGGATGTATAACAGCAACTAGGCAGATGTTGGCTGGTACTGGTGAGAACAGCTTATTGTGGGTTAAAATTATTATTGCCATTTTTTTCAGGCACTTGTAGCAGACTTTTTGAAACTGTCCCCAACACATAGTAATAAGCAGCATACATCTTATGCTGATGTCAGCGTCAAATTTAAGGGCTATGGTGACAAGAAATAAATAATTCTCAGTAAAATCCTCTATGAAGTAAATCAATTTCATAAAAATTTCTATGCTTTACAAAATTATATATCTCATATTCTTATATCGTGAATTCTCAAGTCACTGTTCATCATTATTCAGTACATCTTCATGAAAAAAACAATGCTGCTAAGAGCACTAACATATACATTCCAAGATGAAAGGTAATCATTTGTCCAAGGGCTCATTTTCATATTTCTGCACTCATTTTGTGCTAATTTGTTGAACAGAGATCATTATGTTTGCAAATAATAGAATCATCATTTTCACCTAAAAGCATCTTTTAGTTTCCCTTGTGAAGTATCCATCATTTAAAAATACATCCTGTGTTACTGAAGCCATATAAATGTGAGTGAGTCTTAGTTTTATGGATAATAGAGACCTATTTTTTCTACCGATAAGGAACAAAACCAAGATATTTTATTTCTCAGCCTAGAAAATAAATCGCACATAACCCCAGAATATACAGATTGTACACTCAGCTAAGACAAATGCATCTTGTTCTATTTACATTCATGAGGTGATGTGGATTTCCACCAAGAATCAAGCTTCCTGTGTGTTCAGGGGCAATGTCCCTGTAGTCCACAATTCTCATAAAATCTAAGCCATCTTTTCCTGGCCCAGGTTCACATGCTGTGAGACAGAAAGCCTGTTGTTGGGAGCTGGAGTAGGTCACAGCACCAAGCTGTGCTGTAAGAAAAGGTCACTCAGAGGGCTGAAGACCGAGGGCAGTTGAGGTTAAAAAGTGGGAAGAGCAATCTGGGAAAGGGGCACAGCCAGTGTTCACAGTGAACTAGTTCACATCAACTCTGTGACAAAGTTTTCGGGAAGCCATAATTTCACCCTTAATCTGCTTCTCATTGCAGAAAATTTTGAGAAGCAAGGCTGTGTCCCTTATTAAGAGGGAATTATCTTAGAACTTACACTGCTCTAGAGAGATAAGACATTTCCTTGTCTGATATGGTGTACCTGAGCCCTTTAGATCTGACCACTTGTGTCCAGAAGCTTTAAACCTGAAATGCATTTATTTTACACAACCACAAGCAAGTAGTACATGTTTCCTTACCCCCTTTTGAAGTTAGGAATTGATACATGCCCTTGCTTTGTTATTTTGGTTTTTTCTACTTGCATCATCTGGAGAATCAGAAATGATCCAGAGGTGGTCCATCTGTCAGAAAAAAATGTAATTTTTTAGTCAAATTCCACACTACTATCAGGAGAATAGACATTTCCATTCTAGCTGCAGCCTGAGTTAGTTTTCTTTTGTGTGCTCTAATGTGCTTCTGACCAGCCAAGGGGTTTTTTGTTGTTTTTTTTGGCAGGGTGGATGTTGGCTTATTGCTTATGAGAGCCTGTACAATCACTGCAGTGGAAATAAAAAGCCCTGACACTGGAGCAGTAGAAATAACAATGTTGGTTTCTTCCCACTAAGTGGAAATAACATGCTTTGTTCCACCAATTTGAGGTACAGAATACCTGACATGAGATGGTGTATAACATTTTGCATTTTTTTCTGGGAAAATGTCTCAGCCACACTGCACTTGGCCAGAACAAAACTGCACCAAAAAAGGCCAGGTACAAGGTCAGCGATAACAGGACAGATTCTCAGGGCTGAGGTAAATTGGAAGCATGAGGCTTACAGGGACTTCTATTGACTGATAATGTGTCCCAAAACATTTATTTCACTGACTAGCTGAAAGTCAGTTGTTGAGTATTGGGCCCTAATACCCCTATGTGAAAGTCTTTTAAAAGACCATCTCTAAACTCCAAAAAATAAATATATAATGAGTGATAGACACTTCCAATAACTGATCACATATAACTGACAAGAAGAAATGGTGAGCCCAGTTGAATAAATCATGCAGTTTGCTGAACTCAATAGCATCATATATTTTTAAGGTAAGCCCTCATGGATTTTGAATAAAACAGGAATCGCTCAGAAAAAGGTATGCTTTTGCCTGTTCCTTATCTCACCATATTAAAGCAATAAAAAGCCAGTAAGTTGCCAGATTCACCTATTTCTTTCCCTGGCTTCTTTGCAATTCTGCATGATCACAGATTAATGAGGAACAAAATCTTTCCACTACCCACTTGTAAAATAATTTTTAGTATATACTCTATCTTAAAGGACATAAAAATATCTGTAGTTAAAAAGTATTCTAAAGTTTTAGAGGGACCCTAGATGTGTTAAGTTTAATACAAACATGAGGACATACAAGTATCTACTTCAGCAGACAGTGAATCAGGACTGACCTACTGTGGGAGAGGCTGAATAAGCAGAGAGTAGTTTTCAAATACACGAATCAGCAGCATTTCCATGAGGAAATTTTAAAACATAATTACTAAAAAGAAAAAGGAAACATAAATGCTTCTTTTTAAGGTTTTTCCATTTCCTTTTCTCCACAAATCTTTTGATATTTTTATAGTCTCATTTAGGGCAATTCCTACAAAGCTCTTTTCCAAGGCTTCTTTAACTTTCCTTCATATTGATTTGCAATATAAAATGAAAGCGAGTGTCCCTTGGCATAACTGAATATACACTGGGGTCAGCAGTACCTTCGTTCTGACCCTGAGACTTTGTCCCAGCTTTGTGAGTACAGATGGGGCTGTACAACGGAGGGGGACCAGGCTGGTTACTCGTCTGCCTCTGTCTCACATGACACCAAATACGAGCAGGGCACTGGACAGTCCTGGTGGAGCCAAGGGGAGCACCTTTGAATCATGCCAGTCATTGGGCTGCTCTCCTGTTAAAGGTGTGGTAACAGTAAATTTAAAATCAATTGCCTTTATATAACACTCCCCATTTGTCAGCTCACAAGACAGACATTTCCACTTTTCTGGGTTGGTTAAGCTGGAGCTTAATAAATAACTGACTTTCCAAAGATTATCAATAACTCCTGTATTAAATAGTAGAAGGAGAACTTGGCAGGTAGAGGTGGTCTGGGAACTGTGGCATGAGCCCAGCATGATAGACTCCTGCTCTTCTGATATGTTTTCCTGGGTAGCCTTAAGCAAACCACTTACTCACCATGTTGTGTCCTGTTTGGCCAAACTAATCCTTCCTTGTTCCGTGAGAGGGTTTGATGTAAGAATAAATATAACAAAAATAAGAACATATAGTCTGTGTAATGAGGTGATGTACATGTCTTACAGTACAATTACAGTTATGAGATTTTTTTGAACTTTGATCTGGTCACCTTACATCTTCCCTTGAAATAAACTGGGGTTTTGCCCCAGTACAATTCTATGCAGTCTTCATAAAAATCCAATCAGAATATTTGCTTGAAATTTTTCCCAGACCTGCCTGAAGTAAAAGAGAGGTGTATAAGGGGAGATGAAGATACACATGCAAGTTTTCCTGTTACAGCTCCTGGATCAGATTCTCAGCTGATAGAGCTACAGGGTAACTGGATTACAATTAATCTCCTGATTGATACCATCTGAGAATCTAGTCCCATCTTCTAAAATCAGATGGTTTTTTTCAGAGGACAGTGATACCTATAATGTTTTTTCTGACTGTTTGTTAAAAGATGTAATGAGAAAATAGAATGAGCTTTAACAGTGAACTTCTGGGCTTTTCTGAATTTCGGTTTACTCTTACTGTAATATCTTTTTTTATGTCACAACTAGACTGCAGATAGAAAGGCTGACTGTGTCAAGGGAATTTGGTGTTTTACATTTAGAAAGAACATTTAATGAATTATGCTGCCCCCAGATAACCCCTATTTCATTTGTATATAATGCTCAGGGCTAAGGATTGTCTTCCTGATCCTTCTCAGATGTTAGGCAATACAATTCAAGAGTGGTCAAATTACTGCTCCCATCTTTACTTCAATTCTGCAAGTGCTGAGCGCCTTAACTCCCACTGAGGGCATAAAATGGCTTAAATACAATAATAATCTTAGATTTATCAAAGGCATATAATTCAGAGTAAAATCAAATACTTAACTTTTTTTCTTAGTATAGCTAGAGTGCAAAACATATTACATAAACCTGACCTTTTAATAATATACTATGGTACCTAATTATTTGGTATTTTAATGAAAAATACTCTAAAACATTAAATTGCTTATAAATATTCTGCCCCCTGAATCTCTGGAGGTATTACTGGCTCAGCTCCCACTAACTGGACATGTCAGTTTGCAATTCCGCATCTTCAGGAGGGGAAAAACAGGTATTTAAGTTGATGTCAGAAAAATCTAAGAGGAATACATCAAATGGCATATCGGTAAATGAAATGGTACTGGTCTTAGGAAGAAACAGTCTTATTACTTAACAGCCTTTCAGTAAAAAACCTGAAAAACTAATCAGACACCAAGCTTCAGGGTAGAAGTTTGTTGTCTGTCAGGGCCAGTGAAAAGACTCGTCCCCCTTCCCCTCTGTCAAGACACTGGTATAATTGGCTCCATGCGTTATGGAAAGTAGCACCTCTCCCTTTGGCAGGAGGAAATTGTCAGCAGCCTCTGGAAACCGGGCCTTACCCCCAACATGCTTATGTACTTCACATCCTATGTCTCCATTTCATGCTTACTTTCATTTCATCCAGCCTATAAACACATGTGCATATTTTTACCTATGAAAGAGATCAGACCACGCAAAAAGCTTCTGCCTTTCATCCGTGAGGTTAAGCAGGTGGGTAAAAGCCAGCATGGCTTAGGTGTGGCTGCAGAGACCAAGCAGCAAGCCCTCCAAGTGACTGCATCCTCACAACAAGCATAGAGTTTAATTACTACAAGCAGTGTCCAGCTGCAGTTACACATCTCTGTAAAACCAAGCTGTGAAAAATTAACTAAAGTCAGTCTGAAAAAATTTACATTTTTTTAATACAATATGCAGCTGGTTTCCTGTAACACTTTTGAAGTATTGCCTGAGGACTGCATTTGGCCTCTGATTTCTACCCGACACAGATGTACAGAGAGAGCAGCAGCCTATGGAACAATGTTATTTTCAAACACTGCCAGCCTGAGCCCTGGACAGGAAAAATTGGTGTAACTTCAGTGAATACAGTATACATCACCAGCTACCATGGAACTGGGCTAATTTAATTACCTGAGGACCTGCCCTGTGTTTCCTCAAAGAGCTCAAAGTACTTCTTCCCTTCTGTTTAATGTGGTTTTGTTATCATATGAATGAACAAAGAATCGGTGGCTGCAGAAGGCTTACCCCAAGCGCTCTCATTTGAACTGGTGGTAAAACTCTCCTTGTCAAGAGTGGAAGTCCATTTGAGCCTGAAATTGTGTGTTTCCATAGGATTTCCCACTCCTTAGGATTCTGTATGGATCACGAAGCATTTTCAGTTGATATGGCAATACCGTTTCAAGAAGAAAACTCAAGTCCAAGTATTGGAATAGGAAAGGAATGTTTTTGAGTTGCATGATGATTTTCTTCCACCTGTTTTCCACTTATATTCCTGCTTTGGTAGAACCACAAAATAAGAGCTGTTTGACCAGCAGCACTTGTTGTTGCTTCAGGGCAGAGAGCGTAGGACAGGACCAACACGTGCTCCATTGCCCATGCAGAATCCAGACGTCGTAAAGTGCAGAAGAAGCAAGACAAGCTGTGAAATAGAAACAGACAAAACATTCTGCAAATCCAAAGACTCCTTCATGTGCTTGCTTCTCAAACAAGCAGCGACCTGATGTGTTGAAACTGAGCTTTTGGCATCTGTATCACTGGAGGATGGAAAACAGCTCTACCAAGGCCCTCAGAGCTGGGCGCCTCCATTACAGTCAAGACCTCGTATGTGCCAAATGGCAAACACCTGTTCTTCAGTGTGAGCAATGATGCATGGAAGAGCTGCAGGTCTCCAAGTTCCTCCTCTTTATCATCAACATTGACCCAGCTGCCTTTCATGGTGCCCATAAAACCATTTGTATGATGACAAGGTATTTTTTTGTCTTAAGGAAACCTGTTGCAAAAGATCTGCCTGAAGTTCCTGAAATTTTCCCCCTTGACTAGACCCAGCCAAGTGCAGATGAAATTTTGTCAGGAAAGTTTCAGTGCTGGTGGGGTTGCTACAGCAGATTACCTTAGTATTTGTTGCATGGTATATTGTAGGATTCAACCTTGTGAATTGTTCCTGCTAGTGGAATATGCTAGTGGATGTATCCATTTACACATAGTCAAAGATTTGGGTATAGAGGAGAAAGATGTGTTACAGTCAGATAGATCACGGAATCACAGAATATTCAGAGTTGGAAGGGACTCAGAAGGATTGTCAAGCCCAGCTCATAAGTGATTGGCCCGTACAGAGATCAAACCCACAACCTTGGCGTTATCAGCACCATGCTCCAACCAACTCAGCTAAATCACACAGCATATATATCAAGCTTTTCTGTGTATATCCCATTTATCCCAAAATTGGTCATTTTGCCAATGATCAGAAGATAAGCTTAGTTTGCAAGCATGAAGTGGTATTCACAACATTTTTAATAATCATTCATCTACAGATATTTCTGATGAGTACTAAAGATTGGTCATTTCTAGCCCATAGGCTAGGATGCTACAGCTGTGAGCCCAAACTACAGCAGCTTGACACTTAACTGTGTTTTCTGCATACCTTTGAGATACCTGAATTCCTCCAAAAAATGCAAAGCAATAAAAGACATTCTATTAACACCCTTTTGAGTGTTCAAGGGAATATTACACACTGACAACTGATCTGATTATCACAAGTGATCTCCAAGTTGCACAAATTGTCTCTAAGATTGTGTTTCAGCTTCTTTGCTCTCTTTACTTAAACACAGCATCTCTGTGGAAAGCTGATACAGCCCAGTCCCAAGGCCTGGGATGTGTATTAAGAGTCGTAGACTCACATCAAAATCCCAAGAGAAAAAGGGGTTTGCAGCGCATGCAGCAGGCATGTAAGGAAATGCTCAGCAGGATCTGAACAGGGTTTGTTATCCGAATTAGGGATAATGATAGCTGCTGCATTGTAGCTGCACTTCCTTTCTCAGGCAAAATTCTGCTCTGTTTAATGTCATCTGGTAGATGAGGACTGCCAAATTCTAGTGAAATAACTAAATAATATGATGTTGCTCTGCACCAAAAGAAACAGGTTTACTATGTCTTTGAATAACTGAAATTTGCAGAGTCATGTTTTTATCTGCCCAAGGAGTTAGTGCAAGACCATAATCTGAAACATGCAAGCCACCAGCTATTCTGCCCTGATCCCCTGTGTAGAGACTTCTAATTATGAAACATGATATCTTATTCCACTACAATCACAAAGGATTGCTCTTAAAACTTTTATGTCATTGTAGCACCTGCCCAATGCTTCTGACAGTAGTGCTCTTCCCTTAGCTGGGGCAGCAAACCCAAGGGTGGTTCAGTTCTTCAGCCTCCAACAACTACAGCTCAGCTTATAAACACAAATCAGTCTTCATGGCTAATTTCAATGAACACAGCAGGCTTTGAAAGAGGATGGTGGAAGGGCAACCATGAGCTCCTTTCCATGTCCACTGGAATAAGAGCCATAATCTCCAGCAAAAGGACAGAGCAGCTACCCAGAGACTGTGACCCCATAACCTACCTCAGTGAGCACTGGCAGGGGCCATCTGAGCTCACCCTGAGGGCTCACCACTCTTCCTGTGAAGAATGAGTACAGACAGCTTCTGTACCCTCAGTTTTCATCTTACCTTACCTCATGCTGATTTCCCCACATAAACAGGCCTTTGGCTGCCCTTTAGAGTCTGCTTGCTCCACGGATATTTGTTAGTTAACTTTAAAACTGTGAGGAGTAAGAATTGGCATCAAAGATGCACCTGTTATTTAGAGACTGCTTCTGGATCCCAACCACATTACAAAGCTAAACAGAAAATCTTGCTGACATCTGGGAACCAAAATTTTTTGGGTCAAGCTGATTTGTGTTCACTGCAACCTAATTATGATATATTTAATTAGTCCATACTTCAGGGCTGCTGTCAATCAATTTCCTTTGTCAATTGGCCACAGATGGAGCTGCGTTGCTGGGGGAGGTAGTAGATATTCCTGACATTATTGAGGAAGATTAGCATGTCTTTTTCACATTCATATGGTTAAACCAGTGACCAAATTCAATAGTAGCCAAATGGTTTGATAACAACACATTTCAGGGCAGAATTTTACTTCAGGAAATTACCTGTGAATATCCTTCCTCTTCTGGAGATTGGGGCATTGCCCACGGTCCCATATCTTCCTGGGAAGATCTGGAAACACCACTTAAGAAATTGCTACTTCAACCAAAATTCTGGCAATGCCTTTTAGTTCATCTCTTCCTTAACTGCGGCAACATTTTTGAGGTTTAGAATCATTATAACAATTGTAAGGTCTCTCACTCAGAGGTCTTAAAGAGTGTTTCATAAATTTGGGTTGTTCTGTTTTAAAGAACTGTCTGCACTGATTTCATGATGCAGTTGGTCCCTTTACATTCCTCCTTTCTTAAATGAGCAAGAGCTTGAAGACAAACCTGGGATGCACTTCATCTTTCCCAAAATAAGAGGAGTTTAATTTTTAGGTTTAGAGTGAGTCAGGCAAACAATGCATGTAATTTTATTTCCCATGGCAAATGGACAGTTGATGATTTTATTCACCTGGTCTTTTCCAGTAAAATATCTCAAAGAAGCAGACTGCATTATACATGGTAGAGAAAAATTATAATCCAAATACTGTCTCCTGCTTCCAAATGATGATGTGCAAGGCACACACATATCTTCTTGGCAAGGACCCACTTGTCAAAATAAAAGAAGCCAACTGCATAAGGGAAAGAGACGATAGATCTTGACAAACTTGTAGATGCTAGCAAAAATGTAAACAAGAAGTTGCTGTGACTGATGTATTAATGTAACACTGCCAGAGTACTGGCTTCAAAAATTAACTGTTGATGCTTTTGTGACTAGTCAAAAGAGCAAGTGTCATGATTTCTGCTATGTTTGACATTTTCTATAGTTTCTACTCAATTTTAATCTCTGTATAATACTCAATGCTCAGCTTTCTACAAGAAAGACAGAGTAAGATTCCCACAAATGGGATAATACGTTTGAAGACGGCTGACCTTAGAAAAGAGATAGCAGAGATGAAAATTTCTTGACATTTTTATGAACTCATCATTTTTGCCATTTAATATATAAAAAGAAAAACCTATTTCCACTGATTGATTACTTTAATGAATAAATGTACTCAATGATTTGGTGGCTTGAGTGGATTAAATTTCCCTTGCTGGCAGGAACTGGCTTTAAATGAAAGTGTTTTGAGGGTTTATTCCTTTTTCACACCAAAAAAACCCCAAAGATAGAAAATCAGTCTGAATTTCAAACCATTTGATCTCTGTGTATATTTTATAAACCACTTTCTGAACCTCTGTGAGCTCCCAAGAAGTAAAACTCAATTACAGTCCCCCAGATTGTAGACTCAAGTAATTCTAAACCAGATATTTCAAAATGTCACTGATGTGTTGAACAACACCTGGCAGCTGATAACCACAACCTTCTTCCTTTGCATTATAGTTCCTTGCTGTAATCAGTTCAAATACTCATCATCACATTAGCGTCCCTCCTAACCTCCACAAAATCCTTTCCAAAACAGTAGTAAATAAACACTATTTAAGAAAAAAAAGATGTCTGCCTTGCCATGTATGGTTTTGACAAGTTTTGGCTGGAGAGGAGAAGCAAGACTGAAGATCACTGCAGGGAGTAACAGGGAAAAGGAGGAGAGATCAGTACAAAAATCTAAATTTATAAAAGAAAACCCAACCAAAACCAAAAACCAGTCTAACACCTAGGAAAAGGAGGAACTGTGTGATTTTGCAGAGGTACTGGACAACAAGATAATCTTCTATTTGGGACCCTGTTTTCTTCTGGTAGATCCACTATCAAACTCATGGGTTATGGTGCAACATAAGCTGAAGTTCTTAAACTCATAAGGTTTGTGTGTAACTCCTTCCTGCAATCCTGGGTAAAGTTCCATGAATCTCAGTAACAGAGCATAACCTGACATCTCCATACTAATACAGATTTTCCTTTAGGTCATGTATGCACTAATGTCCAACAAACACACCTGCCAAAATCTGAATGTAAATTTCTTCTCACAAAGGCAGCCTCCCACAGAGAGAACTGGTGTTGGCCTGGGTCTATAACTTACATTCCAAACACATTTTGGAGAAAGTTGCTTTAGTTGAAAAATATGCATTAAAAAGTTATACAATGCACTTCTTAATTCCAATTCTATATTTTTAATTTGTTTGTTTACTTTGTAGATTTATGTCTCCAGCAATTAAAAGTTGAAAGAGATCAAGTAAAAAGAAGCAAAGAACAAATGAAGGAGCCTTCATTTTTACTTCACATTTACCTCCCCTAGCAATACCAGCTTCAGGGGGCTTTGCTGCAAATAAACCATGTGACTGCACGTGTATGAAAGAGAACTCAAACCATGGTGAAACATTAGCTCCACATTTTCATTTGTCTGGTTGTGACTTGATGTTTTCTCCTGTTGTCTTCGTGCAACTTGTCTCAAACCACGTTTGCAGGAGGAAGAGTTTTTAGCTTTACTTCAGGGCTGGCTGCTGCTCAGGGAAGGACCCTCTTGGCATTCAGGTCTGCATAAATACACCTGCCTATTCTGCGAAGTCTCTATTGCTCTTTTCTCATTTTCCTGTTCTGAAGTGTTTCCTAGTTTTAGTAGGTGGTTCCTCAGTGACTCAAAAAGAAGAAAAGACAAATGTGCTTGTGTATAGTATTTGATCATTCCTGTCCTATTGGACAAATGGTACAGGTACTCTAGTCTAGGCAGCATCAGGTGGTTAGATTAGGAACTACCTAAGCCTGATTCCTTTTTTGTTGTTGTTGTTACTGTTTTAACTACTGCATTCTCTAAACACTAAAAGATACAGGTTTATTCAAAGGTTTTTCAAAGGTTTATTAAAGTGAGATTTTCCCATTGCTGCTCTCAAGAGTCCCAACTATTTCACTATTCAGTAAGGCAATTAAAACTACATGAGCATTTTCTTCTCCATAATTCTCAACTGATACAGAGCCAAAAGCAGCAGTAGTTTAGAGAAAAGTGTAGGAAAAAAAAGTTTTCTACCCTTTGTTGTCCAGAGATATGCTGATAAGGTTTAGATGAACTGGCAATAAAAACTGCCTTGCTTCTACGGAAGTACTCAAGCCCTACAACAGACATAAGAAACTACCTAAGATCCTTAGCAGAGACTTGTTTTATCTGTATCAATAACTATATTGCATCTGTCTGTACAGCAGCTGTCCTTAAAATCTGAGGAATACTCAATAATTAAAATCAGAAGAGGTGAACCAGTTCAGGAATTCTCACAGCAGAGCAGGAATCCTAAAAGGATCTGATTGCAACTCAACTGAGGGAACTTTTTGTCTGAAAAAGGAAAAGCAATTGATGACCACTCATGGCTTTCCTACAACTGCCACTAATGGATAAACAGAGAACTATAGGAAAGACTATTTTAAAATGTGGTTCATTCTTAGAGCCCTGTGAGACTCACCTATGACATTAGCATAATCTGATAGTGATGTGACATCTCCTTTCAAATCCTCACTTTTCTCAAGGACATCAGGAGAGGTGAAACCTGACAGCATTTCTGTTACAGTGACAGAACTGAGGGTCAAGCGAGCACCACAAGTTTACATGAGGGCTGAATTTGACCTTGTGTCACGACAGCTCCCAAAGGATCCTGCAGTAAGCACTAATGTATTCAAGGCTATATATACTGGCATTGCAATGAGATCTCCACTTTAAGGGCAACGTTGAGGGCATCTTTTATCCTGGGGCATCACAGAGCATTGGAAAGATGTTCTGTTACAAAAAATTTTGCGACAAGTTGCCATCGTCTCCTGCAGGGCAAATACAGGAGTCTGCTGCTGACGACAAGCCATCAGAGCCTGCCTCAGGTGCTGACAGCACTTCTTTAACACATCCGCTTCTCTAACACAAGCCTTATTTCTCAACAACAGCTGCTACTGATCGAGCTGCTACTGATCAGGCATCTTCTCCTTGTCGGCTAAAAGGCAAAAGCAAATCTGTCAGAAACAACATGGCCTAGCATCATGTGGGCAGGGGGCTAGATCAGCTTCTAGTCTGCTGACTGCATACTCATATCCAGTACAGCGAGCCAAATGTGCTCTGTAGAGGCCTGGGGAAGACCAATTGATCTTTTGGAGGCAGGAGAGAGGGCTGTGTGAAGAATGGGCAAGGCTCACTTCCAGCCCCCTGACCCGCCTGCCATCTAGTGTATATTCAGGACATATTTCTAGCTCAGCACAGCCATAGCTGGAGAACAAAGAACAGAATTAGTCTGGACAAACGTGGCACATTACTGATAGGGTATATATAACCTTTTCATCCCAGGACTCTGCATTATGTAATTAGGGCAAACCCCCCAAAAAACAGCTTCTTGACAGCAGCAATTCACTTACAATGATCATGTTCTCAAAAACACAACAGACTAAATCCATCATTTACTTCACTGTAAAAGAAGCAGATTATATTTCAACAATCAAATGTACCACATTTACACGTGATAAACCAGGTGTAGTGTTCTAGGTATAGCACTTTTAAAATCTGTCATCTGCTTCATCTATTTAGCTGTCAGGGACAGAACTGCTCGTGTTAGATACACACCACTGCTGAAAAAAATAGTGGTCCCCTGCTGAACCAAAGCTCAGCATTCAGATTGGTATGTCAGACACCAGTTTGTTCACTTCTGTGCAAATCAGCCATTTTTTGTAAGTCTGAATTTCCATACATTCAGCAATGTTGGTTGGTTTTTTTTAAAGACACATTCAAATCTGTAAGGCAAATGAGAAATAAAGGATAGTAAATTTGACTTAGGAAACAAGGATGAAGCTAAGAGCAGAATATGCATCTACAGACCTCTCAGTAAATTTTCTGTACAGGTCCATATGTTCTTGTCTCAGGCAAATCAACCTCATAACAGTGCTGAATAGTTGACTCTTTCCTTACTGAAGAATAAAGTTACCTGGGCTTTCTGTCAAAAAAATACTTCAAAGGAACATCAGTGAGACAATTTTTATAGATGCATATGTGTGTTTATGAATACATACACATGCTGTTGATTGGTCTCCAAATCCATGGAAAAGTTATTTTGGAATTATCAAATCCAAACTGTCACCTATGTCCAACAGTGGTTTAATTTCAAAAATGAGTCACAAGGTTTTTGAGATCCAAATGCAGATGTGCCTATAAGAGACACAGTTCAGGGAACTCTGAGCTGTGAACAAGTCAGGTCTGGGAACAATTTAAGCATGGCAGTGTGGAGCTAATTTCCTCTTACCTGGGCTAACTAGCTTTTATGCAGCAGTGCAGTAATGCAACTATTCTGCCTGTGGATCTGGCCCTTGGTCTTGCAGCTAAGATGATGACCTTAGCTCACTGCAGTGTCTGGGCAGCACCATGACTTGCAATTGTCTTCTATGGAACGGAAGTGAAAAAGAAATCAGTCCGTTTTATAATGGTCGGTGACAAATCCTGTTGTTACTCTGACTGAAATAAATATAAACATATGAATCTCTTGCTAAATTAAGGCACAAATGTGCATGAGGTCAGTCTTCTCAGAAGTATGACAAGTCTCCCTTGCCCTGCTTTTGGTGGTGCACTGTCACATCAGTTATCAGAGCAATGTTCCCTTCCCCCTTTCCGTCAATATGCACTTAGGCTAAAATCAGCTGCTGGGACAGTAACCTCTCTGAGTCACTGCCTGCAGAAAGGCTTCTAACTAGCAGTCCTTTTGTCAGTGTAACCTAGTGAAAATGAGACAAAAAGAAAAAATTGTTGTGCCTCTTAGGTTTAAAATATTGCTTTGGAGTTGTTTTCTTCCTGACACTTACAATGGCTAAATTTTAACACAAACCTAGGGCTCATGTTTCTGTTATAGAGCACAGGGTTGAGCAGTAGAAAAGGGAAGCTGAAGCAGAGGAGAGTTGGTTGTTACAAGAAACCATTCTTTTCCTGCCTTCGATTTTCCAAGAGCACTTGGGAAAACAAAAAGTCAATTTCATCTTTGCTTCATTCAGCCACTGCAGGAACCAGGAAAAAGTTTGGATCTTTTAGTCTGTCTGCACAAGTTCCCCTCATTTCAATGAGCAGTGTGGTCTCAGTCTCTCTCTTTTTTTTTTTTTCTTTTAAGCTAAGTGAGTATCCTGATCACATAGGTAGTGTAAAAGTTATCACCCAAAAACATTTAGCCAGTTTGTTACTAAGATTCAAAAATTAATGGTGAAACCTTGCTGCAGCACCCTGTTTGGGGAATTTTTATGAGGTTTGAATTAGGAAGGCCCTGCTGGTCCTGTTAGTGGGAAATAATGTGGTATACCAACATTCTTATTTCAACAATTGTGTAGAAGTGTCCACTGGGCAAACTTGCCTCCTCCACCTCCCTGGGGTACCTGGGAATAAATAAGCATTAAGGTGAGCATAGTTCATTGTGAAAAGCAAGGACACGAAATGTAAAATGTGAAGAAACACCTCTTTGCTTCTGGTCTGGGGCAAGGGGAGGAGGCCGTGCAAACAGGACCTCCATGCCCCAGGGAAGTGGGCTGAGGAAGGAATGGTACTCAGTTATAACCTTGGCCTCCCTGTAGAAGAGGAGTGCAGGGCTACAGCCACTGTTGCTGAAGTTAAGATGGAAGGAAAATTGAATTCAGGTTGTAACTGCAGTGGGTTCAAGGCACAGGGCAGAAAACATTCTCCATTTGTATAAAATCTAAATTTGTATGTAAATATTCAACAATAGCTTCTGTAGTAATGAATAAGAAATAAATTGCTTATTTGATGTATGATAAAACCATTATTCTGCACAGATGATGCAGATGACACTTGATTTATATTGTCTTGCAGAAGCTTCAGACAATTAAGAAGAAAACTATTCTGAGACTTATTCCATCGACAAAATTCTGGTACAGCTAACAGCAATATGATTCACACAAGGATCGTCTGGCATGTGAAGCTTGTTTTAACAGATACCAATGTGACATACATAAAGCTGTCAGGCTTTCTCCAAAGGACAGTCATCCACTTCATGTTTCAAGTGCCAGATTAATTATATTTGACATTTAATTTATAACCTAAGGTATTTTCGATTCGGAACTTGACTATGACAACAGCAGATTAGAGCAGGGCCCTGTTTGACAGTATCGATTTTTCAATTTATTTATCTTGTATGTGAGGGTCTTGATTCAGATTTTTGTGTCTTGAGCTTCTGCACAGGACAAAGATACCTCTAAGCAAAGAAGGCTTCATTCACCTCCTCCCCCAGCCATTTCTTGGTGAATTATTTCGCACTCGGAAGCAAGTTTCTTCTGCAGCCTTAATCACAAAGCTCCACCTAATGGAATGAAGGGAGAACTGTGCACAGAAAAAGAAAGGGAGAGAGACTTTGCCAAATACTGCTATCAAGGGAAAGCTCTACACAACCGTAAGCAGTTAATCTCCTCCATCTAATTTATAGAGTCTCCTTTTCCAAGGTCTTAAAACTTTGAGGTGGGAGGAAAGTCATAAGAAAGAAAAACCAAGCAACCATCCAACAACCCTCAGGTTTCATCTGACTGACACTGTAACCTTTTTGTTTTAACTGATAGATATTTCAACACATCAGCACTCATATTTTACACTGGTAGGTTGTATATTCTAAGTTCCAAAGCATCTAAAAATTATAAATACATAAAATAACCTGTAAGTGTATGTATATATTTACTGATAGATCGTTCATTATGAAAAGTATAATTGCTCAATAATGAAACTATCAACTAGCCTTTAAAAAGAGAGCAAAGCATTTCTTTCAATTTTCCCACTGTAAAGGAAGGCTTTCCGTACAATTTTAGATCATTCATTGATATCACATAGCTGGAACACTGCTGGAACAATATCACTTCAAAATATTGCTTAAAGAAAGGAGCTTTTAAAAAAAAGGCTTTGCAAAGAGCAAGGCCATTTTCAAGGCAGAGCTTTTTTTTTTTTAAATTAAGTGCTTTGTCGATGTTAATATAAAAGATCCTACAAAGTCCTGCCAAAGCTTAAAAATCCACTCACAATTTCAGATTTGCTCCCCAGCCAGAGGAAGGCTCAGTGTCCACTTTCAGACTTTTTCTCTAACAGAAGGTATAAATCTAAATGTCACCTTGTATCAAGATAAAGTGTTTCACTGGAGAAACAGGACATTTGTCAGGATCATCTTATCTGAGATGACTAACACAGTGATAGTCCTGAGTCTGTATTGTGAAAATGTCAGTAGTAGGACAAGATTAGCTCATTCTTTTTAGTAAAAAATGTTAGTTTGGTGTTTAGTAGTCTTCCATCAAGAATTGCACTTTGATACTCTGCACAAATAGACCTGCCAATCTAAAATTGTTTTAATTGCTAACATTTATGATCAGACATACAAGTATGACATCTGCAGCAGAGTATCTTCCATTGGAAAGGTGATTAAACCATGTCTGAGTCAAATCTCAAATACACTAATGTACAGTTAAATCAGGATATTTCATGGCCAGCTGAGATTCTGTGGGGTTTATCTCTTAACTTCACTACTACTATTAACAGTGGAGGTTAGGATGATTTTATTAACCCTACTTTTATCCCTCCTCCTCTTCCTTTGATGTCTGCCCTTGGGTAGTGGCTTGGTTTTGGCTGATCTTTCATTTCACAAGATCCCTAGTGATGTAGCTCTCCACAAAACTCCAGCTCCCCTACTAAATTTAGCTGCACTAAGACAAGGAGTTCAATATTCGCCAGATGGAGGAAGGCAGGACAGGCAATTGGGTGGATAGAAGCGGTGCAATGGTTCCTGATGAGGCCAGGAGAAGGGAGGGACAGTCTGTGTGGGTAACCTGAGGGCATCCCCCAGGGGCACATCAGGGCACCTCGTCCTGTGGCACTGAGCCATCCATCGAACCGAGCAGCAAGGGGCCTGGCAGGCGTGGGGAGACCCCGGGGACAGAGCTGGAGCTATCCTGAGAAGGGCATCGAAGCTGGGGAAGGGTCTGGAGCACAAGTCCTGTAAGGAGCGGCTGAGGGAGCTGGGGCTGTTGAGCCTGGACAAGAGGAGGCTCTGGGGCCTATCACACTCTACACCTGCCTGAAAGGAGGCTGTGGCCACGCCGAGCTCTGCCTCTCCTCCCAGGCAACCAGCAATGGAACAAGCAGAAATGGTCTAAAGCTGCGCGAGGGGATGTTCAGGTTGCACATCAGGAGGAATTTTTACACAGAAAAGGTGATTAGGCACTGGAATGGGCTGCCAGGGAAGGTGGTGGAGTCACCATCTCTGGAGGTGTTTAAGGACAGACCGGACGTGGCACTCAGTGCCATGGTCTAACAGACGTGATAGTGTTAGGTCACAGATGGGGCTCGGCGATCTCAAAGGCCTTTTCCAACCAAACCGATCCCGTGACACCCCAGGGCCGGGGCCCCACCGGCACAGCCCCAACACCACCCCCGCCCCGCCCCCGCCAGGGGTGGGCAAATAGGCGGGCCCCCCGCCCCCTGCGAGGCCCCGCCCCCGATGCGGCCCCGCCCC
>VZRF01003742.1:395350-420819 GCA_013396875.1 Vireo altiloquus | reverse complement strand
CGCCCCCGATGCGGCCCCGCCCCCCACGAGGCCACGCCCCGGAGGCGCGGCTTGGCGCCCGCGTGCTTGGTGCGCCGCGCGGCAGGGGACGTGCACGGGCAACTGCGCACGCGCTGTCCGTGACTCCGCTGCTCTTCTCGCCCCGCCGAAGGGCTTGAACGCAAGGCCACCCTTGGCTTCTGATTGGCTGGCCGGCCCCTTTGGGCCAATGGCAGTGGCGCTTCCTGTGGAAGCGCCGTTGCCCTGTCCGCCAATGGGGCGGGCGGTTGTTGGCGCCCTCCCTCCCTGTCCCGCGTGTCCCGCCGTGCAAGATGGCGGCAGCGGTGCGGGGCGCGGAGGAGCTGGAGCTGCTGGAGCGGCTGCTGGGGCTGCCGGCCGGGAACAAGTACGGCGTCCAGGGGGAGCGGAAGGTGAAGGGAGCGAGGAGGGGCCTGGAGCGGGTGGCGGTGGAGGCGCGCGCGGGAGGGCGGGCGTCCTCTGGTCTCCTTTCCCCGATGGTTGCTTCCCACTGAGCTTCCCTTCTTACCTCCTTGGCAATTCGCTTCAGACACCGATGTGACAGTGGCTGCGTTCCCCAGATACCAGCCGACATCTCCTTGAGCAATGTGTCACCTGTGCTCCCTCCAGCCCTTCCTTCACCAACCCACATATGTTGTGGGTGTTGTAGGGCCTCGCTGCCTGCCAGCCTGTAGGTTCTGGAAACCCCTTCCCTCTGCTTGTGGGAAGGATCATCATGTGCCGTGGAAGGGATTTCGCTTTGACATATACTTGTTCTTTCACCACTCTACCTTTCCTACGCCTGTGCGAGTTATAGCTGCGCTGTCTTGACTAAATTACACGGGAAAAAAAAAAGAAAAAAGATGCTATTATAATAATAGGAACATGTTTGTAGTGGGGACGTGTTGGCTTAAATATTATTCTTTAAAGTACTCCTACCTGACAGGAGGTTGCAGTGGGGTGGGGGCCGGTCCGTCTGCTGTGCCTGCAGTGAGAGGCCCAGGGGAAATGGCCCTAAGCTGAGACAGGGGAGACTCAGATTAGATACTAGAAAATATTGTTTCCCTCTTGTGGTGGTCAGGCATCGGAATAGGTTTCCCAGGGAGATGGTGGAGTCACCGTTTCTGGAGATGTTTAAGAGATGTCTGGATGTGGCACTGGGTGAGATGATTTAGGGGTTGCAGTGGCAGTGCTGGCTGGATGGTTGGACTGCATGTTCTTAAAGATCTTTTCCAACCTTCACGATTTTGTGGCTCTAGATGTCTTAATTTTCAAAGTTTGTATGGAAACATTAGGTTCCATGGCTTAAGAGGCACCTGAGGCGTGAAAAATGTAAGGTGGAGCTGGGAGTGTCACAAATTTGTGAGCCATTTGTGTGATCCTCCCTCCTGGAGAAGATTGGTTGAGAAATGAAGCTCTGCAGTTGCTCTGCGGTTGTGAGATTTTTTTAATTGACTTTATGATTAGAGTCCTGAATACCTATATGTATTCTTCAGTTGCAAATGCTGTCTTAATTACTTAATTATTACAGCCTAGCTGGTATTTTAGCACTATCACTGTAAAGCATGAGGCTGAAAAGTTCAAGTAACTAGATCTCTCTGCAGCTTTTTCTGGCAGCATGCTCAGCGGAAAAAACTTAATAGTAGTCAAAGACTCTTGATACAACTATGAAAATAGTATTATGCTTTCAACTTGCACCTTAAATAAGTGCAAATATAGACAGACTCCTCTGTGTGGTCAAATACTTTAAAAGAAATTGTGTTGCATTTAATCAGCTTCCTTCATTTTATGTCATAAATGACAGAATGGGCCTCAGCCTCTTGCAGTGAGTTTCAGTTCACTCACTTAATTTCTTGAGGTGGTGGTTCAGTTTCTTTTCCCACAGTTGAACATGTGCTGCTGTCTCTCACAAAGACATGGTTAAAGCTGGAGGTATGTTGTGTCACTCCTGGTACCCGTGAGCTCCTGACTGCTGTCAGGGCATTTGGGAATGGAGCAGTAAGTAGGAATAAGCTTTTCAAGATGTGTGGTTACTGCAGCCTGCTTGCTCAGAGAGAAGTTGGATGCTACTGACTTCACAGTTTTAAGTCAGAGTCTTGAATTTGAAAAAAATGAGTTAGAAGTCAGTTGATAAGATTTCTGCCAGTGTTAGAACAAGCAATGTTATTTCTGACTAATATTGGCAGAATTTGCCGAATTGGAGCTAAAGGTGTCTTGGTTTCTTCATGTTCTTCTGTAAGAATTGAAAATAAATCATCCCAAAGAGCAAAAAGTGAGCACAGACTTGGTTTTGATGGCACTACTTTTACCATGAATGCTTCTAAATTCTCATATATTGCTTCAAAGGTCCTTTTGAGGGAGCATAAAAATACAATAGCCATTCATGTAAAGACTGCTTTCTTTAATTATTTAATTATTTCTACTTTTAGGTTCCTGTTCTCCAAACCAACAATGGCCCTGGGCTAACGGGGCTGATGACCATTGCTGCCCACCTGGTCAGGCAGGCTAGGAAAGACCAGCTGCTGGGAAGCACTGCCGAGGAGAAAGCTGTGGTGCAGCAGTGGTTGGAATACAGAGTGACTCGAGTAAATGGAGGTTCCAGTAAGGAAGATGTTAGAACAATTCTGAAGGTAAGGAGTACTTAATTACCTTGCCCCTGAATTTTAGAGTGACTAGACATTGAAGAAGATTACAGTGCTAATGTGTGTATGAGCATTCAACTGAAGGCTTGACAGTATCACTAAGTACTGGCTTTTGTTCCTCTTGCTGCTTTTAATTTTTATTGACAAAAATACCCCTAAAACAGGAAAACAGTTGTAACTGTGAAATATATGAAGCAGAGCTCTTGCAGTGCTCAGTGTCTGTTAGGCTGTAAATTATGAAGGGTGTTCCACAGTTAGAGACTGTTCAGCTGCCTGTGTGAGGTGCTCATTTCTTACCATCTTCATAAACCCTTGGTTATAAGCAAGTTGGTGTTGCATTCCAGGGTAAGACTTCTCTGATTGTTTTAAGAGCTATTCCTACCAATTTGGCAATTATGGGATACAGGCCATAGTTGATGCTGTTGTAATTGGTATTGATGCTAAAAGGAGCTACTGGACAGAATTGTGTGTGAAAAGTGAAATCATAAAGCAACCTCTACCAAACTGCCCTTCACATTGAGCTGCTTTGTGTGGAGTCCTTGGTCTGCTGTTATTCAGCTTTTCTTGTAGGCTGAAGCTTACTTCCTCTTAAACAGGTGGAAGCAGAAAACAGAATCTTAAAGGTCACCCTGTTGTTTGAGCAGCCAGATGACAAGGAGCAGATAGCAAAGCTTACTCTATTTTCCTTCTTATTCCTTGCAACTGGTAATTAGGTTTTTTGCAGTCCTGTGGGAATAACTTGAAGAGAAAATTTGCTTTACACTGTTAGGTGCTGATTATAAAGTGTATATAAAAGAGAATGAAATTCGATCAATTTTTTAAGTATTTATTTTTTCTAGTTCTGAAAGTATGTTTTAGATGGAGAGTTGCGTTGCTCAGTGCTGCCAATGATCATGACTGAGTTTAGAAATAACTTTTTGAGCTGCAAGGTTGACTCTGCTTAAAGCTGACAGAACGTAATGCTTCTGGCTCTTGCAAGGTTTGCAGAAACCAAAGATAAACTGAAGCAGCATTAATATGCTGTTACTTAAAATGAAGGAAAATCTTGCATCTTAAAATGATACAAAGTGAAACTTTGTTACTCTTTGAGCTGACTGCCCTCTTGGTCTTGAGGACTATCATCCCTGCCTAGTGAAAATCCTGAAGAACCATTTCTCTTGCTTGAACCCCAAATAATCTGAGTTATCTTGGATTCATCATATCTGGGGAATATCTTCCATTGGTTACTCATGAGTTTGTTTACATTGCTTCTCTTTTTGTAACATCTCTGCTCTTACATTCTGTGTGCAGATGCTATCAAAAGCTTCACAGTCCTGGTTACTCTGCAGATACTGCATGAAAACTATCTACCCTTTAGGATTTTTAGAATTTGATTGGAGGAGGCACTGACTAATCAGGATTTAACTTCAGGTTTAGCTGTAGTATGATGAGGTGGCCCTTGGAGGTCCATGTTGTCTAAACTTCTATGACAAGTGTCACACAGTTTGTCATTCTTTGAACAAACTTGAAACTTGTGATGCTTTTTGTTCTCCCAAACTGTGAGAAGACCATATGAAAACAAATAACTAACTTCCACTTACCTTTCTTGCCTTTCTACCGTATAAAAACCAAAATGGTATAAAAACTAAAAGCAAATTTTCTGTGTTAATATAACAAATTCATCTGCTCAGGATGGTTTTAGGGATAATACCTGCATTGTCAGCACAGATGTGTGAGTATTTGCAGAACTGCATTGGAGCATTCAAACCAGATGCAGAGATATGGCAGTTTCCTGCTGAAGCTGGGATCTCTTTTCAGCTTTGGCCTTAGTGACACTGGCTGTGTAGAAAAGACAGTATACTGAAATACAAATATGTAGATAAATCAAGTTTTTCCAAGCAAAGCAAAATTTCCTTACTGAGAAACAGTGTTACTTGAGAGAGAATCTCTGCCTTTAAGTGCAATCTAATATTACCATTTAAAGGTTTTTCTGTGGAATTTTTGGTTTTTAGCAAGTATTGAATAACCAGGATTTATTTTAACACAAGGCTGCTGTGGAATTGTTTCAGCACTAATAATTGCACAGTATAGCAATTAAGGGGTTTTTTTTGTAATTTGTTCTCTTGCCACCATGATTAATCAGAAAAGGGGCAGCCTACCATTAAAGTATACTGTGCCAAAAGGGAGTACGAGTGAAAAAAAAAGAAAAACTAAAATAGGGAGGGAAGTCTGAGGCTGTAGTTTTACAACGTGTCTGGAATACACAATGGCAGTCTTGGGACAGTTGCAGCCTAGAGCCACAATTTATAATAAGCTGCGCCAAAAACAGTTCAGTCACTTCTGCTATAAACTTTAGGCTGCCTCTATTTAACCCTTAACTGATGTGGGTCTACAAAATGTCAGTAAATAACTGGTTTCATGTTTGTTAGTTTGAACGGGAAGGATTTTCTGTTTGCTTTACGAAAATAGGTTGTTAAATTGTTCTTACTAACGTGTTGCCTAAAGCTGTTACTTGGCAGGAAAGTAATGGTGGAACAGACCATCTCAGCCAGGGTTTTTATATTCATTCAGAGCAAATGCCACACTGTTCAGAAAGGGCCAATAAAAGGGCTTGCTGAGTTTTGTCTAATTTTGATTTGTGCTTCTGTACTAGATAAAATAAACGGGAGCTGTACTTTTGCTCCGTATCTGTTCCTCAGCAGATACGTCAGAATAACGAATGTCAATAGCAGTGATAGCCTCATATCCAGTGCATTATATTAACTTTCTTTTCCACAGGATAAAAATATTTTTTTTCTTTGATGTTTAGTTAGTGGTAAATTAAGCTGCACAGGAAAAAGAAATCAGAAAAATTCTGAGTTGTCATGCAGGGTAACTAGTGTTTTTTCTGCTCCTCAGGGAGGGGAACTGAGAACGTTTGTGCCGTCAAATGTCTACTTAGATGTTAGTGAATTCCCATTCAGGATATTTTAGTGTCTCTGCTTTATCAATTTTAGGTATTTTAGACCTGAGGATTCTTTTCCCTCTCACAACCCATCTTCACAGACTTCTGGTAGCTTGTTAAATTCACAAAAAAAGCATCCATATAAATGTAGAAACACCTGGTCTCTGAAGGATAATTATAACTAAGAATCTTTGTGTTCTACTTTCAGTCTCTTATACAAAACAATATTCCGTGATTTCAATTAGCTTAATCCCAATCTCTTGTGCTGCTTGGCTGTAATCATGAAATCCAATTAGAAATCTGAATAAGAGAGCTGTAATTTTTATTTAATGTACTTGCTTGAAAAGATACTGTTTACACAGTTCCAAAAGTAGATAAATCAATGCTCTGTTCATGCCATTAATCCGTAGTTCTGTACACTGTTTTTTGAGAGTTCTGAATGGGATGCTTCCCTGTTTTGGCAAGCCTGTCCAGCAAACATTTTTCAAATTTCAATTTTCGATGCTCACTTCTTTACCTCTTCTGTCAGCATATTTTTGCATACTTACAGGGTTAAAGATTGAATTTTGATTATTGTAGCGACATTTGTTGATAGTTTGTCTTCTGTCTTTTACAGGAAACTCAGTATGTTGTATCTAATATTCTTTCAGGTTTAGCTCATAGTTTGCCAGTTAGAGAGAGGAGTCTTAGGTGAAAATTAAAAATATGTCTATGTATCAAAAGTGTAATTCTGCTTTTCTTGGATATGGCTGCAGAAACCCTTTCTGGGGTTCTGCATTGTCAGGGGCTTTCCTGAAGCATTTGGAAGTGCTCAGCTTTTTGTCTTTGCATGGTGCGAGAGATATAAAGGCGTTTAGGGCATAAATGACCTCGAGAATCTTGCTGACTGAAAGGGCAGGATGTGCTTGTGTGTAAGGAAAGCACACATGCCAGCAGGGTGATGTGGGCAAAATATCCAGAGCAATATCAGAGTGTGATTAGGTCCATTGTAAGCTCCTGAGTTGTTGTAAGAAGCAACTGTTCCTTATCCGAGCCACTGTCACAACTTGTGGTGACTGGCAGGGATTCAGCGGCCTGAGCAGATTAAATGGATTGCAAGCCATTGGATTGCGTATTTGACAGGCAGTGAGCAGTGCTGGGGGTGGTCAGAAGTGTGCTGGGAATGGGAGTGTTGAGCTGTTGCTAGATATGGGCTGTAAATTGGATTTTTTTTTTCCCACAGAACAAGCAAATGGAAATCTATCGGTTAGTCCATAAATAATGCAACAATTTCTTCTTTTCTCCAACCCCCATATCCAAAAATGGTGTTTGAACTGCTGCAGTTGCTCAGTGTATGTTAATACATTGTAATGCAGCTGTGCCTTAAGTACCTGTCTGAAATTTGAGAAAGAGTTTCCCAAAGGATTGCAACAGTAAGTTTATATAGTTACAAGCAACTTCCAGGACTATCTGAGTCTTTTAATTCTGTGTTTGTATATATATAATTCATTTAAGTAGTGGCGTTCAGTACATGAAAGGCTCATTACTCAAATGACAGCCAGCAAACCTGAATTTCCTGCATGTAATAGATATTCTATACTGTTTTGTGTTCATATTTTCATTCATCTCTCCAGGACAGGAACACTATTTCACTTTAATACTGTGGTCAGTTAAGCAAACTTGACTTTCAGGAATTTTAGCATATTTGGCTATTAGCCAGTAATATAATCATCTATGGGAAGCATAACCCATGAGGCAAGATTAACTAAATGTGCCTAATGCACATGGAAAAAAGAAATACTGTGGTGTTTCTGAATTAGCGTGACTTGCAGAATGAAATCAGAATATCTGTCTGTATTTTAGAGGAGGAAAGTACATGTTCAAAACCAGAATTGTAAACTAATGCTAATTTATACAAGACTAAACCATTTTTGTCAAATTTCATTTGCTCAGTTAACCGACTTCATAAAATTTGATGAACCAGAATAAATAATTGTTCACGCTGTAATGGCTTACCTTGCCTTTAAAGTTTTAGGATTTTTTTATTGATGACTATTTTGAGTGTACACATGCAATATAAAGCTCAGAATTAGTGTGCTGTAATTTCTTTGATGCAGAAATCCAAAATTTTGAGCAGGGAAATAACTGTGGTGATGGTACCTTCAGAAAGAATGAGCTTTTTACTTGACAAAATCCTGATTCCATAGCCTAAGCTAAGAAGAACAGGGGAGGAGGGGGAAGGAGATATAATTTCAGTGGTGTTAGTTTTCATTATAATTCATGTGGTAAATTAAAATGAAAAATACTGGTCAGAGAATTTGTTTCAAAACAGGCAAGTTTATAGGATTTTTTTCCAAATCTCTAGGTTTGGGTTTTTTTTGTCTTCCTGCAGTTTTGTTCTTCTTAACGTTGTATTTGCCTTTGTGTTGCATGTAGGAAATTCCACCGAACTGTAGTTACATGTTTGAAGTAATTTGAGCTCTAACTAACATGAACAAAGCAGTAAATCAGTCTAAAGAAAAGAAGCTACATAGCCAGGGGCAGTTGACCTTACAGAATTTTAACTATGCAGGGGTTAATATTTTTCCCTGATTTGCTCTAATAAAAGAAATCAAAACAGACATGGGGATGTTTAAATATTACAGAAGTACAGGAATCCTGTCATGAAGAGGTTACAGAAGAATAGTAAGGTGACTTAATGGAGTCGAGCTTGTCAAAAGCAAATGCAAGGTTAGATGTTTTAAAGTCTCAACATTTTAGTTCTGTGTTTTGGTCTTGGTCTTTTTTCAATATATGTACTATAGGATAGCTCTGTATCACTAAGATTATGTAACCACAAAAAAGTGCCAAATGCTTTAGGCCAAATATAATTTTTCAGTTGTTCACTAATTATTAACCCTCTTCTTGCCCGAGACAATTTTTTTTTCAATTAGAGGTTGTCTGAAAATGGAATGTGTTATAACTGAGACTGAAAAATTAAAATTTTCAGAAATGTTAGTTACGTTTAAGCTGCTTACCTCTGTTTCTAGGGCAGAGAGAGGGAGTGGCTTAAGCAGATGTTGTGTGCTCTCTTTTTTCCCTTCAGATAAGGAGAGTTTCCAAATCCAAGGAAAAGCTAGGAAACTGCTTTTGTACATGTCTGAAAAGAATATTGTAAATATTACTGGCTTATTCTGGGATTTGAGTTAAAGTAGGTACTTCCATTTGTTGTTACATTTCTTTAGAGGAAAATAGAGGGCAGAAAGGTGCATAAATTGGGTGACAAGTAGGTAAAATTTGGAGAAAAGGAAAGGCAGGTAAAGAGGTAGAGGTGACGTGTGATGGTGATATGTGTGATGCCTGTGTTCTCAGAACTGATAAACTTGAACAACACTGAGCCTATCAGCCTCTTGTTTTCTGGCAGAGAATGGTTGCATACAAAAAGCCATGAAAAGGGGTCTTTCTGTTAATAGACATTTGAAATAATTATTTACTGAACCTAAATGGAAGCCTCCTACTGTCTACCCTCATAGCATCTGATCTGGAAGAGTTGAGAGATGATATTAAAATGCTGAAATGCTCTCTTAGAGACCTGGACAGCAGCTGAATTGAGAATATCAGTCACAAAGAATTGCTAGCACTGATTTCAACATTAATAAAAGCAAGTGTCAAGTGATAGCAGCTGATGTGTATCAAGTTTCCAGCATTAAGCTTGAAAAACCTTGCCTCCCACCCCGCTCTGCCCGTGTGCTTCCCTGGTTCTTACACGTTTGGAGTTCCGGAACCTTGCTGACCAGCTGCACAGGGTCCTGGAGGACAGGCATAGCTGCTGCTGGAAGAACAGTATGCAGCCCTTTTAACATAGGGACTGCAGTTTCAACTAATCAAATGTTAAACGTTTGAATTTGCACTCATAATAAGTACACAACTCTTTAATTTTGGAATTTCGGTAATTTGAAGCTAAGAAAAGACAGACTTGAAAGTATTTCTGTGGAGTCAGCCTAAAATAAATTGCATTTGCATTTACAAAACTTTTGCTAGATATAAAGCACTATTTTCAGAGAACAGCATTTAAATTTTACCTAATTCTCACTGTCAAAGAATGATATTTTATTATCTTGTCACTTACTTTCTAGAATTTTTTCTTCTTTTCTTGTTTGTGTTGTTTGCTGAGTTGGGATAATTTAAAACTGGTGTTTATTTTATATGCATGGTCTCCAGAGGAAGTTTCTATTATTTTTAACAACTGCCTTAGTATATTGTTTCACAAGTTCAATATTACAGCAGTATAATGACTTTTTCCTTTTTAGGATCTTAACATACATCTTGAAGATAAAGTCTACCTTGCAGGAAACATTTTTACCTTAGCAGACATTTTGATGTACTATGGATTGCATCATATCATGGTAAGCATTACTTGCATCATTTTTATATGTACAAGTATCATAATCGCTTTTGTCTAAAGGACATGATATTGTTGTAGAAGTTGAACTACTGAACTGATCAATGACAGGGAACAGAACAGAGGAAAATAAAACATTTTTTTAAGTTTTTCATTTTATTCTTTAATATGTAGCTATGGATCTGTCAAAAGGCCTGTGGTGTCAGAATGCTTCAGTTTCCTCTGTAAAATGTAGCGAGGATGTTACCTATCCCTGCGTTTCTAGGATTGAGGATTCTTACCTGTTTGAGTCTGAAACGTGACTACTCACAGAACAACATGGGGAAATAGATAAATGAAGATGAAAGGATGTGTCAGAACTGAAAGTACTAACTTCATTAGTATTAGAGAAATACAAATGCATGTAAATTAAGCTCTTGAAGGATGACTACATATAAAAAAGTTTAAGCCATAACAAATTGTCATTTGTGTTTCAAGACTTGAGTGATACAACTTGATAAGGTACATAATACAAAAATAACATGGGGAGCTGGTGCTTAGGAGGAAAACGAAAAAAAAATACACCCCAAAAATAAGCTTGTGCTGAGTGGGAAAGATGTTGAAATTCTTTGTAGTTAGCTCAGGCTACTATGAAGTGCTTCAAAATTGATGCACCTTCAGTTCTGAACCCCAAGTGTTAATTTAAAGATAAAGCAGTAGAAGTTATTTGCATTTTCGTAGCTGGAATATGTTTGTAAATGAGCCATTGTCATTCTCTGGAGTGGGAAGAAACCAAAGGGCTTATACAAAAAGGTCTGCTAAATTCTTGGGAGAAGATGAAATCAGTCAGTTTTGCATTAGAAAATTGGGTGGGGAAGAGAGGATAATTAGAAGAAGATGCCTCTGACAAATGCATGTGTGTCTGAGAATTGAATTCAGTCAACTGCTTGAATGGTTACTTTTATACAATTATAAGCAGAGCTCTGGGAGAAGTGTGGAAGAATACTACATTTCAAAGTGAAAGCAGCGGGGACAGGGAATCAAGTAGTGAAATACTACGAGAAATGAAAGAGAACTTGCATATCTGTATCTTGACTGTCCAGGAGCAAAAGTTCAAATGAGTGTCAAGCAGAGGAAAGGGAAGGGAAGCTTCATTTCAGAAGGTTTTTGAAAATGTGCTAGAGTAAGTCACGTAGACTTAATTCTGTTAAATCATATTTGCCTTGTAAAATATCTGAAGTAGTAGGATAGATGTGTTTACTACAGTGTCAGAATGGGTTACCTTTCACATATAATATGCAGACATTAAAAAAACTGTAACTACTTTCTAAATATATGATTGTATATTCTGTAAGAGAGTATGAGTTCAAATGAGACTTTTTTAAAAAAAACTTAGAAGAAAATCCAAGCATATTTTAAATTTCGAGTGTGCTCTAGAGTAGACCACCTAATCAAGAAGAAAAGATACAAGTTATTGCTTTGGGAAATAGAACAGATGGTAAAAACAAATGAGTTGGTGCTTCTGGGTGCCTGCAACCATCCAGACACTACTTGGGACAGGTTTATAGTACAGCATCTGTTTCTGAAATGTTTGATTTCATGGAAGGTAGTTTTCTGAATCGGAAGGGTTTAAAGGGCAAGCATTGAGGTAACTGTTCTAAATAAATATGAAAATCTAGAAGCTACTAACTAGGAATTATGTGTATTTTGAAGGTTTCAGAATAGATTAACATACAGAGGCAGGATCTGGAACTGTAGAATCTCGTGGGGTTTTGTTTTTTGTTTTTTGTTTTTTTTTAATTTTTATTTATTTATTTATTTATATTTTTCTTGTAACTGGAAGAGAGTATGTCCAGAGCTGGTGCTCTGCCCTGAGCTTTGTGGGGGAGGCAGGGAAAGCTGCTGTATCTCTTCATGTGACGTGGTTCAGAGAAGCAGTTTGTCTTATCCACCACGGCTTCAGCTAAGCCTTATGCAAAATATCAATAGGTATTTCCTATAATGCTTTAAGAAAGGAGGTGGAAATGGGAGACATGGGACATAGGGCAAACCCACAGATCTTGCTGTCCATCACGTTGTCTAGAAAATTGATTGGAAAATGTTACTGGTAACACCTTTAAGGGTAATCTCTGCTTTTGATAGACTAAAAACTACATGCTAACACAGACATTAGTGATAGGATACTGTAGATATTACTGGCATACCATGATCATCCTGAATAAGCCAAGTAGTAAAATTTTAAAACCCTTCTGATTCACATTTCATTGGAAAAGTTTTTAAGACCAACCAATCTTATTGCTCAGTTCTTCACCTGTGGTATCTTGGTGCTTCTGAGTACAGATCATGAATCTTTGTATTCATTCCCTCCTCCCATCTTCACGTTGCCCTTCCATTATCCAGGAGGAGTTCTGGAGTCTGATTCTTCAGAGTTCAGGCTCATCCATTTGAACTCACTAATCAGTTTGTCTACAACAGCAGCAACTCTTAATTCTGTGGTTGTGTGCCTGCCTTTCATTCTCCCTGTCCCTTCTAGTTATCTTAATGAACACAACAGTGCAATGTGTTTAAAAATCCATATTTTGGGAAAAAAATTATTATCTCAATCAGTGAGAATCAGATTCACAGGCAGTGTTTCAGGCTTTTTGCAGACAGAATCTATTTTGAGTCTTTTAATTAGAAATACACAGACATAGTAATAAGACAGGAACTAAATAGTACAGATTGTTCTGCATCGTAATATAGGTCACAAACACCCAAAAAATGTAATGTTTGATACTGCCTTTTCAGTCAACGTAATCTACATTGTCATACATAATTGATGTCTTTGTGTATGTAATATTAATGTTGTCTTATAAACACTTCAATTCCAGGAATACATATGTGGATAAATATGAACAATGAAGTTCTACTAGGTTAAAGCATAGATTGCAGAGAAAGCATGAATTTAGAAGCATTGCTTGAGGTTAGCTTGGCAATCAGTAAGCATTAAATTCCCCCTGTAGTAATGAACTTGTTTTCATATCTGTTTTTTATTTTATTTTTTTTTTTTAAGTTTCCAGATGTCTTCATTCTTAAATATTTTTGACCAGCACAAGTCCAGTTCTGTTTCTAGAGAAATAATCAGTATGATGATTGATCTGCTTTTATACTTCAAAAATGTCAGAACCTAGAAAGTGGTCTCAAATCTATATGACTTGAAAATTTCTTTAATAACATCTGGAAAATTACTTATGGGTGAAGTTTATATCTGCAAATGGAAGAAGCCTCAATCAAAATTTTGGGGTCAAACTGAATATGATCAAGTACAAAACAAACTAAGCTGTTGTCCTTGAATCAGAACTAATACTGAACTATAATGAGACTACAATAGTAGCTTATTCTGGAGTTGCTTTTTCCATAAGGAACATTTCCTGGAATAAACAGATTGCCGTGAATTTTTGTTAATATTCACTGATATGTTGCTTATTTTAGTACTTAGGTAACAGTAAGCAATGAGGCTAAAAGTAGTTCTTAAACTAAATTGCAAAAACCCCCAGTATTAACTTAAAGCTGTAATTTTTAATTTATTCCTTTAACAGCAGAAAATTAGACAAAACTATGTGAAAGTACATGTATGTAGTGAAATACACGTTCCAGCTGTTGGGCTTTTTCTCCTTCTCCCATATCTAAAGGCTAAATTTAAAAAGTCAGAGAGTATACTATCTTTTTCTTGGTGCTGAAGAGCTTCATGTGTTGGCAGGTATTTTTAGATTTTCCATGACATGCAGGTTGTGGGAATGGGACTTTATGCCTGCATCCCCAATGCTACAGAAAGAAAATATAATTAAAGCTTGTGTATTTTTAGCCCTTTCAGAAACTCTTAGAGTTGCATTGTATGATAACCACCTTGGTTCCCCTCAGTGAGCTTTGTGGTAGAAGAAAAAGACTTTTTTTCATGACATGAAAAAAAAAACCCTGTCAAATTAAGTGTCTGCTTCTTTGCTATTAAAATAATTGCTTTAATAGCAAATAATTATTTCAACAGCAGAACAGCAGCCTTTCTTAACTTGGGGGAATTATCTAATTTAATGAGGAAGAACAGAAAATACCCATCTAACAAAATGTTGTAAAAAATGCCATGGAAGTGATCTCTAAACAATTAACCTAAGAGTTATGTTCCGAGTAAAAAGTGGAGCATGCCACAAAGTGCTTTTTAATATATTTCACTGATAGAGCACATTATGTAAATAAGTAAAAATATCTTGCTTGTTGTGCCTAGAGTACAAAAAGGGGTTTTATTATTAGCATAGCTGTCTCTTTTGCCCTTCAGATGTTTTTTCACTACGCTAACAGAATGAAAGAGGACTAGTTTCCCAGATTTTCATTTTTGATTTAGATTGGAGAAACATGAAGATTGAGAATCATCAGTAAAAGTTTATGGGAAGAAAATACTGTATCTGCTGCAAAATCTAAAGTTTCACTCAGCCTTTCCATAACCAGGTGCTTAGCCATTAAAGACTTTGAAAAAGGTCATTGTAAACTCAAGAAACTTAAAGTTTCAATATTTTAGTATTTGTTCATGCTTTAATACCTTTCTTCACGTCCAGTAGTTTTAGATTGCCTTAGAGCACACACATTGTTCTTTTTGCACACTGTGTTACTTTGTAAATGGTTCTACAGCTTCATATCAAACATCAGCATCCAAGTTCCATTAATTATAACACACTGCAGGTGATCAAAAGCATCTTTCCCTAAATGGCACTGCATTTTTTTGATCCTGAATATACTACACTTGCAGGAACTCAGGCAATTTGTGAAACAGTGTTACATTACAACAGCTTCCACTTTTCATTTGTAATGCCTTTAAAAACTGTAGATTTTTTCCCCTTTGTTAGTGCTGTTCTGGTTAGTGCTATTCAGTTGGTTTATTGCCAAGACTATATTTCTAGATCAGCAAAAATATGTGGCTGGTTTTTCTGTGCATTACTATACAATTCTAGGAACAGTGTTTACATTTCCATGCCAGCAGAAAGCATATTTTCTGGTACTGCCTGAACTGTACAAAAATGGCAGTACAAAATGGCAGAAGTTGTTACAGAAATACATCTGTAGTGCTGTGCTTGTATTCTGGCAGGTACATTCCCTAGGAAGAGCAGCTACTTGGATTTAGGAGCAGCTGCAAGACCCCTGCTTTTTGGCTGCTGCCACAGTTACTATGCTCTTAACTTCCCATTGATTGAGCTTTAATTCTATGTTCCATTGGTTTAGAATTCCTTTCTATGGCTCCTTGAAATTCTTCTTCAGTATTTTTCCACTGGTTCATGTTCTGGTATATATCCTTACATTGTTTTTTACTCATACGTGTTTAAAGCTTCCCAGTTCTAAGCCAAATGCTGGGCTGTGTGAGAGAACAGCAAGGAGAAGCAGCAAATCTGATAGGCAGCTCTTGAAATCAAAAGGGTGGAGTGTCACAAGGTGAAATTTGGATTTAAAGAGCAATTTTTTACTCATACACCTGAATATGTGTAAATGAGTATGTGTAGCTCTTCCCGTGATCCAAAGTTTGTTGAAACAGATTTGTTTCCAGCTATCTTGTGCCCAAGACCAAATTTTCAGGGAACCTGCAGAATCCATAAAAACTAGTGTTTCTAGAACAAAGCATAAGGAATATGCCATCTGTTTAGCTTTTGAGGAGATTAACCTTGGTTAGCTTTAGAAATCTAGGCATGATAAGTATTAGGCATGTCTATATAGTGATTTGTCTGTTAAAACTGTCCTCTACAGATGTGTCCTTTTTCATCGACTGCAGGCGTTGTAAAGATTTAAGTTAAGCTTGATGGTTAACTTGGCTAACTGAAAACAAAATGAGGTGAATCCTGCACTGATTGGTTTCAATATTGGTGAGATAGGATAGGGTAGTTGATAAGAGGATCATATTTTGTTGCTGATCCAGATTTCGTAGTCTGTTTTGAGGACTACCCCATTTGTAATTCAGTTATAGTATGTTAATATGAGAAAAGAGATTACGGTCTAAACTGATAAGGCAACTTGATTACAGAGAAATAAGACATAAAATTGCTAGTCAAGAATAGTAGTACAAGTGATACATGGAATAGTTCTACATGGGAATAGTTCTACAGCTGGCTTGTAAGACAGCAAAGTAATAACAGATTTTATAGTTACGCTTTGAAGATGTTGCTGACCTAAACTTGAAAGACTTTTAAAGGTAAAATTTGGATCTGTAACTGAAGATAACTTTACCTAAGATAGGCTTGAAGCTCTGCATTAATCTTACCCACAATTCCTGTGACAAGGAGCTATTGCAATAGTGTGATAGAGACTTCTTCCTGATTGATCTTGAAGCTGTTTTATGTGACAGTACTTAAAATATTTTTATGAAGTATGGCCAGACTTCCTGTTTGTTTTGTTGTTGTAATTTGAATCATGACATTTCTGTCTTAGTAATGTGAGCTAGCAGATCTGAACAGTTAAATTACACTGATTCTTAGTAACTATTCCATTTTGAGCAATAGTCATACAAAACAACTTCCAGTTATCCTATCCAGTCTGAAATTGCCTGAAAAAACTTTACTCCTGTTCTTACAATACACCTTGGAACATGAAGTAGTCACTTTGCCTGTGAGACAAGACTGTCTGCTAAATGGACATCAAAGGGTTTTGCATGTTGTGGAACTCTTCCCTGCACCCCTCAGTACTGTATGCTGAGCCCATGAATAGAGAGATGCATTTAATTCATGCAACCTTTTCCACCCTCTCTATCATGCAAATGTATATTCCACCTCCAGGTCTGTTCATTTGAGTAAATTAAAAGTCAATACTATTGGCTTGAGTTATATTATGTGACATTAGGATTGAATATTGCTGGACTGTAACAACATACTTGACTTTAAATTATTTGTAAAACTATCCACTTTTATTTTGCCTTACCACATGTTATGACTCTAATGAAGCAGTGCCTGGTGTTACTGGTGCCTTGTGTTTATTCCCTGTGCAGGTGGACCTCACAGTGCAAGAAAAGGAGAAATACCTTAATGTGTCTCGTTGGTTCAACCACATTCAGCATTACCCAGGTGTCCGACAGCATCTGTCCAATGTCGTCTTTATCAAGAACAGATTATACACTAATGCTCATTAAGGCAAATCTTAATGTCGTGTTGGAATGAGGTGTGGGAGTTTAGAAGTTGTACTGTCCATAGCCACTAACTTGCAAATACTGTTTTGTAACCTTCTGTATGTGAACCGAAACTGTCAATGCCTCAAATAATACAACTGCATTGAGTTGCTGTTGTTCATTCAAGAATTTGAACTAAAGAATTGTTATTGTGTATCTGATTAAATGCAAAAATGGTAGAAAGATGGAAATGCAGTTTTAATTCACTATTTTTTTAAAAAATTAAAGTTCCTTTAATTAAACCTTCAAGTGAAATGACATGATCTTTACCATCAATTATTCACTCCTTCTGCTATTTATTGAATTTTTGTGTATGTCAACCAGCTCTCCTTTCATTTTGTTTTCCATGGATGTTTACACTAGTTTTGTACAAGTTAAGAACTATATTGTGTGCCAAGGATGTGAAAAAGGGAACATGCAAATGTTACAAAGTATTTATGTGACTGAATAAATTATTTTAAAACTGTAGTCTTAATTTGGCTGAAACTTTCTAGTTTTTCTTCAGTAAAGAAGATTTTAAAAGGTTAGTTTACTTCCTGCTTCATATTGTGGTGTACTGTTTTGAATCTAGAAGCATTTTCTTTCGAACTGGGTAGTGAAGTTCATGTTCTTAGTTTGTGTGCTCCTCGCTTCATTTTTTCCGGAAGTGCAAATGCAGTTTTCCTACCCCCCCAACAAAACCAACCAAGACCCTCAGCTCTAAGATAATTTGCTGCTCTGTCAAGTTCACTTAGCAATGTTTAAAGTGGGCTTTAAAACTAACTACACTGTTATTGAGTCACACATTTGGATGGGTCATTTTACTGTAGAATGTGGTCCTCCAATTTTTATTTGTAACAAATATAAAAATACTAACCTGAATTTGTTAATTACCTTCTACACAATTCAGACAACATTTCTTTTAAGACATGAAAGGAATACAAAAATACTTTGATATTTTAATTGATAAATGAACTTCTCTCTTGGTTTATACAGCAGTGCTTAACAGACAACTTCACTTGTACATTCTTCTGTTTTATGTGATACTTAGGAGACTCTCACCTAGTAAATATAAAAAAGATATCTTGGATAGATGTTTGAGCATTTTAAATGGAAAAAGTCCTTAAAATAAAAAGTAAGTAGATAGTGAGGTAATGAATAGTGAAGGGCCAGAGGAAAATTGTGAGAATAAGTATGACCTGGATCATTCTAGGCTCTAATAGATGTTTTCTGTAGATACACATAATTTTATTTTCAGTTCTTTTACTGAGGGTTTACAGGCACACCAAGTTGCTTTTAAGGCAAAAATTTCAGAAATTTCTCACTATTTCCTGGGGGCTTAATTCTCCACTTCTAGCTACTCTTGTTCCTTGCTATTTAGAAGCTCACTTTATGTACTTAAAAAGATCTCTCTGAAATCGTGAGATCTGTTCAAGAGTTGTGGAGTGGGCTTTAGTACAAAGGTTATAAACCTTATAAACTTCATGCTCAAAGCTTTTCATATTTAACTGCCTGAGAGCACCTTCAGGTGTTTACTGTCAGTACTTGTACTCTTAATATCCAATTTATTCAAACATTTGTTACCTAATAGTATGTGTTCAAGTGAGTTTGCTTTTTCCTTCACATGTGGGAGCAAGTGATGGTAAGACTTAAATCTGGACTTGTGCTGAATTCTGCTATAATGAACCATTTTCTGTTTCAGAAGGGATGTGAATCATCAGTGCATTTGGTCAGGATTTAGGGAAGTTTCTCATTCATCTTACAGATTTATTGTTTTTATTTATGCTTTTGTAAGTGAGAATGATTTAAGTTCTTTAAAATGTATGTGCAAGCCTTCATCCCTGAAAATAGCTTACATTACAGCTGAGAACGCTGAAATTGAACCAGAGCTAGATGTTGCTGGGAACAATACTGTCATCATTTCAGACAGGTTGTTGTAGAGATGATGCTACAAAGTGTCATTTTTTTTTAAATCCCAAACAGCTGCTGTTTGCAAGTATTGGGATTTCTCAAGTTGGCTACATGCTACTGCTGCAGTATCCCCTAGCCTCTTGTGCCAGTTTTATTTTCTCTGGTGTAGAACAAAAGTGTTACTTGCTGCTGAAATGTTTAAAAAAAAAGTTCACCTAGTAGAAAGATGAAATGTTTAGAAGTGGATTAGTAATATTTAACTCTCTACTGCCTAAAAGGCATTTGGTCCTTATCATATAGTAACTTGAGCATATTTCAATTTTCTTTCCCCTGCTTGGAGAAATGGAAGGGGATAGAGGGTTAAAAGCAAAGAAGGATGAATTGAGACTTTGCCTTTAGAGAGATGACTGGGAAAACCAGATGGTATTGATTTTTCTCGCCTCTCCCTGTTTCTATCTCATGCCTTTTGATCAAGGACAAATAAATCCATAAGAAAACTTCTGAAAAATCACACAACTCTATCTGAGTCGATCTTAGACTGTATGAGTTACATTTTTTTCAACTATGCTTCATAATTATAAAAGATGAGGTGTGTAGTGGGACCTCTCAAATTAACATTGACGGTCTGTAAAGGGTTTGCATGGGTAAATGTTCAGCTGCTTTTAAAATTACTTCCTCTTTATGTAATATTTTATTCTACTTTCGCTGAACATTAGTAAAAGAGACTTTTCTCCCTTGCATCCCCTTTCTCCTTTCTTAAAACTTCAGTTGCTGAAGGGCACTATGATGTTGTTTTACTTTTGTTGCTTTGCATTTTGATGATGTTGATGACCACAGTGATGTGTGGAATTTATTTTCACAGCATTTCATGAACAGCAACACTTCCATTTGTTAATGTATCTCATCATTGCAGTATTATTATTTTGCATAATTGTTCTAATTTATTCAAGGGGCCTGACATGTTATCGTCTTTTAAGTACGTGCCCCTGGGACTTGAGTGTGTTGCCATATGGTGAGATAGTGCTGCATGACAACCTTTCAGCAACAGAAGAATTCAACAGTGAAATAAATATGATAATTGTAAGTGTTCAGTGAAATCCTGCACTTAGCACTTTGTCTTTTTCCCCTTGATGCCAAGATGACTGCTTGTAGATCAACCAGGTTGAAACAGATGTTCAAGTATTGCGTCAGGTATGTTAGAAATGTGCTGATGATTTTTAGTTGTCTCTATATGTGTAATTTCATTTTTAAGCGAGAGTTCAGATTGACTTCTGAAGTCTGTAGGGCTGTTTCTTGCTCTGACACTTTTAACTGGGCAACAGTGATTTATAGAAAAATCCAGGTTTAATATGGGATTAGAAAAGAACGAGTAGGAATAAGAAATTTGGAAAGAGTACACTGAACAAAAAAAAATAGTTCCAGTTCAAACCTGAAAAGAAAATCTTAAATCTGACCATTCGGATAGAACCAAAGTGGAGACTTTTCAGCAGCAAAACTAAAGAAATCATTTATGATATCTTAAATGTGTAACATGCTTTCTGTCATGTTCCTGGTCATCAGTGACTTACCTTCCAGATTGGCATCTCAGTGTTTCACTCAGAAAATGAATTAGAAGGTATCACTTCTGGTTCACACTCAAAACAGTCCAACCCAGCAAGTTTTGTTACCTTTCTTCACCACACCCACAGTAAGTACTTGCCATCAATAGGTTTGCACCTATTGAATTTCTAGAGATCTTTGTGTAGAAAGTGTAACTTTTGCCAGTGAAGTCTCCTAGAAAACATCTTAGCTGTTTGCGGGTAAAAGGTGATATTTTCACATATTTTTAATCTTTTTCATCTTGTATTCCTTCTCTATAGCCTACCCAACCCTCTTCAAAATATTTGCAAGCTGAAGTAGACCTTCTCTCAGGAATTTTGTGCTACTGACTGAATATTTGGAAGCACCTAAGCCTACAAATGGAGAATTTATTTTTGTGATGTGTACCTTAGACTTCCCAATAGGTGTTACAGCTTTGGAGTATCTTGATAAAATAATTCTACAACGTCATTTTGTTTCTCTCACACACACATATACACACATTAATTTCAATTATATCTGATGGAAGATTACTCTGAACCCTTCAGTGTGGGTGTGGATCCTGGGTTATTCGCAGGGAGCCGAGACTCTTAAATAAGGTTTAATGTAGATGTACTTTGCAATTCAGATATGACATTCATTTATATTAACTATTTTGTATGAAAATGTGACTTAGAAGTGGTTTTGTCTGTGAAGTACACCCAAGTAACGTTACAGATAAAAGAGCAGTAGAACTTGGGTATCTTTATTTTCTGCTTGGTTAAAAAAGCTAAATAGATGATCAAAAGACGTCTATTGATTTGGAAGAGGACAAAGTATTTAAAAAGTGATTAGCTGAGAGAGATGAAAATAAAGGAATAGATAGAACTATAAAAATCATTATTAAGAAGTCCAGTGTAAGCTCAGAAGTATGGTTCATGTTCTTTCTGATCTGCTAGAATCTTCTGTTTGCATCTCTGCAGGTGATTTATGGTTTGTCTGCTACAGGAATGTTGAAGTTGGGAATAGATTTTTCAAGTAGATTTGCTTGGCATGGCCATAAATTGATTTTACAATTGTATGTATATACAGAACCTAGTATGTCATTTTTTTTCTACCTTTTTTTGATTTTTTTCTTTTCTAGAAAGGGGGATCAGTAGGCCTATTTGATTTTTTCCCCTTTTGGTTTTTAATTTTATCACCTCTTTTAATCTTTGGTGTGTTTCACAGTCTTTAACTTCAAAGTGTAATTGCAATGATGCAGCTGCTTAATGGATTGCTGCATTTAATATTTTCCCCCTAAGAGCAGTATTTCTTCTTTGCATCTATAATTGGATCATGCTGCTGCTGTCCCTGATGGAAACGCCAGGGTTCATATTCACCATACACCTGAGCACATGCTTACTCACAGGGTAATCTTAATATTTTTTTCTATTTATTTATCAAAATTGACTTGTATTAAGCACATTATCTTTGCACTTGAATTTCATTGCAAAACAAATGAGAGGGGAAATGCCATCATGCACCTCTTGCTGTGTCGAGCTTTCAGATTCAGACTGGGCCTTTGTATCCCACTGCTGCATGTCTTGAATGTGAGATGTATCATACTTCAGAGCCCAGCTCCAGGGCGATGTAAAGATACCACAGATTTGGAAAGGGGGATCGATTTTGTAGCAAGAATGACTTGTTGCTGCTCTGTGCACGTTCCTGCAGGCGTGGCCTTTATATTCCATGCTGGTAGTGACTACAGCCAGCGCGGCTGCCACAGAACACCGCACATCCCATCTCTCACTCTGCAGGCAGGCAGGAGGTGATTAATTTTTCAGTGTTGCTGCATCTGAAGGATTCCCCTTTCCCGTCCCACACTACCTTGGCCCCTTTAGGAAGATTTTCATCCATTAAACTTTCCCTTCTCTGTTGGAAGAACTAAATCTCTTTCAGCATTTTCAGGCTGGTGATCTAATTTGACAGCTCGTAGGTGATGTCTATTCCTCTTCAAAGAGGCAGGTAGCCCCGGGCTAGCCAGCTGCATTGTGGATTCTGCAGATTTGGCTTGCTGTTCCTGCTGGGTGTCATCTGTCTTCTCAGTCTTGCGGTGGATAATTTTTGTCCTCCCCAGCATCATCTGCCTGAGCAGTTTCTGCCTGGCAGGCCTGTCCGTCCAGGTTGAGCATCAAGCACGGTGGCCGCCCGGCTAATGTGACAAGGCACCCCTCCAAAGGGCGCAGCCCCGGGCCTGCTTTGGCCAGCATCGGCATCGCAGCCCGCAAACTTCCAGCCATCACGATCGTGGTCTTGCTCTCCCATCACGGGTGCAGCCCATGGACTTATTCTGCTGGCACAAAGTATGTCCCCCGCCTTGCCCTCTTAAGGGCCGTCGCTCCGATTCCTCCCGTCTGGGCAGATGTCTGCCTCAACAGGTTTGGGTTTCCCTGCCTGTTGCCGGCATTTGACTCGGACACCGCCACTTGGATGAAATAATCCTTTAGTGGATTATCATCGCCAGACAGCCTGTGGGGGAAATGACAGGACTCGGCACGTTCATCTGAAGATTCTGCAATTCCGAGTGCTGCTAATGCTAATGGGAAGTGGCAGGGTGATCCCTAAAAGAGAAAGTGGGTTCCATTGCACGGCAAAAATGACAGAGGTTGTTTAGCCTATCTTCCAAAAAAATACATGATGACTACATATGTTGATTTTCATGCTCCAAGCCACAGCTATTTCCATAATTTTCTGACTTGATGACTAGTTTCTACAAACTGACAGGTTAGGGGCTCCACAAGTATTGTCTTTTTATAGCCATCACCTCTTTAAGTCCTCCTTAATTTCTTTAAAATATGTTTTGAAAATAAGCTTGACTGGGCAATGAGAATAAGCAGGGGCACAAAAAACAGAACCAGGCATAAGTACAACAAATAAAGCATATTCTTTAAAACAACAAAAGCAAAAACAAAAAAAAAACCCACGTTATTCAAACAAAGGAGGAATGGTTATAGGACAGTAGTCCTAGAAACCAATGCAACTATCTGTCATAGGATTTACCCTTGTTGCAGTCCCATAATTCCAAACCTGACATTAGTCATGATGTAAAAACTCTTTCCTAGAAATGCAGTAGTTACAAAGCCCCTTAACTACAGGATTTCCTCCTTAGCAAATAAAAAGCTGGAGCATAGGGCTTAGAGGGGAAAATAACTTGTCTGAGAGGCTATGAAAGGATGGCAGCTAAGTTGGAAAGGGTAAAATTAACATTTGAAAAATTCTACACCAGATTAGTAGTGATGATTGAGCCAGCTGGAATATCCTGCAGGTATTATTAATATATGAGCACTACTGTAATTTACTGGTGATTGTCAAATACTTACATGCTTTGGATTCAAGTGGTCAAATATAAATACTAATTTATAGGTTGCAATAGGTGGTCACTTTGGGGAAAAAAAGATAATGTAGAAGGGAACAATTTTTAAAATAATTCTTATATCTTGTTGCCTAATTAATGTAATATTTACAGACTATGTAACAGTGAAGGAGTGAAAAACTATTTTACGTTATATATTTATGCTAAATTTAATAATAATGTTAGTTGAAGTATTGAACACCTCCCAATGTAAGCTTCATTTTATTAGACATACTCGAGCTATCTTTTGCCTGATTTTGGAGGAGATTGTTTCAGCAAATCCAATTCACTCATTTTTAAGCCTGAGTTTAGAAGATTATAGATATTCTCAAAAAAAACCCCAAACATATAGTAATTTCAGTGAGCAGTTTCCAAGCTTTTATGATGTGACACAGAATTTAATAATAGGATCATTTTTTTTGTCAGTTCCAGTAGCTTTAAAAAGTCCCTTTTTTTTCCTGAGCTACACAATTGCTCCTACTTATAAAAGCTATGCAGAGTAGAACATGGGCAGAACTAATTTCTAACAAAGAATACATACTACTCTGGTTTTCTACTAATAAACTAGTAATTGTTCCAGCTAAACTGGCACCTTTCTGGCATTCCAGGTCAAAACACTGAAGGGTGCAGCAGCTGTAGCAGAATTTGTGGTCCAGTTTATTCTTCACTGACCATACAATGACACTGAGTAGTGTGGTATGTATTGCAGATTTAAAAAAAAAAAAAAAAAAAAAGTGTAAAAGAAGAAACAAACTTGGATGCAATGGCCTAAATAGGATCAACCTGTTCTAAAAATTACTGAGTTTATTGAGTAGCAGGAAAAAAAAGTCACAAACAGAAGTTAATATACTGTAATTTATAAGTGGCCAGGAGGGAGGAAATATTGGGAAAATATCCCAATGCTCTCACAGAATCACCGGATGTGTCAGGTTGGAAGGGACCACAGTGGCTCATCTCATCCAACCTCCCTGCTCAAGCAGGGTCATCCCAGAGCACATGGCACAGGATTGCATCCAGCAGGTATTTAAGTATCTCCAGGGAGAGAGAGACTCCACAACCTCTCTGGACTCTTCCAGTGTTCAGTCACCTGCACAGGAAAGAAATTCTTCCTCACATTCAGGTGAAACTTCCTGTGCATCAGTTTCTGCCATTGCCTCTTGTCCTGTTGCTTGGCACCACTGAGAAGAGCCTGGCTCCATCCTCTTGGTATCCTCCCTTGAGATACTGACAGACATTGATAAGGTTCCCTCTCTGTCGTTTCTTCTCGAGGCTGAACAAGCCTTGTTCCCTCAGCCTTTCATTATAAGAAATGCTCCAATCCCCTAATCAATTTTGAGCTCTCCACTGGACCTGCTCCAGGAGGTCCACGTCTCTCTCATACTGAGAAGCCTCTCTTGTACTCTGAAATGGATTTAAAAGAAATGTACAGAGATTTTATGTCAATTTTGCTTTTTTTAATAGCTGTAAAAAGACACTGTTGCGCTTTTTTTTTTTTTTTTTTTTTTTTTTTTTTTTTTTTTTTTTTTTTTTTTTTTCTCCTTTTGTTTTTTTTTTTT
>VZRF01003742.1:360983-393634 GCA_013396875.1 Vireo altiloquus | reverse complement strand
TTTTTTTATAGGCTAAAAAAATATTCTTGTTTTTTTTTTTTTTTTTTTTTTTTTTTTTTTTTTTTTTTTTTTTGTAGCCTGTCCGTCCAGCAGTTGTTATTCACATTTGTTGCACCTAGAAGCAAACTGGGTTGCTTAATGCTTGTCTCTTACTATAATTTCTGAATCACAAGCGTCAATTAGGTTGGAAAAATCCTCTGAGATCATCGAATCCTACCCATGACTAAACACTACCATGTCAACTAGATCAAGTGCCATGTCCAATCTTTCCTTAAACACCTCCTTCCAGGAATGGTGATTCCATCACGTCCCTGGGCAGTCCACTCCAGCGTCTAATCACCCTTTCTGTGGAGAAATTCCTCCTGATGTCCAGGCTGAAGCTCCCCTGACACACCTTAAGGCCATGTCCTCTTGTCCTGTCGCTGGTTACCTGGGGCAAGAGACCGACCCCCACCTGGCTACAGCCTCCTTCCAGGCAGTTGTAGAGAGCGGTAAGGTCGCCCCGAGCCTCCTCTTCTCCAGGTTAAACATCCGCAGCTCCGTCAGCCGCTCCTCACAGGACATGCCCTCCACTCCCTTCCCCAGCCCCGCTGCCCTTCTCCGGACTCGGGCGCGTCTCTCCTCCCACGGCAGCGGCCCCCAGCCCCGCAGGTTTGGGAGGGCTCGGGGATCCTTGGGGGCGGTTCCCGCAGCCGCGGCCGGCGCGCCGCGATGACCTCACGCCGCGGCTCCGGGCCCGGCGGGACTCGCCGGCCGCCGGGTCCCCGATCCAGCCCATCATAAAGGGTAAGGAGGGAGCGGTGCCAGCTCCCGCAGGTGCCGAACCCGCTGTATAACCCCGCGGCAGCGGCGGAGAGACGGCCCAGGGACCCCGGGAGGGGAAGTTGGTGCTGTGAGCGGCCTGGGTGTCCCGGGACCGCCCGGGACAGGTCCGGCTCTCCGGGATTCCAGCGCCCTCCAGCCCTCCGACGTTCCGCGGTGTGTGCTGAGGTTTAAAGCTGGATACCTGAGAGGCTTCGCTGGCTTTCATCTCTCAGAACAGGAAACTAGGGTGTCTCCGTGGCTTTATTTCAGGGAGCCAGGTCGGTCACAGGGGCCCTTGCCACGGCCATGGGGTTTCCTGGGGAAGCTCTTACTTGGATCTTGTTTGCCCAAGTTTTGTCCTGGTTAATCCGTGCGCAGAAGCATTTGGACTGGGAAGTGGTTTATCCCATGTTTTCTTTACTGCAATCCTGTCTTTCCACAATTTCTAAATAATCGTTCTGCACCGTTTTGGACCGGGTGGGGTTCAGGGTGTAGAACAAACACAGGTGGATACAGTAGAGACGGGGAGCCACAGGGCAGGTCCAGCACCTGAGGCAGGAGAACACATCATTAGATGGCAGTGCCAGTTTAAAGTCTTTTTTGGGCCTATGCTGTGTATTTCTTGAAACAGTATTTGCTATGCTGTCACAGTGCTTTTCAATTTAGCAGGCTTTTTCTTTATGACAGACGAGCCTGTTTGTCCACACATACTAAAGTAATAAATACTCTTTTCCAAGACTAAATTTCAAGTCTGGCCCTGGAATACAAGAAAATGCTGACAGTTTTCCTTTGTAGTGAGGATTCCTTTTATCTCTTGCTGCAGAAGACTCCCACACTTATGCTGTTAATCTGCTAAACTGCAGCATTTAGTTCTGTTCTTTTACCAGCATTAGCAATCAGATACGGAAGCTGTACTGAGCAGGAAGAGGATTGAGACAAAGAGTGCTAAGCCACAGAGGAGAGCGTTCACCCTCAAAAAAAGGTGTCTTTGGCATCTAGAATACTGGTTCGTTGTGTTTTATATAAGCTGGTGGTTTACTGGATAGATAGGTTACCCTACTTTTTGTTCTGGTGCTCTTTTGGTTTTGTATGTACTTGGCAAGCAGTAATCCTTCCTCACACTGATGTGTGGTGTACTGCCTGTGTTCTGTAGCCTGATGTGAGAGTGAGAGAAAAACTAAAATTCTGGCTTTCGTTCATCTTCTAGATGTTGGGGAAGTCTATTCAAGACTGCTGGATCACCGACCAGTAATTCAGGGAGAAATACGTTACTTTGTTAAAGAATTTGAAGTAAGTATTTGTATCTTATTGGATACTGTCACACTCTGAGACTTTTCAAAGTTTTAGTATCTTTCTTGGTATCATAGTAGGTGCATAACTTTTTTTCAGAAGGACTTGGCATGGATTTTTTCCCAAAATAACATACTTGCAGTACACATCTGCATCTTTAGCAAACAAGGTGGTAATTTAGGTCTTTTAAAAGTTTTAAAAGGGGCATGTGGGGTTTTTTTTTCCTGCAGAAGATTGGCCGAAATATTGATGTAGGAGAAATATTGTGGTCCTGGCATCTTAGAGACATCCAGTTGGTTCAAGAAAAGTATTGTTGTCCAGTATAGGTTACGTTTCGTTAAGAAACTACTTCATGCCTCAGCTGGATTCAGCTAGCACAGTTGTAATTTTATTCTCTTTCGTTTTTGTTACATGAAACAAAGTGATATTACTGGAAGAGAAGAGCAACACTTCATGCAAAGTAATAAAAATCATTAAAAATTGAATGACTGTTATCTGATTGGCTGCAAATAAGGCTAAAGTACTGAAGGTGTAAAAGTGTTTATATACAGCTTTGCCTGCAAAGTATGATTTGGTTTCCACAAGATGGCAGCAAAAGTTTGACAATTTGAATCTTATGCCATCAAAAAGGCTGTTCCTGGGTGGATTTTCTTTCTTTCCCTATGTGGAATTTAAAGTCGCAGTTTGAAACTGAAAACGCAGTTGCACCTCAAAATTCCATTATGCAGACCTGATTTGAATGACATTAAATCACCACCCCCCCAGCCCAGATCGTAGCTTGTATTTCAAGCAGGTCTATTTTGTCTCTGCTGGTTTAGCAAAATACAGATGTGAAGTAAACTCTCATCAGATCTGTATCGTATGGACTTGAGAGTCACAAGAAATTATTTCTTTTCTCTGCCTTCCCTAACTTAACTATAGGATACCATAAGTAGTTTTATATGTCATTCCACAAGATGGAAAATATTAAACTCATGGACAAAATTAGAACTTATATCTTTAGGCTGATAATTCATATATTTGTCCCATTTCACCTGACATCTTATTCTGTTTCTTAGACAAATTTAATATATTCTTAGATCTTTTATTGAAATTTAATTAGTGGTTTATACTTTTATGGCGGGAAATAGCAAAGCAGAGGATTGTTTAAATTTTTGCAAGCTAGAATTTCTTTTAAGTGGGCTCATAACCACTGGCACCCAAAAATTCCACGTGTTTCTAACTTTGAGATATGAGATACTTTCTGGTTGTGGTAGGACGTGCTTATTTTTTCAATGATTAGCATCTAGTGTGCAAGGAATGGAGATTAGTACTTAGGAAATCTGGAGACTGTTTAATTAAGTGTTTTACTTGTCTCTGCTTTTGTTTCTGAAGTTTTAAAATGGGTGTGGTGATCCCTATCCCACTTCATGTGATACAGTATTTTTTATTTATGTAGGTCTTTTTTATCTAAAAGTATTATCTAAAGTAAAGTACTGGTGAAATTCAGAGTGGAAATAGAGCTGTGGCTTCAGAAAAATAGATTATTTTTTTTAATTTGGACAATAAAACAAGATCTTACTGTACTTGTAATTAATCATGATCAATAGTGAGCTAGAAGAGCTACCTCTATAGTCAGCTATGTTATATTATTTTTTAGTTGACATCATTGCTTTACTTCAGTTAAAACAATTTTTCTTGCATTGTTTTCACCTCATGCCATGCTAAATGTGGAGAGTCAGACATCAAGCAAGCAGAGTCACTGCTATGTTATTTCTCAGTAACAGCCGAGTTATAAAAATGAAATGCTTTCAAGTTCTGTTGCTCTCTGTTGTTTTAGAGATGCTGTAAATTATCTGTACAAAACAGCACATTTTTCCATATGGTGTGTAACTGTCTTTTCTCACAAGGGCCAGAGGAGTCATTCAAAGGATTCTTGTGTTTAAATGTGAAGAGTGGAACATTGCTGTCTTTTTTTGGCAATTTTATCTGTGTTGTTAAATAAGTAAAGTTAACACTTTAGTAAGCAATGGTCTAGTCTTTGAGATGAAGCTATTAGTTAATCAACTGGAAAACCATCATCTGCAAACTGAAATTTCATGTGAGCCACTCACTTTCTTTGATTTTTATGGCAGGAAAAACGTGGTCTCCGAGAACTGCGAGTACTTGAAAATCTGAAAAACACGATCTTTGAAACGAATGAACGTGTTCTTCCAAAGTGTGAGCAGGCAATGCAGGACAATTTGAGTGAAACCTTCAAGAGATGTAAGCAGGTTGCTTCTTATTGCTCGATGCATCATTTTGAGGAGTAATTTAAATAGTTTGGATTCAAAATATGATTTGTAAAAAAATTACCATACTTGGGCAATTTTCTACTGTTTGTGTGCTTTGTTCTCATTTCTGTGAAACTTCAAAAGGGAAACAACAGGGACTTTTTTTTTATATGTAGTAGTTCAGCCAATCAGCTCTTACTAAGGTTACATGAAAGTTTTTTGATGATTTAAGTAGAAACTGTTTCAGCTTATTCTTTTCCTATTCAGTTGGAAATAGTGCTCCACATTGACTAAAGCCATGGACCAAATTTCAGTTTCCTGGTTTGTTGCAAGCATGCTGTGGTGTGACCTTCAAGTTTCTTAGTTTTCCCACAGGAGTGCGTAATACTGTCTTCCATCATTTAAAACAAAACTTGCTGCTGTATACCTATGAAATGTATTATTATTATTATTATCTTCAGTCACAAATTGGGAAGTAATAGTAATTGCATGCTAATCTTAGTTTCATCCTTATAATAATGTATTTCTTTACTGCTCAGATTTTAAAGGAAAGTTTAACATTTTTAGTAATTTTTAAGTGTCCATTTTTTTCTTACTCTTTCAGCAGGATGGCTTCTTCAAAAGAGATTTTAAGACAGTGTGAGTGCATAGCTTTAGCTGCCAAATTGATGCAGTTGAAACATGTCACTGTGGGTTTTGTTACAATTTATGTGTGGCATGTAGTATAAGCATTTAATTTCCTGCAACTTATTTATATTGCATCTGGAATATGCAGAATAACAAATGGTAGATGATGCTTTACACGCAAGAGTATTGCAGGAAAATATTGAAACTTAAAATTTAGTAATGCAAATAAGGCATCCTGAATCCTTCTAATTGGGGTAAACCTTCGCTGCTGCTCCCTGACCAGCCATGCAGTACATCTTTAGTAACAGAATCACAGAGCAGTTGAGGTGGGAAGGAACCTCTGGAGATCATGTCCAACCTCCCTGCTCAAGCAACAGCAGCTTGAGCCAGTTGACCAGAACTGCATCCAGTTGCTGCTCTGGGAAATTAGTGTATTTAATTTTGTGTTAAAATTAAGTGTTAATTAAGTTAGGGGGGGAAAGTGCATAGGAATACAGTTCCTATTTCTATTGAGAAGTTTTCCCAGTCTTAGTCTGGGAGAGAAGAGGCTGACTGCAGCATAAAGATACTGTCCATGTGGAGTCTATACACAGCTAGTGGGGAAAAAATAAGGGAAGAATAAACCTAACCAGCTAAAATGTGGAGTTTGGTCACCTGTTTCTACTTAAATACTTGAGAGTGGGTTTTGATGTCTCCTGAGGTGCTGAGTAGTGCACTCCAGCTCATCAGCAACACTAAGAGTGTGGGCACAAGAGGAGCTCACTGCCTTCCTGGTTTTGACTTCTAGAACATACAGAAGTCGAACTCTGCCATAAACCCACTTACTTTTATAAGTGTAAAAGTTATAAGTGTAAAGCACTTTCTGCAAGTACGGATGATGGGCAGAGTTAAGTGACACACTGGAATATAATCTTCACCTTGCAACAGCCTCACATCTTCTAAATTCCTTTCAGGCAAGTTTCTTTGATTTATGAATTTATCAGCAGACTGATCTACTGCAATTTGTTGTTTCAGTGCAAGCTGCCAATGCTATGATCCGTAGACTCCAAGAGAGGGAGTATGAAGCAAGAAAGGTAAAGGATGGGGATGGATGGATTTTTATTTTGTGATCTAAGAGTCTCATGCTTTACAGCAAGGTTATCTGCCTTAAGTATAGCAAAACTTAAAACCGTATTTTTCTATACTTTATATACTTGCCATAAAACTTATTTTGGGGTGATTTCTGCTCTTATAAAATGCACACTGCAAAGTTAATGGATCTAGCTAACTCTTCCTACAATCTCCTGATATATGGAAACTATTTTTTTTATTTCCTTTGCTTTATTTTCCCTGCTAGCTCAGACTATAACGTTTGTCACATACAGGGAAAGCTTAAATATAAAAAAAGCTTATTTTCTGTGGAACAAAAAACGTCTACTAACCTACCAGAATGGAAATGTAAATCTTTCCTAGTTAGCTGAGAACATTGACCATATTATATATATTGCTTGTTGAAAAGGAAGTGGTTTTTTTCACTTGTGGATGGGTTATTTAATGAAGGGCTGTATTATAGGAACATGCGAATCATTGGAACCTTTTCAGTTGGCTACACTTTGCTTATTTGAAATACATGTGCTCTGAATCTAAAACCTGGAAAATTATACAAGAAATTTAGTTTCATGTATTCCCATTACTACTTCTTTATTGTGTTCCTGTGTTATCTCTTTACTTGCAAAGTGCTGTTGATAATAATGTAGTTCAGAAAAACTGAAGACGTTTCCATGGCCATCAAGCAAAACAGGCTGTGCATTGATGGATGTAAGCTGATAGTCATGTTTTTCTTTCTTTTTTTGCAACTGATGAAGATGGGCAGTCCAGTTGCAGTTGAATACTGGTACTGTGCAGACAGCACACTGCTTAGCACTGACAGAGTTTGCTTGTGTGTAACACTAGCATAGATACTGGTGGAGAGGTAGGAAATTCTTACAGGTCTGCTACTGTTTGTTTGAAGCAAAACTTTAGTAAGAAATTTATAACTTAGAAAATGAACAGTCCGTAAGAATGGTGACTACCCTTTTTTTTAAATATTAGCTCTATGTTTCCACTCTTTTTTTTATTATTATTATTTATATGTAGTGGAAGAGTAGTTATATGTGTTCAGGATTCATAGCATTTCTTAAAAGTTTGTATAGTAAGACTTTTCAGCTTGGAACTTTCCAAATGGAAGTAGTAACAGGTAGGTAACTTTTAAAAAAATATAGATAAAAGTTGTCATTGTAATGCAGCCGCTTGAGGAGAAATGCCTTTTCCTTACTTTTCTGAAACTATGTGTTCTGAAAAAATAATGGGATTTTGGGAGAATGTAGTGCCAGGTTTGGGTAGGTGATGTGTAATTGTGTCAAAAAGTGTTTGAAATGCTAGTGTATCAAAACATATTGAATACAAAGTAGCATACCTGTCAAACTGTTGGTATACACTGTGGATTTTGCTAGTGGATGTTACTGTATTTGTTGCAAACAAAATAGATCTTGGCATAATGTTGTTAAAGTATATCAAATGCTGCACTGAAAAAAATTGTGTTTTCAGTCCGTGCTGTGTGAACTTGAAGAACATCAGAGAGAATGTTTAAGAATACATAGATGGGTTCCCAGTGCCTTCAGTTGACAAAAATGCCATACATAGGAAAGTCATTGCTGATACACTGAAAAGGAGAGGGATTAAAAAAAAAGAAGGATTAATCTCTCTTTAGCTGGGAGATGGAGCAAATGAAAGAGCAACTGCTTAGATTTATTTTGGCTTCTGCACCTGTAATATAAGGGAGCCAGGCTGTTAATATATCTGGCAAGCAGTCCACATAATTACATTACATTTTGTCATGTGCATTGAATGTGTGTATGATCTCTTTAGATTTCTAGACATTTTTTAAATTTTTTTTTGCAAGATAAGAGAGTGAACAGAGAGTGAGGGGAAAACTAACTTATTTATAAAAGAAGACATTAATCACAGTGAGAGCTAGCTGGCTAAAGCACAAACACTAGCTGCCAGCTTTAAAACATTTAATATGTATGTCATTATATTTTGTAGAAATAGCGTCATTGCTAATACAATCATGTTAATAGTATTGCAGACATTTTGCCACTTGTTTTGGATGGGCTATGCAAAAATAAATGTTTTCTTTTTAGTTTCACCTTTCCATGTGTTTTCTTGCTAGTTTTCAGATACTTTAATATTTTGTAGCTCTGATTAAACCCCCATGGAAATGATTGCTAAAAACTTCATAATTTCCTCCTTTCAGCTTCAGGCAGACAAGGTGATGGCTCGTGAAGAGAAGTGCATTGCCCACTGGGAGGAGTTCATGAAAGAAGAGCAGAGCAAACGTGCAGAGGTGGATGAAGAGCACAGAAAAGCTATGGAGCGCCTCAAAGAGCAGTATTCTGAGATGGAGAAGGAACTGGCCAAATATGTTTCTTTTTAAGACCTTTTTTAATAATGCTGGGTTTGTGCCATGCTTGGTTGCTTCTGACTTACATTCAGGTTCCTTTGGAAAGCTGAAACTGATAGAAAAAGGAGAATTTCCTCTACAGGCTTGGTATGGGAAGAAAAGGTTTGCACACTTTCAACTTAAGTGCCTATCTATGCTTGTTTGATTCAGGGCAGGTGGAATGCCAGTGTTTGTTTGTTGGAAGGTGGAACTGAAAATTGTGTGACTACATCAGCTCAGGGAGTTGCAAACTGGAGTTCTCTCCCATCAGCAGAGTATCGTATCATTTGGGAAAACAGAGACTAATGTAATATTAACTATCCTGATGTGCAGCCACAGCCCTTTCCCAAAAAGTAGGTTAATAGGTTCCAGCCATAGTTACCTGAGAATGCACTGGGAAAACTTTATATTCTGCTTGTAGATTTCAAGAAAATAAACTTGTCTTATGAAATATTTTACTTTGAAAATTTACCAGTGAAAGATCTCAACAGAATTTTAAATCCAATTGTAATTCAAACTTTTGGGTTGTATGTTCAGTATTATGAAGCAAAGTTGCAATTTGAATGGGTTTTGCTAACATGAAAATTGTAAGGTAAGCTTGGTCAACAATTCCTTTTTTTTTTTCTCTCTGTAAATGTCTCAGGCCTCTCTTTTTAAGCTTTACTGTTCTAAGCAAAGCCAAAACAAGCTAAAAAGTAATCATGAGAAGCATATCAGTCTTTGTATTAGCTTTGTAGCTAGTACAGTTTTACCTTAAATACTTGGCATGCTGTTGGTTTACATAGGATAAACTTGTGAGAACTTTATGAAGCAACTGAGGTAAGATTTTTGTTTCTTTATCAGCATAACAAATGAGCAGATTAGTGGTTAAATGCCTGTCGTACTGATCTACTTTCTTACTAACTTACTCTTACAGCGTATGTGAAACTCCTGCGCTGCTTTCCTTTATTCCACACTTGCAGTTACCAGCAGTGTAACTGAAGAAGTTAACTTAATCAGTTCATTAACCAAGGAAAATGAGACGTAGTACCTTAATGAAATTTGCTGCAAGCTAACCGTTAGTGCAGGAAATATCTTTCCATAATTTAGCTGGTGTCCAATGTAGAATGGAAACAGGTAAAAATAAACAGAATTTACGCTTTACCTGTATTGCAGCAGTAATATACCAACAAGGGTTGCTTGTGTAGGCTCATGGCTTGGTTTCAAGGCTCCATTCCTGGCAGCATGTTGATAGTGTGATTAAAGTTAGTAGAGGAGATGGAATAAGTATTTGAGATTTCTTTCAATAACACTGAATTCCTGCCAAGCTGCTCTGCCTGCTACCGTAGGCCCAACAGCTTCATCAATCATCATTGTGTATCTGGACTGAAAAGAGGAGTTGCCAACACTGGGGCACTCTGGAATGTTGTTAATTCTCTGTTCTGAATGGAAAAAACATAGATGTCTCAAAAGGATCCCCCACATGAAAAATAGGAGGGCCTCTTTTAGGATAACTCCTATCTGAAAAAAGGGTGACTTCTGTTATATTTCTCAGCTTGTGTACCCATGATGAATGTTGTAACCAAGCTCAGGCTTTTCATTTGAAAAGAAAAAGTTAATTCTTGCCTGTCTTTAGAATTGGGTATGGAATAATTTTGTTTGGAGCACAGATTGGAAGTGACTTCTCTCTTACCAGATTATTTGATGTATATGTGCTCAAAGCCCAAATACGTTTGTAACAAAATGCATTTAACTGCATACTGAATTAATTTTTATTTTTGCACTGATAATTTTTTTTAAGATTTAGATACCTAATTAACTGTGCACTGGAGCTGTAGATTTTAGTATTTCATCAAGTTGAGGGCTCATAAGCAATGATGCAAGTGTTACAAGTTGGATATTCACTGGAAAATAAAGTGGTATTTCCAAAACCTGGGATGTGTGTTCCTGATTCTTTGGAAAGCTTCTTAAGTACTGACAGTGAAAATGTGTTCCTCTTTCAGAATGTTTCATGCTGAAGAATATTTTATGCTGGAGATGATATGAAAGCACATTTCTTCAAAATCTCTATCTACCTCTCTTGGTCAATGTTATTCATTGTGGGGACTAAATAAATACTACCTGCTCCTGAAATAATTTAATTTAGTAACTGACTTTTTTTGCATGATATGCTGTAGGTTTCAAGGTACTTGGAAATGCATAATCATCTTTGAAGCAACTCGCCAACATTTGTAGCAAAACCTATTTTTTCTGTCCAAATGCTTAAAAAAATCTCTACCAATACTTGTTGACCAATAATATCTAAATATGTCAGACTGATTAAAAAAAAGATTCCTATCTTCACCAGTGTTTTATCAAGATTGTACTGTCGTCTGTCTGGACACAATAGTCCTCCACAGTGCAACTTTCTTTGCAAGATTCAAATTCCTGTTATTCGCAGTCTCAGCCATTTGGGAGAAATAGAAAAATGAATAGTTTAAAAACTGGATTTATGTCTGGTGTGTGAAGGAAGTATTTCACCTTATACATGCAGTTTTACATAACTGAATTCCGTAGCTTTAAAAATCTTGAGGATTTATTTAGTCCATGTTAAACCTGAGAGAAGTTTGCATTGGATTCCAGTAGGAGTTGAAAAAGGTCTTCAATATTAAGTTAACTTCTAGTATGAAAGGTGAGTTTTGCAATCTGTCTTCGTAGCAGACTACTTGTATAACTTTTCACGTAACTATTAGTGCTGTTTATTTTTCTGAACTGTTCTTTGGAACTGAAAGTGGGGTTGGGTGTCATGCAACCACTGGAATATTTTCTTAGTTCTTCTGTTGTAATGAACACATAGCAAGAAGCAGGTGTCTTCCTTGGAACTGCTGTATGAAATCTACCCCTGCTGTATTTAGGAGCAATAACAAATTGAGGAACTGGAGAGATGTTTAAGGGTCTGGGTTTTTGAAACTGCCTTATGTTCACAATGAACCTGTGTGCTGTTCTTCTTGGAATGTTTTATATCTAAGGCCTACCACATCGTTTTAATCATAGGAATGAGGGAGAATGCTGATTTGTATGCTCTTCCTCTGCTTCTTTCTATGGTGGCACTTTTTGAAGAAAAGGTAGATCATTACAACATCACATCATGGAACATCACGTCTCCTCTATTAATTTGTGGCTTCTTAAATCTTTCCTCAAAAGCAGTGGAGTTTTCTTCAGTAGTCAAACTATACAGCAAATACGTGGCATAATCAGTCCACTGCTGCGTTCAAAAAGCTTGGTGTGTCTCAAGGGTGTCGATTTTGAAGCTGACAGAAGTCCCCCAGCAGGTGTCAGTGCAGTCTGGAGAAGGAGCATGAGGAAGCCTGGTTTATATGAGGCATGAAACATAAATGCTGCTGTTCACTTGTAACACAGTGTTTCATGTGAGTAAAAGATGTTTTGTGGATGAAGCCACATAAATTTAAAGTGACACTACTTACCAGTGGCATTTGCCCCATTAGAACAGGACACAAAATTATTTATGTAACACATGCTGGTGTGAACAATGTTGTTTGTAGTTCTTTTGCATTCTAATTAAAATTTGTTATAATCTGAGATTAGACTCAAAATTTGTTATAATCTGAGATTAGACTCAAGTGTTGATGATTAAAACTTTGAAGAGCTGCGTTCTTGCACTACTGTTGGTTTTAGTGGATCAGGTTTTCTGCAGATTTGAGGCAGAAGTTTAAGCTTATTGAAAGAGATTGTGCCATAAACAGGAAATGGGATCTTCTGCAAATAAAATTTGTGAACAAAATTACATGCCACACATTTTTAAAACAGGCCAGTTATTTTAACTGCTTATAATGAAATTAACTTCTCAAAGTAGTAAAGATGCAGTACGCTCAGCACTGTTGGTCAAGCTTCTGGTCGGTGTGTCAAGGTGCAGCAGAATCTGCAGGAAGAATCTGCTGGAATTGCAGCAGTTGTAGCAGGATTTTAATGATTAACACAAATTTCATAAATAGTTTAGCCAAAGATTGTTCAAAAATTCCAAATACTGTAGGCATTTAAAATAGAAGGCAGAAGTCAAAAGCATCAGAGTCTATTTTGAAGAAATTAAGAAAGGGAGTTTTCCAGGGGTTGAAAGAAATCCTGTAAAAATACATTACTCCACATCCACTTACTTTCCAGTTCTGCAGAGTGTACAGTTTTGCATGCAGTACCTTGGAAGTTTCATAGATAAGTAATGAACAAAGTAGGAACAAATTTACTCAAGACAGTGGGGAGCGTTAGAAAGAAGAAAAACTTGTGGAACTCCTGCTAGGGTGTAAAACTGTGGCTTTGAAAATCCAGACTCAGACTTGTACTTCCTAACTGGAGATCACAGAACTATCCACCTAAGTTTCAGTTTGCTGCCTTATAGGCTTTGTCTGGGCCCCATCAGAACATAGATGGTTCCGATTTTTATTTAACATCATTTTGTAGATGGTGAAGAAAAAGTTAACCCTTTCAAGAAGAACTTTTGAAACTACTGTACAATACTGTACAATACTGTATTTTGAAACCGTAATTTAGAATAAAATCTTACATTTCCTCAGTCTTCTCCACTAATGACTCACTGGGTGGTTACAAGGAGACCTGCAACTGAGAATATATATATTTATATTTTTTTAACAGACATTGCATTAAATGTGATGTAATGGAATTAAGTGAGAACCAAAGCACTGTTTATGGCTTTTGCTTGGTACTCATTACTAACTTTTTGGGATGGACATCATCTATAAATTCATCCAGCATTTCACGACATATGGTCCCAATATTCTTTAATCTGGAAAAAAAACCCCTTTGTTCTTGCTACAGTAAGTGTTGCAGGACCTGGATAAGCATTTTTAATTGTCTTTGAATTAATTGTTAAACAAATTTGCAATCTTGATTTGCAAAGCTTATGGGATGGTCTCTAGTCCTTGTGCTTTCCTGAACAAGGATATGCAAAAATGCCCAGTGCTGCAATGTGTTCTAGAATATGCACAGCAGTTTTCAGTAGCTTTAGCCCCAGGAAATTTAGTTCAGGATTGCTCAAGGTCATAGGAAGTCCTTTATGAGTGGACCCAAGTTTGTCCTCTCCAGATGCTTTTAGCCCTCATTTTAAAAATTCCGGTTCCTGAAAATCCCCTCTCCAGATGGTTCTAAATATGTTCCAATATTTACTATGTGAACTAGAAAGCTTCTCAGCTGCATTACATAAATAGGAAATACTGTGCATCCTTCCAGTGTACTGATTTGAAAGAAAATCGAATATAATTTAGAAAATATTTACTAAACAATGAATGTTCAAAATTGTAAAGTAGAATTACAGTAGTATGCTTAGGTAGCAGCTTGGTTTAAAAAAAAATATTAGCTTTTGAAATCCTAAAGAGGAGTTATCCATCAAGCTCTCCAAGTCTTAAGGATTCAAAAAATTTTTAGTATAAGCAGCCAGTAGTATATTGCCACAGTGGAAAAATTTTCTGGAATCAAGAAGCACTTGAAGCTAACAGAGCTTTGACAGTTGTGTTCTGAGCAAGTTTAGAGATGCTCATTGTATCAGCCAATGTGATGAATTTGTTGTCTGTGGCACCTTGAGTACAGAATACAAACACTGTACAGATACCTAGTGTAGGACAATACTTTTCTCCCATTTTGTTTAACACTTTTTTGTGTACCCATGTATCCAGGACAAGTGGCCTGATCACCAGCTATCATCTCTGGTTGTAAAAAGACTCAAAAAACCAAAACACCAAATCTCAAAATACATACACATATACTAAAAAAAATAAATTTGGGGTGACCAGGATGTGTTGTGTTTTGAAACTTTCTTGCAGCTGCAGCTTGCAGATGGTACAGCAAATGCAATTTCCTTTAAAAAATCCATGAATTGATAGAATTTTATGTAATAAAGCTAATTACTTTTTTTTTTTCTTAGCCAGATGTTGAGACAGGGAGAAAATGAACCATGCAGCCCACTACACCAGGTTGTTGTACAGTTTGTATTTGCCTCTGAGGTGGTCACCATCAGCACATTTGTCACTAAATGCAAAAATCTTTCTTCAGTTTGTTTTTAGAGGATGCAAGTCCTCGAGAAATGTGTGGTGGTTAATCCAGAGCATGAAAAGCCATAGCAGAGTTTCTGCATGCTGTCCCTTAGTCCTTAACCACCTTCCCCTTAGAAGAAATAATAATCCCCTCTTTATACCCATTCCGGGCCAAATTTTACTTTAAGCAAAAATTAAATTGAAATTCAAGAACTGTGTTAAATTTTTGCCATTGTCTGTAGTCAAAATAAAGAAAGAGGCTCAAACTGAGCCCTTTTTGTTGCAAGTTTCAGTTCTCGTTGTATTTTGCCTGTTGACAGGTAAATGGACTAAGACCACATACCTCTGCAAGGAGGTTATCCAGCAGCCATTGTATCACTGCTACTGTGGGTCATTGCCTCAGTCTGCTCCCTTTGAATAGGCTGCCATAAAAAGAAACTTTAGCTGAAAACTATTTCCAAATAATTTTCACACGGTAAGGAATTATTCTTCATATATGATGTGATTTCCACGTGCACCTTCCTTCTGCTTTCAAGTTCCCAGACTAGTTTGTCCCACAGAATCCAATAAAGAAAGTGTAATTTCTCCCTAGGGTCTTTTCTGGTCATGCTTGATATCACTTAACATAATGAGCTTTTTACTCTCACATCATAAAACGTTTTGTTTGAAATTTCTCTTTCTTTTGTACTTCAACAAAATGTGTTGCTTACATCCCTTCTAAAGAATGCTCTGAGTTATGTGAAATGTGGACATGTTGTCTGGGCCAACCCCTTATCTCTGCCAGATTCAAAAAGTCTGGTTCAGTACAGTGGCTTAGACTGCATGTTTTTATTGTGTTTTGTTTCTTTTAAAAATATGTATGTGTGTGTCTTGTTAAAAAACATTGCTGCCCCCGTCTAGGAACAATGCAACACTCACATCATTTCCTGAAAGAATAGAGTTGGAAGGCAATTATCTACTCACCAAACAGGCTAAAACAACAGTTCCTGATATTCTTCTCAAATATTTCAACTTCCCAGGAATCCGGAAAAAATAATTCCATGAGACGGTGTTATGAATGAAGGTATGACATTTCAGTTTCCTTCTCTTGGAATCAGACATGCAGAGGTAATAAATTACCATGCGCTTGGCACTGCTGGGAGAGGGGTCTGGCTGCAGCAAATTGTTTTTCTTCAGAGCAGGAACAATGAAGTTCTTTTGCATCTTCCTCTGTCCAGTGACCGGCAAAGGCTTCTTTCTTAATGGGCTTTCATTAGCAATCATATGAATTACACATAGAAGGAACAGGAACCTGACAGCAAAGTACCTTGAATCAAATTTATTTAGAGATAGTAAAGTACAATAAAGACTTTTTTTTCCCATCTTAGCTCTGTGAAGTAAAGCCAGTAACATGGTACGAGAAATGTGCTATAACAGGAAACATATGGGAAAGAATGAGTGGTGACAAAGCATCTTTACCTCTTTCTCATGCATCTCAATGAGTGTAATTTTTACCAGCATTGTCTTGGTCCGGTTTCTGTCACTCTGAAATGACTGCATCTGCTTTATGTGTTCATTTTATGCTTCTTCTTTTTGTTTTGTTTTATTAATGCTAATAATAATATAGTAATAGCTGTTGCAGGTTAATCTTCAGCTTATTCATTCATTTGTGTTTTAATAGGTCTTAGCAGGGATTGCAATTTCGATTGTATGATTGACATTATATTGACACATAAAAAAATGAAATGCTGCTCCTGGGAAAAGAATTTATATTCTTGATCTTTGAAAAGCTCCCTTTATGTATTTAATACATATTATTAATAATCATGCAAATGGAAAATGTTTCTGAAATGTGTGTGTTTGGATCCAAAATGAAGCATCTTAGCAAGGCAGCACAGGGAACCTTGCCCTGTCAAATTTTTGAAGTCATAAAAAGGAAACTGCAAGTTAATGCACATCAAAAATCAAGTCGTATTAAACCAGAAGCTCTTAATTGAACTTACTCTCATTCTTTCATCTGCGGGGAGTACAAAGAAAATATTCTTAAAAGGGAAGTGCATACCTTACATTTAATTAAGAAGGGAGATCATTCTGATTTAATGAGAATATATATGTAGATATCATATAACTTTCCTTAAAGTTGTTTTTCTTTTTCTACTTCTTTAAGGGAACTTGACAGCTCCAGGGCTGTGTGAGAGCACTTGTAGCATGGCAGTAGAGGCTGCAGAGTCTGTCTGGACTCAGCATCTGGAAGCACATTCAGCACTTACAAGGGACCGCTTGGCCAGAAAGACCTGGACTCAGCAGAGGCCTTTGCATGTCTCCACACTGTGTTGTGTTTGTGCCAGGGAAAACAGAAGGACAAAATCCTGCTCCTGCTGAAGCCCTCAGCAAAATTCACATTAACTTCACTGCAGCTAGAATTTTGATGGGGGTTTTGTAATCAGGCATGACTTCTCAAGGACAAAAACAAGTAGTCCCTCTTTTTAATAATGACCCTCAACTGTGGTGAGCAAATTTGATTAATGTAATCTCTGTTCTCATGGCGCTGAACTTCCAAGCCCATGCTACTTAGAGTTTTATCAAATTGAACTATTGTTGTAGGTTTGAAATTTATCTATTTATTTCTTTATCTGTTTTATGAAATAGTAAAAAATGTGATCCTGTTTGCTGTATTGAGTTTTAATTAGTTCATCACAACCCAAAACTAGCTTTTTTCAAGCAACTAAAATTGGAAGACATCTCATGAGTAATGAGGTCAAAGAGCTTTAGCACGTTTCATGGTTCATGACATGTTTTGCAAAGAGCAGTCTGGTTGTTTGTACCTGTGGAGGGTAGGTAGTAAGAGTACCTTGTCTTTTACCCAAACTGTCACAGTGGCTTTTACATGAACTAAAAAACAATAAAGGCTAAATTTAGTTTACTGTTGAGTAGATCTTTCTTTTCTTACCTGATAGCCCTGGATGCAGAAACAGGCACCTATGAAGGTGAACATCTTATTTCCATTTTGCCTTCTCTACTCTTGCCCATTGCAAAGAGGTGATAAGCTAATAGTTTCCACAATTGTTTTGGTAGAGCCCAACAGGCTTCACCTCCCGTCCTTTTTACATGGCCTCAGAGTTGCTGCTGCCGTGGGACTTGATGCTTGGCTTTCCACCAGTGCTGTCTCTTGGGCTTCACTTCAGCTCCTTGCTGAGTTGGCAATGTAACACAAAAGGAGTAAGAGGCAGTAAATCATTTCTGTTACTGGAGCACCACTAGTGGCCATTAAGCCAGTAACTGGTGTGTTACCAATAGGTCAGATAATTTATAATGTGAAACATTATTTTGGTTGCTCCCTTTTACAATTAGAAGTATGTAGTTTACCTACCTGATACTCAAAGTGCTACCCTTGCTCTTAGCTAAAACCTGGGCTGAGAATCAGACACTCACTCCATTATGGGAACATAAAGAAGAAAGAGCTGGGGAAACCAGCTCCAGAGAGTTCAGTAAAGCAAATGAAGAGTCATTATGTCTTGGTATTCTATAATATCTGTATAGGTATTTTGCTAAGCCCTTTGATCAGAAGAAATTCAACTGAGCAATAAGCAGCTAAAGATTAGATAAGAAGACTCAAGTGTCAGCTTGCTTGGAAGAAAAGCATATTTTAGGGTATATGGTCTGGAAACCTTAGGCAATCTATTTTTTTTTTTTTTAAACATGGAATTTATTAGAGAAGAGTGGAATTTATTATCGTTATTTTAATGTCTAAAGAAAACAGGATTGTCACCTTTTCTTACTGTGCAAGTAATTGAGCCATGAAAGCTCCAAATTTATTTTCTATGAAATTGAAAGGGAAAGAAAAGGTCTCAAATTGTGGTTCTTTCTAACAGGTAACTCTACTGTGCATCCAAGCGTAGTGGTGGGGGGGGATGATTTGTAGGGGTTTTTGTGGGTTTTTTTCCTGAATATGCTGATGGAATAGCTATGTTTTGTGCTAAGTATAATAACGTGCTCCTGGGATCTGTGTAACTTCCGTGTAACTAAAGAAAAGAAGAAAACCAAAATTGTAGAGACAGGAATACATCATAGATAAGGCATTTGCAGTTATGTTATTTTCACGTATTTCTTGCTATTAAATACTACAAACAGACGAGGGATGGAAGCTAACAGATCAAAACCCGTTTATTTTGCATATTAAACGGATACTCATTTAATTTTTAGGTAGGTGGTTGAGCCGGCATTTAAGATAATTATTAAAAAATAAGAATTTACTTTCTGGGGGCTGTTGTGTTGTCAACCTGTGGCCGGACGCGCAGGCAGACTTTCCCCAATTAGCAGGTTGCGTGCCCGTTCTGCTTGGCCAACTCCGCTGTTTATGCGTCCTACACCTTACCGCAGGCGAGACGCAAAACAGTAAACACCTCAGAACACCAAAAGTGCCAAAAGCCACCTTATTTTTGTTGTTATTTTCTGTAATTATACCTGGGAGGACTGGAGAGTTTTAGCACATTTCTTCCGTCCCTTTTTTGTTTTTCTTTTTTATGACTTGGTTTTTGCATTTCATAAACCCACTGGCAATGGGTACAACAGCTGCCTTTGGACTTGCAGGTCCTCTAGGACATTCCCGTTTCAGCAATGACCAGTCTCTTCTCTGACCACACCGTGTGTTGGTGGTGTGGCCAAGAAAATGGCCATCATTTGTACAACCTCCTTGAGTCGTGTGGGACTCGCTCTCAAGAGTCGTTTCCCAAGGGTTGCCTTCACTTCTGTGATTTCCCTCCTCTCCTTTCTGCTTTGTGCTTGGCTTCCTGGTGAGCAATGATGCCCTCTGAGCTCCAGCTTTCATCTTTTACCCACTTTTTCCTTAACAAGCCTCTATCAGAGATTACACGGTTCCGTTTTTTTCCTGGTTTTTTTCTTTCTTTAACATGAAAAGGTCAGTTTGGTTTACTTTATGGTAGAAAGCCTGAGACTCTGCCACGGAAAAGGTGAATGCAAGTTGTTTTCATAGAGTTTAATTAAGGTTAAGTGGAGTTCCCCCAAAGTTTGTGCTGGTGCTCTCCAATGTTTGATTTGGAGAAAGGCGCAAGCAGTGGGATCGTAAAATCAACACATGCCCCAAAGAAGTTACTCAGTCACATTTAGAAAGGAGGAGAAGGAAACGCGGAAGGGCCTAACAAAGATCAGGCAATCTGACACGATGATGAAGCTGCTATTGCAGTGTAATGTGATTTAGAGAACAATGTTGACTATTTGTATGCACTAGATTTTAATTCACTGAAACCAGCTGGGAAAAGGACACAGATGTGGCTGTGAATAACTGAGTGAAAGGATCTTTCCATCATGCCATGTTTGCTGAAAAGCAAATAAATATATGGGAAATGAGGTAGTATTAAGAGAAGAATAAAGAACAATACTAAAAATAAAATAATGTAAAACATTGATACATAGTATGTATTCACCTGGACTACTAAATACAGACTGCTCCACCTCAGAAGAGATATGACTGAGAAGGGAAAAGGATAGCAAAAATCAAATGAAGTTTGGAGAAGTGTGTACGTAGGGAGAAAGTTTTAGAGGCATCGTGTGGAGTCTGGAGTCTTTAATACAGTAAACAGCACAAAGTAAATCACAGATCTATTCATATTTCTTTATTATCCAAGAGTAGAGAGAAAATGGATTAAATCTATTTGACTATTACAACTGATCAAAGAAATTGAGTTTTTTATATAACACACAATTGATTTGTTGTCCACACTGTAGGTTTTCATTGACCATCTGCTTTGTTGGTGAACTTTCTGGGAAAATTGTCCGTGCTTCATTGAAGGACTCTGTGTAGGAAACTTTCCATTGGCTTTCTTGACCTAATTTCATTGTGACCTTTCCAAACTCTTGAACACTATGTGTTTTGCACAACACCTTTCAACACAGATGAAGGCACCTCCTCAGACACCTGTAAGGTATGTGTTTTCCATGGATTTTAGTTTTTCAAACTATTTATTTCACACTGTATATTGCGTAACTGTTGCTATCTAACTCTTAGTTAGGGTACTCTAGGAATGAATTCACAATCTCACATTTTACTGGAAGTATGATATATCCTTTTTCCTTTAAGATTCCCACCTCCTATTACACCTCACTGTTTTCCTGGGTAAATAAACATTCATGTGCATTTGGCAAAATTCTTGAACAGAAGAATGCACGTGGCTGGTCAAATCTGGTTTATTTCCAGTGTTAAACTTGTCAGTGAATGTTGGGCCGGAAGAATGAGCAGTTCAGTTTGTTGGAAATACCCTGGAGGAGGTGGGGTGGCTTTGGATCCTGCATGGCTTTAAAAGGTACCATGGGGGGAAACCAAATGGCACATTGACTTCGGGGGAGAGATGCTTCTAGTAGGAAAATACAAAGAATCCCATTTTTTCCCCTATAAAGCAAATACATCCATGCCATTGGAATGACTTTCTAGGCTTTCAAATAAATTTATCATTCAAAGGTTTTGAAAGGCAAAGTGACTGCAGTCTGTGCCAAACTTGTAATACTTTGTTGCTCTTGCTTATTAAGAGTTTGCTGTAAATAAGATTTCTATCTATATGTCTGTATTTGCTTTATGTGGAATTAATAGTCAACCATATTTGCCTACAGCTGCTTTTTCTTCCAGCTTTTCCCAAGTGTAATATACCTATCTTGCTTTATTTCAATACCACTGGAATAGTTGTGCACTTGTGTGAGGATTGACTGTTGAAGTGTCTACTGGAGTGAAAGTTTGGCTTCTGAAGGTGAGAGATGGGCATATGGCTGTGGACATCTTGCAGATGAGGACATTTCGAGGCTTTCCCAGTGCTGGCGCAAGGCAAGTGGGGTTGCTCTCCTTAGGGGGTGGCATAAGGATCACCAAAAAAGCTGAGCCAGGCTTTCCTTTTACCACTAAAATGGTGTTGCTGGACAAATACTAAGGATCAATCCAAATGAAATCTTCCCTGGTCAACAGTGGGCAATGGACAAGGAGAAAACCCAAATACCCTCTCCTTGAAAAAAAATAAATCTAACACAAAGCAAACCCCATCCACCAAAAAGCTGCAACCTTCATCCTCCAAGTCCCATGCTACTGAAGAAGAAAATTCCATGGGAATTTAATACTTCAGTCCTGAGCTTCCCACAGAGCAGCTGGCTTGGGTTCCTTCACAGAGACAGGGCAAGCAGTAGGTGATGGAAGGTTTTCTGCCTAGCACTGGCATACTCCACAAAGCAGGGAAGGTATAGAAACAGATATAAACTAATAACTTAAAATAACCCACTTTCACCAGTAACAACAGAGAAAATACTTTCCATGCTATGTAAGTAATGCATCAACATTTAAGCTGATTAAAATTTGATAAAGTACTAACTTCCCTGTTTTCTGATAGGAAGGCTGGGACCCAAGATAAAGCAGTGTCATGCTGGGGAGGACAAACACCCTAGCATCCAATAAACTTTCAAAGCATTTATTTTGTTAAGACTGATCCCCGTTTCCTTTGTAACTCTTTGTTTATTAACGAGTTGACTCATCCAAAGTCCAGCAGCTTGTTTCCACACCAGAGAGATGGATTTGCACCTCGGCCAAGTGGATTCAGAGGCAGAGATAACAGCCAGCAACAACAATAGTCTTCCCTGGTGCCTTTGCCAAGAACAATTGGCAGAAAGGACTCGAGGAGTAACTTATCACCAGCGTGGGGAGAGGCTGAAGCTCTGGAAGCAGAGGGGCTGCTGCTTGCCTGCCGCAGATAAACAGCAGGATGCAACCCAGAGCCAAGCACGCATTGCAGGCTTTACCTGGAGGAGGAGGAGGAGGCAGGCACACAGCAGTTCATGTAACACTCTGGGAGAGCCAGCCAGTTATTTTTACTGGTCTACTAATAGTACCAGCCTAACGCAGCAAGCTTTATTTCAGGTGCCAAAGCCACGCTGACAAAACCCTGAAGATAATTAGGTCCTGAGATAAATATTGTCCACAAATGCACACACATCCTTGAGTTGGTTGAGGTGTTTTCAGGTGAAGTGCTGTGTTTTTAAATGTGAGCAGTAGTCAGGTCCTGTATTAAGGGTGATGTGAAAAAAGCTGGCAGCAATTCACATTTGAGAGTTCAACCTGTTTCTCTCCAGTGTTATTCTACAAATTAATGATCACCTGTTCATATCAATGCTGCTGTGTTTGATCTGGATGACTCTTTTGCTCAAGGGTAAGAATACAGCAACACCTGAGGCAAATTCTCTTACAAAAAGTATATCAAAATTTGACCTTATGGCTGCATTACAGCTCTCTGAGAGGAGATCCCTCTGCTAGCTAGCCAGAGAAATGCAGGCTTCACCAAAATAATAACTCTAAGTTACAGCTGTGCAGCTGATATTTGCATGGTTTTTTGGACAAAAGACACACCTTACCAAATAGCATTTTGAATGTAAATGAAACACTGATGGAGATAAAAGTTCAGTTACACAAAACTCATCATGATTAATGAAATATGACTCAATATGTTTAATTTAAGAAACAAATATAGCAAACCTGAGGGTTTAGAGGGTGCAGAAGCGGGAAATGATACACTGTGGATTGTCCACTACAGCTGGCTTTCATACTGCTAAACCCATTTCAGATTAAGGAGAAATTGGAGCATGTAATTTTTTTCTGCATCTCTTATATGCCTTAAATCAAATTTACCTCTTGGTGTGACTCAATGTCAGGAACTGTCTTTCCAATCTGGCTTGGATTTTTTTTGTTATTCCTTCCTCTTGCCTGTCAATACAGCTAGATTGTATTGAGAGCCTTCCACTTCTTTTTCTGCAGAGCTGTCTTTTCCACAGCTTCATCCAGCTTTCTCATTTGAGCTTTTATTGTACCATGTATTACTCTTCAGCTTGCAACATACTCTTTGCAAGGGTCACAGAGAAACATGATTCCCCCCCAAAAACAAGCATTCAATTCAAACTCCACTGATATTTGTTTGATCTTGCTACTTCTCACTGCCAATCCCAGATTTGTCTTCCATGGAGCACTGTATCCAATTTAGGACTCTAGTTTCTTCAACCCAAGGACACAAAATTGCTGTTGATTTTTAAACTTAAAATTTCCTGGTATTTTGAATTCTGAAGTCAGGCTTTACTGAATCATTAACATTATTTTTGTTTCAAAGCAGAAATGACAGAGGTAAAAAAAAAGAGAATGAAGATGGTTTGCAATAAAATTATTCATAAACACTAGACCAAGAGGTGAGAAAGTTACTGATTTCTGAGGGATGAGTTCAGGGTGGCAAAATGGCACTGGTTTCCTGTGAATCCACAATATTATTATAAAAACTGAATATCCAAAATGTACTTATATTGTAATCTTTGTCCATGAGCCCATCTCAACCTCCAGCCTTCTCACTCCCACTTTATCCCATCACATCCAAACTCAGACTGTTAGCACCAGAGACCACGCCTTTCCCATATCTATTTTTTTTTAGAAGTTTAGATCATTTTTCTTGCTCTGTAAATAACTAATAGCTAGTGGGGTGCCAAGGAAGGAAATACAAAAAGATACATTAAATCACAAGACAAAATAAGAAATGGACGAACTTATTTTCCTTACAAAATGCAACCACTCTTGGGAGAAATCAAGACAGCCAGTGTTATAAATGAAATCCATCTCTTCACTATAGCACCCCTCTTCCTGACTAAAGACACTGCCATGCCATGCAGGGACATTTGGGACACATAAATGACGAGGCAGACCAGTGCTACGGGCTGGTCACCGAGAGCCACCTCCTAAGCCACTGCCAGGCAGTGGCTGCAGAGCCAAGGCCAGAGGTGCTGTGTGGGCTGCCAGAACCCCTGATGGGGCTCAGCAGGGCTCCCCACCTTGTTGCTGTGGTGCCTTTCCCTTGTGCCAGGTGTTTGGAGAGGATTAGTGCCCTGATGGGCTCCGTCAGGTGACGATCTGCACAGCTATGCCAGCACAAGAGGGAAGGGGTGAGCAGGGAGAAGGAGTGGTGGGGCCAGGAGCTGCTTATGCCATCAAGACTTTCTACTTATGTCAGCCAGGTGAGTGGGGGTTGAGTGTCTCAGAGTCAACAGAGTCACAACCATAGCTTTAAAATCCCATTGGTTTAAAATCCCATTAAATTCCCCTTAAGGTATTGGGGTGCTCACCCCAGCACCTTACCTCATGTGTTTCTAAGCAATCAGCCATACAAGCATTAGCAGTGCTGCAACTTGTTGGCCATTTGATGTAAAAAACTACTTTTTTTTAAATGATGTGTTACTGATTCAATTTGCCTGTCGAGTTTTCACTCTTCTTCTTTCCTTCCTATCCAATATCTCCTTAAGCTTCCTTCTTGTGGCCTCATATTGACTTTGCCTAAGATTCAGTTCTCCTTTTCCTTTGGATTCCAGGGGTTTTCACAAGGATTTGAGAAAGCTGGAGCATGGTTCTCCATCTTAAACAGATGTTATGTAATACTTTTAAGTGTTGTAGATTTCTTATCAGTAGCAAAATATAGATGAGGAGCATGAACTACATTGGATTCCCAAGAGAAATGTAGGAGGAGAGAAAGCTAAACACCTTCTCATGAGATCAGAAGGGACAATTGTATTGGGATCCTCAGCTTTTTCTTTTAGAGTTTCTTCTACACAGTAGTAATATTGGCTCAGAGGACTCTAAGCAGGCAGCTCATCCTTCTTCACGCGCTTTCTTACCACAAATCTTAACAAAGTTAAAGACAACACCCAAAATATGTAGCTGGTAGCTGCACTAGGTAGTAGACTTCTATTTGTTGCTGGATTAAAGGACTCTAGAAGTTGGATAACATGTGCATCTGCCATCTCACTTATATTCTGCATAGGCAGACACAGCTGTTTGTGGTTTTTTCCCCCTCCCTGGAGCGTTACTTTACTAACACCTGGCAAATACACCTGGTAGGCATTTCTGGGACTGAGGAACAAACAGCATCTCCCTATGGTGACTGAGAAAGAGCACATGATGTTTCTGAGAAAGCTAATTTGAAAGTGACAAAGGCAAATAACCCTTCCTCTAGCAACAGGTCAAGGTAAGAATTATTCTAGCTTAATCCAGATCTACAGGTTTTGCAGAATCTGTCCCCCAAAGGACACAAACAGATCAAAAACTTAGAGATCTAAGAGATTGCTTAACTTTTCAACAGATACTGCTATTCTGAGCTGTCTGTGGAGAATTCCTTCCTATTAATAATTAATCATACTAATGAAAAAGCCATTTTCTTTTTTCATTAAGAGGACACCGAGGGCTTTCTCAGAGTTTGAAACATGGACAAGCACCAGGACAATACCCAGCAAAAGAAAGCCATGTGTGGGGTGGCAGCTTGGTTTGGAGGGACAGTTCAGAGGGTGGTGCCTGGAAACTGCTAGACATTCTGTCAAAGCCTTTTTCAGAATTTTAGTAATTTTATGAACTGATTCCTTTCCCCTTCCCATCTGTATTTCTTTGACAAAGTTAGAAAATGCAATGTCTTAAGGTACTGGGCATGTCAGAGAGGTGCCTTGTAAGAATGGTTATAAACATTCAATGATGCCCAATATTGCCACACAAAATTAATTATTTACACCCTAAAACCAGGTCCATTTGTTTCAGCGGGACTCCAGGCATGTCAGTATGAGCAATGTGGCATGTAAACCCTCACCTCCTTCTCAGCAGTGTCTCATTTTGTAAAACTGCTGAAGATTTAAGCAGCCAGAGGCAGTGCAGTGCCTCTGAAGATGGGAGCAAAGCAAAACCCCTGGTGTCGACGTGCCTTCCAGCCTTGAAAAAGCTTGGATATGTATCTCAAATTTATAACTTGAGTTCCAATGAACAGTAATTTTTGTAATTTTAGTCCAAGAGCAGTAGTTGCTGTACTAGAGTACCTGAAATGGTGAAGTCTCCTTTCACTGTCAGGTGTTGAGCACACAAAGGCTCGGAGGGGTGACTCACTGCAATAAAGCCTGCGGTGACATCTGTTGACTCACAGAGCTCTGTCAAGGAACTACACTTCCTTCTCCTGCTTTCTGAACTTTATCTGCAAACAGAGGTCCTAAGCCAGGTGTCATTGTGGCAACAAATGTTAAGAGTAACAGCAGATATTATAAAGCATTTTTCAGCATGGTTTCCCATAATTACATTGTAAAAATCCACGTTTTCATATTTCCCCACACACTAAGGATGTCCAAGTGGAGTTCTTTAAGAGCTGTAACCTCACCATGGTTTGAGTCACTATAAGGAACAGGAAACAACAAACTTAAAGGAAGAATAAAGTAGAAGTTAACCATATGCTCGAAGTTGTTCTGGCCTTTGCTAGCTGGAGTGCTCAACAACACTTATTTCCTATTTATATCTTTTTTCCAAAGTAATTTGCAAGTATTTGTAAATTTATGCTCCCAACACTCCTGTGGATTGAGTATAAATTTCTTTCCAACTCAGCAAGAGTACAGACTTGTCACTGTACACTGTCTCATCAGAAAGATTTTGAACTTATTGTGTCTCTCCAGACCTGCTAGCACTCGAACCTTTGGTGTGGATGCTTTGGCTAATGATCACTGAGGTAGGTTTGCACAGACAGTGCCTCTCTGCCAAGAGTGCCAGAGGCTCAAGCCTGTCTGTCATATGCTGCCAATAAAAGATCAACTTTAAAAGCAGGATCTGCCATTAGAAAATAACTTCCACGTCCAAACAAGTCCTGTGTACACAGCCTTATCTCGAGAACCCGAGATTGCCTCCACTCTGAGATAACAGAGAAAGAAACCTTAGCCAGGAGCACATCTCAGTGGATGAAACGCACCTGTGTCATAGATGCTGCCTACTCAAGGAGGATCTGCCCTGCACCAAACAGGATCCAGAGCCTGTAAACACACGGGATGGATGGCTCCTGCATGCCTTGAGGTACAGCCAAAATGTCTTTCTCTTCTCATGCTACAGTCAAAATATTTTTTCCAGGCAGCATTCATACAGATCCATCTCATTAATACATGGAGAAAAAAGGTGGTTTCATGGCTTTTTTTTATGCCCTGTCATTTCAAGGTGGTTAATTCAAAGTCTGAGATTCCTTTTTTTGCTGAAAGCTTCTTCAGGTCCTGGAACCAAGCAGATATTTCCAATCAAAGGAAGTCCATCACATGAATCTCTAAGTAGAAATACTCCTTGGCACAAAATGGTGAATGTTATTATCTTTACTGTTGTTTTCACTGCAGGACATTGAGGCAGGGGTACCCTGTAAGCAGGACACACAGCCCTGTTCTGTTCTGTTCTTATTTCTGAGTTATTTCAGATTTACACTAGAATTCATTTAAGCTTATGTAGAATGGATTCATTACATCTGAATGAAGTATCTAAATGTCAAGTGGACAAGTGCTGCATTTTACCCCTGGGTTTCCTCTCTCTCTCCTGGACCTATCACCCAAAGCATTCTTAGCCCTTGCCTGTTATTATCCTAATGTTTGTGGAGCACAGTGCAAAACTCTGAGATAGTGATTCAAAGCTGAGTAAATATTCCCAAATAATTATTTATTGATTAATTGTTTAATGTTTATTAATTGGTATTTATTATTTATTGAAGTTAACTTTGTAATTTGAATAAAAAATAATCCTCTGTGTACGGCATCTTGCAGGTGTGAGGGCAAGGGTGCTTTCCTTTTTTTCCAGAGTTTGAGATGGGCACCCGGTTTGGGCTGCCTGGTGTGCTCCATGCCAGCAGGAGTGGCTGTTCAATACCTACATTGTGTTATTGACTTAGTGATATGATCTGTTTGCCATCAAGGACTCTGCGTAGTGCTTTGTACACATGAAAAGCAAGTAGTTATGGCTCAGTTTCTGCTGTCTGCAGAGGGTGAGAGTTCTTAAGTGTGAAAGAAAATCAGACCCTGAGGCAATTGATGGTTTTGAGTACATGAAATCATTGGTCAGTATATAGAATACAAGTTCAGTAAGCTATATGTGAGGATAAATTAATTTTCAATGTCGTAAAAACATGACGAGATTCTCCCCTCCGCCTTTTTCAAGCAGAAAGTTGAGTAGCAGAATAGGTGGGGGAAAAGACACTTTATTGACCTGGAAGGTTTGTAGAGAATGAAACTTCAGAGAGGCTTTTGCTGGTGACTCACTGTCTTTGAGAGGAATCTTACGATCTGCAACAGAGCATGAGGAACTGGCTGTAGTCCCTGGTGAAAGGTTTTCATTTAAAACTGGACTTCGCAGAAACAAAAATTTTGTTGTGTTTATGCCACTGGTTGAATGTACCTGGGCTATTCTTGGTACCTCCTTGTTTTCTGATCAAATGGCATGTTGCTCTGCTTGAGATGGAGAAAAAAAAATAGATTAAATTGTTCAAAGGTTGATGGTAGGCTGTTCTAAGTCATCAGAAACTTCTGTTGCTCCAGCCTATTTGGAAGCTACTGCTGTTTTCCTGTAGGATACCACACTGGAGTCTGTGTGCCTCAGTGACAACTTCAGCATTATGTAGGAATAACTGATTGTCTTTCCTTCATTTTCAGAATCTAAGTGGGAAGAGAAAGAATAGTTAACCATGCAATTTCAGAGTAGCTGCCCTTTTGTGGTTGGTTGCATAAGAGTTTCTATAAAATCTAAGTTGTTCAAAATGTATAGAGCTCTAACTGTGTAATTATAATACTTAAATTTTTCTACATGCAGAGCTTTAACTAATTGTGTTCGAGCTCACACCAAGGGAAAATATTTATTTAGTGTTTTCTAGCAGTAGGCACACATACAGTCTATGTGTCTTGGCAAGATGGCAATCAAGGAAGAGTTTGCTTTTTATCACATAGACTGATAGCCTTCACAGAAAATGCAGCATGTTTAGTTTTGTTAAACGGCTTGACGTACCTCAGTTTTTCATTGAGAACATCAGCACAGAAAATTAATTTCTCCCTGGCTGAATGCCTAAAGCTACAGTCACTGATTTAGTTGTATTTATCCAAGGATTAGGTCAGAAATATAGGTACCTAATACTTTTCTAGCAAACCAAATGCACTGGAAACATGATCATGTTTCATGAAATGAGATAAGATTAATTTCCCTGTACAAAAAGAGCAACTTTTCTCATTAAGAATGATGATTCCAAAATCTCTGCTAGCTAAAGCCGTTTAGAGCATGCTGAAAAGGCAAGGACACAGTCAATGATCCTAAAACTGAAGTCTCTGCTTAGGAACAACTTGGACACATAGGAGAATGACAGAAAAACTGGTGAAACTGCACTGGTTACAGGCATCCAGAAAAGCCACCAAAGATCCTAACACAGCCCCTCTTCCCATCTTGTAAAGGAGTAGTAGTAAAAAATTTGTTGAAGACAGTCCTTAAAATGCATCATGTTTTGATGTCTTTCTCACCGAGCAGGAGTTGAACAGATCCCTCAGGGTGAGCTAGAAAGATCTAATTTGACTAAATCATTGTCTAGCCAATTTATTTATATCTAATCACCGTTATCTGCCATCCTCTCATGTTTTCTCTTTCTTCAGAAATACAGTTATATCCATTTCCAAAGAGTTTGTGAACATCTCTCTGTGTTCACAGCAATGGTGGCATGTTTCTCTGCTACGTTTGGCCTGCTTGATGACTTCATCTGGTTGCAAGATTTATCTTTTCTTGAATTCTGTGACATTTTTGTTTCACATTTCCTCTCTCTTTTCCTGTCTTCTTTGTCCATGAGTGTTCTCCCTCTCCTTTCCTTGGTTCCTAGGGAAAAGTCCCACCATATTCTGTCTTTGGCCATCTCGCTGTGTAGCCTAACACTTCCCAAACACATCGTGAAGCTCTTGCCTCTTGAGGACCATGCTTTACTCTCTAGATTAGGACATGATCCCTTATTTTAAAACACAAGGATTTTTATTTGGCTGTGCTAAAGTGTCCAACTTACTAAGAAATCAGCATCCTTTATAATATTTGCCCCTTTGATGACCTTTGCCTTACTCGCCATGAGTAAATCTATCAGCAAAAAGGTGTGAGTATTGACAGCCCTTTCTGAGACCTCCTCTCCCTGCAGCCTGGTTGCTCCCTGGTACATAACATTTTGTGGTGCTGAACTTGGTGTGTGCTCTGTGGTCCCTGATTCACTCAAGCAGGCTCAGGTGGGATCTCCCAGCCAGAAAAGTTTACACCTGCTCTCAGGCTCTTAAGAAGAGCCAGCTTCAAAGAGAGAGAAGTGCATGTAATGAAGGCATTTGTTCACATCCTAATCAACCAGCTCCCATTTAAAAGGTTGTCTATTTAGTTTTATTTTTAATCTCTGTACATTCTTCTTTGCTTTGCTGAAGCCGTGAAGACTGCATTTGACATCAGCTGTTGCAGGGAAAAGAAGTTCATTAGTGCTCCAAAACTTCCAAATTAGATTATGTGACATACTGCAAGTATAAAACAAACATTAAGTAATGGCAGCCCTGTCAGCTGGAATTACAGTCCTCCCCAGTTTTGAGTCTTCTTTACTAAAGAGAGGTGGTGTCGCAGTTCAAAAGAGAAAAATTAAGGGAAAAAAATTGCTCTTCTTGGTCCCCTTAATTGCAGCTGGCTTTCGAATGGTAACATCAGAGTCCAACTTTCCTTTGGGTGGATATTGGAGTATGCTGGTTATGAGCCACCAGAAGAATGCAGGGCAGATCAGGGAGAAAGTGCTGATTAAAAAATAATTAAAACCAGTTTTCTTGCTTTACAGCATGTGGAGCTGGCAAAAAACCATGAGTGAGTAACTGTGTCTACACACATGCTTTTTGGTTTCTTTTTTCCTAATCTTCATTCACCTTCTCGATATGTCAGGGTATTTTAAAATTCCTCTCATGCCTGCAGCCCCTGTTTCTTGAGCTTCAGTTTGGTTTTATTCAGGGTATGTGGACAAATCACAGGGGCTCTGTAACATCTCAAATATCACAATGGACCAGCACTTGTACTGGCAGATAAAAGCAGCTGCAGGTTACTTAAGAGGGTGTGTGCAGTGTAATGGAAGAGAATTCAACCATGGAAAAAAATAGCCTCCAGTATTCCATCATTAGGAGGAATACATTAAAGCAGCTGCAGAATTAATAGCAGGAAATTCCTTCTTTATGATCCATGAAATTTTCAATCTATATCATCCTATTCTTCCTAACAATTTCTAATTGCAAAAGTGAATTTCTCCGTTTATTAATTTTGCCACATAGTGACTTACAATTGAGAGTAAATTGCCTGAAAACAAAATTCAGTTTCATTTGACTGAACCATAAAAATCAGAGGACCATGGAGTGAATGCCATTCCCAGCAATGATATATTCTCTTCCTGCAGGCAATGAAGGGAGCAACCATTGAAACTGAGGTTTGTGGCCGCAGTGGTCGGAGTCCCACAGAGACAGCGGTCAGTCAGCACAATGTGAATACATTTCCTCGATGGAGAAGAGCCCTCACTTGCCATGAGACTGCTCTTTCCTTACTGCTGTGCCATTTGCTAGGCTGACAAACTCCTAACATTTTGTGGGTGGCAAAGTGATGTCATTTTACTCAACAGCTTGTAGTAATTTCCACTCCTAACCCTTCATGAGAGGTACAAATTACCAAAGAAAAAGGTCTATAAGCATACAGATGGCAGTATCGCTTTTCTTTTCCATTGAGATCACAACATCCTACTTTCTAGCTGAATGACAATTGGGCTGTCACTAAAATTACATAATGCTGCATCCCCTGAGGGGCTATAGTTTGGGATTCAAAGGACAGCTGTCAAAATACAAGTTGCTCTATTTTGAACTTTAAAAGTCTCTTAGCGGGCAGTACGTAACAGTTTGTCTTTTTTGTGAGTGTGTGAATAAGAGTTAACAATGGAATGCTAATGAAAAAACTACATTTACATGGTAAGTTAAATGATACACACAAGATACAAACGACACACTAAAATAGCTAGTGTCTGCTGTAAATCATGAGTTTATGCAAATGGTAGCATTGTAACAACCCAGTGAGTTTTGGTATCCTATGTTAAAGCTGGCTTTTCCTGTTGTTTTGTATACTATCACATCATACAGTATGTAGTAAAATCTGCTCTGGTTTTCCAGGTTTTGTCTGGTGACTTGAAGTCAACTGTGCTCTAATGACATTCACTGCCGTACACTGAGTGCCTGCAAACTACTGTGAACGAGCATGAAATCAAAGAGTCTCAGTACAGCCTTTGGCTGTGACTGGAAGGGACAACTTGGGTAGTTTTAGAAGATTTCTCCAAAATTTCCCCAAACAAGAACAGGAGGGGAAAAAAAAAA
>VZRF01003742.1:271177-354803 GCA_013396875.1 Vireo altiloquus | reverse complement strand
GAAGCCGCCCCCGGCTGGGGCTGCGGGGGCACTCGCTCCGGCGTGCCTCAGTGAGATCGAGAGCAATTGCAGCTTGGCCACCGCCGCTTACTTACACTGTGCCCCCCAGCCCAAGCTCGCAGATGCTTTCATCGCAGAATTTATGTTCTCTTTGCAATCACGAAATTTAAGGGTAAATTTACTCTGTTAACAACAGTGCTGTGTCCCCGAGGCCACAGGTAGGAGAGCTGGAGAGTTCTCAGGTTTGCAAGAGACCCGCTGGACTTTTTCCTGGACTGCCACATTTGGCACGGGAATGGTTGAGATGAATGAGGGAACAGTGCTTTACTGGATATTCCTAGTCAAGAGGACAGCACTTTTCATCTTTGTCTTTTTCATGTTTGTTCATATACTTCTCTTTTCTTTGCCTCTTCCCCTACTCTTTTAAACTTACTGATATCCATTTGGAGTTCTATTGTTAGGGTTGTTAGATTTCTTTTTCCCTTTTTTTTTTTCCCTCCCAAGTTTTCTTTAATCTAGATAAAATAAAGGAAAAAACGTGCAAAAGTTATATTTTGATCCAAAGTTATCCATTGCTACATGGTGCCATTTAGGCACATGAGAGTCTTTGAAATCCCATAGCAGGAAAGGATTTCCTTTGAAAACATTTTTTGTTATTAACATTGGCTTATTTATGCCATGTGAAAATGTTAAGTAAGAGCTTGAAAGAGCAGATGCCTTTGTTCTCTGGAGATCACAAAAGTGGAGGATGCCTGACTTGCTGGTGAAGGACTTTAGCCTGAGAGTGCAGTGAGGCCTAAGAAACGCCTGTGTGGAGCAGGAATGCTTCTGTTCTCTTCTCTACTCAGGCGATGATATCTGTGTCTATCCACACTTTGACTGTTTCACAGGCATCCCTAAAAACCAGATGAGCTTTCTTTTATCCTGAGACACTCTTTGTAGGAGACCCCATGCCAAAAGGGCAGTTGCAGAATCCAGGATATACTGCACATCCTCAGTATGGATCAAAGGGAGCACTGGCCTGGCAGATTTGGATCACACTGTGCCCTTGGGAGGGCTGAGGATCTCTGCCCAACCTAAGTGTGAGGGACCTCTATAGTTTACCAGATTTGTTGCAGCTTCTCTGGATATTCTTATCCTTAGCAAATCTCCAGATCTCTGGGTCTTGGCTTCAGGTCTCTGGCCCTTGGTGTGGATGTGTGGCTCCTGACAGGAAGCAACAGGGCCAGGTTTCAGGTGCAAAGGAAGAGCAGAACAAAGGGAACATCCAAGTGCCTGAGAGAGGTGCTTATACACACCAGCACTTTTATTGTCAGTGGGATCAGGGGGCAACCTGACAGTCCTGGAGTCTATATTAGAGCCTCTTGCCCTGTTCTGAGGTGATGTGCTAATCTCCTAATGCTTCTCACAGGCTGTTCTCTGTAGTTCCAAGGCAAACAGCAAACAGCCCAATGTTGAGCTGGGATTGTCTTTCAGATTTATGTGGATGCTGCTAATGTTGCATCACCAATCCTACCAGTAAGAGCTGGATTAGAGCCAACACCACCTTTCCCTTCCAGATTCTTGAAACAAATGTTGCTGAGGGCCTTGCTTGGAAACAGTGGTGGTACACATGGGGTCCTACGTTTGTTTCAAATATGGCAGGATACTCCAAGAAGAGAGCATTCCAAGTCGTTTGCCATCAGATGTCACAAGGTTTTTGTTCCAAAGGCTGTCCCACTTGGTAGGTACACCTGGGGACAGAATAGTGAGCAGGTTACTCTCTTGGTGGCACAAAATATTCTTAAGTTGTTCACCATGCCAGTTGCCTTTCTACAGAGGAGTGGCATTCTCCTGGTTCCTTAGCTGGACGTAATCTCAACTGAGTAGTTTCACTATGTTATTTTGACTCTTAGAGATCTTTTCAACTATGTTCTATCTTGGTAAATGTCTGGCAGCAACACTGAGCTGCAGCAGAATTGAGATCAAATCACCAGAGATCACTGTTGTTGAATTGAACTCTGTTTACTGGATTTTACTGCAGTCGAATTCTTTCATCCAGAGCAAGACCAATCCTGTGCTGCTTATACCATTATACATGTCTATGTTTTTAATTGGATAAAGATTTGAGCTGTATCTTGCTTCAGAGATGCTCTTGGTGACTGCAGAGCTCAAGCTCTACTGGTGGCCCCAAGAAATGTCTGTGTTAGTCTCTTTTGTGCTGCTTATACCATTATAAAATAGAGGTTATGGATGCTTGTAAATGGAGGTTATGGATGCTTACAACTTTCTAGCCTATGCAGGGATGAAAGAGCAGGACTCATGGGCACCCAGGTCTCCACTGTCCCCAGCAGCTCCTCCAGCCCCCACTAATGTGTTGTAGTGTAGCAGCAGTGAAGGACTGTGTAGGTAGCATGAGGATGAGGGAAGCATGTGACGTTTCATGGTCTTGCTCTCTTAGAGGTTATGGACCTTGGTTTTGTCCTCCTTGGTTTTATATATATTTCCTTGGAAACTTCAGAAAAAGTATTTTGGGGACTGTCTTTTATTTCCTTCTATAAAATACTGGTTTGGGTTTTTTTTCAAACTCGGAATGACTAACTAGTCAATAACTGATTCAGATAGGAACATTTTTCCTGCTTTATTCTCAGTTTTAGCTTCCATAATCCAAAGAAAGAAGAGAAGGGGTGTGTATAGCAGAGATCACAGTGTTAAGTAGGGACAAGGCAGCTCTGTTGTGCTTAAAAAACAGGAGGTTAATTAATTGGGATTCCCTTACCTAGTTTTCCGTGCTCTGTTCTGTAACACCAGCCAGTATTCATTTGGTGTTTGGAATCACTGCATCTGCTAGGGGAAGTGACCAAGGTATCTAAAATCCTCCTCTTAATTCAAGCTCTGTGAAGGAGTTGACTATGGAGGGACTTCAGTTAGAAGTTAAATATTTAGGGAATATTTGATTTTAATAATAACACATTGTATCCCTTCACCAGGATAATTCAGAATAAGATCACATGGGAGGTTGTATTCAGTCACATCACAGGAGCATGTGTGACCCACTGTGCCTGACTGTAATAGGACTTTATTAAATCAGAAAAAAAGTCTTTATCTTAAAGTAAATCTCAAGGTTTTTTGGTTTTGTTTGGTTTGGGTTTTTTTCTCTTAATGATATCAGGATAGAAAGGTGTGAATCCATGCAATTTTTCTACAAGTGTACTCAAAATAATTTGTATGTGTGAAACTGTTTTAAGTCAGAGCAAAGTTCTCCAAAGTCCTAATGGTGATTTAATTGTTACTTACAAAGTAGATGTTCTAGGTCATGCCAAGCAATAAATGCTTTTTGTACTGTCAGTCTGGGAATGTTTTCTGTTAATCCAACTCCATATTTTTTAGATGTCTTGGAGGGTTGGCAAAAGCAGCCATTTAAGAGAAATGAAAATCCATTCCTTAAGACTTTTCATCATACTTTGAGGAAAAGAGTATTGCTATAATGACTTGAAAGACTAGGAAAACAGTGAGAAGAATAATAGCCATTTTCTGCTTCTGGGGAGGTGCTGTTGTAGCAACAGTATGAGGCCAGTTTTCTGTGTGTATGTAGATATAAAGGGTTGATGGTGTGTTGATGAGGCAGAGCACAGGATGGGAGGGTGTTCAGAGAATCAGAGAATATTCTGAGTTGGAAGGGATTCACAAGGGTCACCAAGATTTTGGGAAACCATACTCAGAAATCAGTTGTGATGTTTCTTGACTTGCATGCTACAGTTCCTGTGAAGCACAGAAGTGTAACTGGCATTACAAGGAGGCTAGAAACTAATAACTTCTTACCTACTGCTAAACAAGTGAGATTTTTATATATTAGAATGTAAAGAAAGAAAGCTGGGAAGCCTTGCAGGATTTTTCTAGAAAGCTGCAAGACTGGCAATGCTTTGATTAATAGCCTCACTAAGTTTTGGGAGTATTCATAGGATTTTTAATGTAAAAGGAGAGTAGCAAGTGGTTCTCAAATCCTGGTGATTTTTATGTGAGACGTGTTTGCAGCATGCTTGCACAGTTCTTAATAGCATTTGCTGTTGTTTAGTCTAACAGTGCTTGAGTATGGAAGATTTCTGATTTAACTGACTTAACTTTTGATTTAAATATTTGTTTAAATTTATCAAAGTCATTGTTCTGCACATGACTTTTCCATAGACTCCTTCCCCTCTAAGTATGAGCAGCCATTAAACAATATCTTGTTCCTTCTGTCACAGGTGTGGACATTGTCAGCGCCTCCAGCCAACTTGGAATGATTTGGGAGATAAATACAACAACATGGAAAACCCCCAGGTCTATGTTGTTAAAGTGGATTGTACTGTGGATATTCCACTGTGCTCTGAATTTGGCGTGCGAGGATACCCTACGTAAGTATAGAGGAAGTCTGCTCCTATTTTTCTTTTTTAGTTTTCCATGGTCCTCTGCCAATTTCTTGAAGCTAACTTCTAAGCTGTATTTTTGCTGGGTTTCTTTGTAGCCCTTCGGACCTGGTGTGTTCATTTTCAGCCTTTTTACCATGTTGCCAAGTATCATGTGATACATAGTACACTTTTGCTGCTTTTTTTTTCTTTTTCTTTTTTTTTTTTAAGAAGCTGTTTTATGTCTTGGAAGGTGGCTGTGTTTAACTGAAGTCCAGAATTTTCCTGTTCTTTTGTTTGGGAGTACCTCTTTCTGAAGCAACAGTACATAGTGCAGCTGTGATATGTATGACAGAGCTGCTTTCTACTAACAGTACTTTTCAAAATAGCTTGCCACAAGTTTTGTTGGTATACTGCACCCTTCATAACTGTATCATAAGTGATGTCTTAGATTTTTAGAGCACTTAGTGCTCATAAAGCAATAATTAATAGTATCACTTAGCATAGCAGTGGTGATATTGTGTGGACTGTTTTCTAGCTAAATTTGCTTATATTGATCTAGTATTTTAAGGTTATGTTTATGCTGTTATCAAGGATGTATGTCTTACTACCTCAGCTTTGGTAGGCAGACCATGGCCTAGAGTATCTATGAGAGATCAGTGCTCTTTGGGTTAGATATGTATTCCCTTTTAAACTGCCAGAAAAGGAGCAAGGTTATTTACTTTTCACTTGTGTCTTCTTTAAAGCTTCTTGCAAATATGGATGGGATCCTTTCAACTGCTTTATTAATTACTCATCTTTGTGGGGATAGGTGGAGATTGTAATCATCTGTCGCCCTTCCACAGCCTGTGTTATTCAGTTTCCTTCCCTTTGCTCACTTCGTCTGGTGCTTTTGCCAACCCCAGCCGCAGCCTGAACTTTTCATTTGCTCCTGGCTGCACCCTCTTGGACACAGATGAGTGTGACTGAGTAGAAGTTGAGAGCTATAAATAGCACACTCCTTGCTGAGATAGGAATTGTCCTTAAGGGCAGTGCGTGTCTTAGTTCCACTACAAATACCAAGAAAAAATAAATATTATAGTTCTGCTTTCATATCTCCAGAAGTGAGCACTGGTTGTCATTGCATATTTGCATAGATTATATTGTGGTGCTGTTCCTCTTAAAATAGAGTGGCAGAGTTTTTTGAATAGGAAAAAATCAAATGTGTAACTGCTGGAGGGTTTTTTCCCTCCCTCCTCTTTAAGGTCATTGAGTATATAGGAATAGTTAGTGCTTGCTTTTATCTATTTGAAAAATAAAAATAATAAGGCAATCATCTGTTAGGTATAGAAATATAGCAAAGAAGGGGAATTCATGGTATCAGCTCTCTTCCTGTCTGAACCAGTTTTGAACTAGGTTTTTTCTGAAAACCTTCAGCAAGGGAAATTTCGCAGCTTCCTCAGTCACAAGTCCAGGATGTGCTGATCCCTGCACTGCTTTTCCAAACACCTGTCGAAGGAAAGGCTGCATCCCCTTTTCATCCCCTCAGAGAAAAAGTGGCTGAGCAGGTCTCTGCACTTCTTAGCACAGTTGTCTCAGGATTGTTTAGTGCTGCAAAATCAATACTCTCTCAACTGAACTAGAGAAAAGTTTGCAGAAAATAAAGATGCAGCTAGCTTGTTTTAAGACGTTACCTGAATTTTTTTTGGTTACTTCTCAAAAGTATTGCCAGGAGGTGTGTTTTAGATGTTCTTCTTTTTCATTTTTGTTGCTTCCTTGTTATTTTGACATTCTGTCATCACAAGGAACATTCAAGAATACCTTGAACAGAAATGATAGTGGGAGCTCCTATCTCTTTTGAATATATTTGCATTATGTGGTTTTTCAACACTTTCATGTGTTCATTTCTTCCAACTGTGGAACAAGAAGAGAGAGAAACATTTCAAGAAACAGTAGTTTTCTAGTAGCTTCTTTCAAGAAGCAGTACAAAATGACAGCTTGGCAAGGAGAACTGAGGGCTAGGTGATAGCAATAATTGAAACTTTCTGAAATGGAAAAAAAATTGAAAATTTTTTTGCTTTAAAAAATGAGACTACGTCATAATTCAGTATCACACCCTTTTCAAATATACTTCCAATTTTAACTTAAAATTTAGTAGTAGCAGCTTTAGGTAGTTTATGAAAAAGTTTTGATAGCAATTATTAAACATTACAATCATGAAGTCTGAATACCTACATGCAGTCAGTTAACTTCTTGTCCTATTGACTTGTCTCAGTGTGTTTTAAATCAGTTTAATACCACAAGAAAAGCCCCACACTATGAGAGCAGTCAGGGAACAAAAGGTGAGAAAGAAATTCCTGGGAAAATAAGCATTAAATATTTTTCCTTTGGTGTTGGAGAGACGTGAACAAATCAAAATTGATGCTCTTTGACAAACTGAAATAGGATTTATAGAATTCAATGCTGCATTTTTTAATTTGCTCTTTCTTATTGATCAAAGTAATATTACACTATGCTGATTTTTAACTTTCTTCTATTTCTTTTTTTCTTTTCTCTTTTCCTTTTTTCTCTTTTTCCTCTTTTCTTTTTTCCTTTTCTTTTTCTCTTCTTTCTCTTTTCTTTTTCTCTTATTTTTTTCCTCTTCTTTTTTCTCTTTTCTTTTATTCTCTTTTCCTATTTTTCTCTTTTTCTCATCTCCTTAAAGCTTACATGGGAATGAAAAAGGGACCTAAGTTCTAGCCATGACACTTCAATCTGAAAGGGGTGCCTGATGCTGATGTTAACAGACAGGAGATCTGTTACTGCAGCCTGAGCTGCATTGCCATGAATTAGCAAAGCACATTATCTTTCTGAGAATGTTTCCTGTGTGAAAATTTTTGCCTCACTCTTCTCTACATTTTGACCCTTTAGGATAAAGTTGCTTAAACCTGGACAAGAACCTCTGAAATACCAAGGCACTAGGGACTTCCAGGCACTGGAAAGCTGGATGTTGGAAAAACTAAATGAGGAACCACCTGTAAGTGAAAAGGAAATAAGAAAAGGAAATACTCTGTTCTGCAGGCTTACTTATCTATCATTTCTTTAAGTTAGGTTTCAATTTGCAGGAGGAAATCTGCTCCTGAGAATAGAAGTCAGGTTGCAGTATCAATCTGAAACAGCTTACCTGTAAGTCAGAGTAGAAATTAAAACTGTCATCCTGTGACCTGCTCTCTGCTTCCTGCATTTAAAACTGTAATGCAGTTTTAATGCTTATACTTTTGACATTTCAAGATGCAACCCTTGTTGTTAATTCATTTTACACCTGTAGGCCATAATGTTTCTAGAGTAAGAAAAGCATTTAGCTGTAATACATTATAAATTGCATTTGTGTTGGGCTTAATTACCTCTTAAAACCATGGTACCATCTTTAAGTCAGTTACTTTCTGATAATGTTGTGGCCTAAAGAAAAGTTTTAAAACGATCTGTTAAGTAAGATAAGCTAATACCATCACTAGGAAAATCCTTAAGTTTAAGGGTAGCATTCACATACAGGAGCCAAGTCTTGCCTAAAATTAAATTTGTGATTGCTGTTTCTAATCAAGAGAAGGCTTTAGTGATTGCTGAACCACAGTTAGAATGTGATTATATTTAAACAAATGTGGAGTTTTTAATAATTAAAATTAAATGCTAAACTATTTTAAGAAATACACTTTGAGGTTTCTAAAAAATTCTTTTCAGCTTTAGGGTTAGAGTCTAGAAAGTATTCACTTGCTTTTGCTGAAATGCTCATGAGTTTCTTGCAAGTTAAATGTATGTCTTCATGGAGCCTTTAGGTAGACAACATTCCTTCTGGGATTAGGGGAGCAGAAAATAGCTTTTGCACTATTTTTAAATAGCCCAGAGATGACTGAAACGGGTGTGATGGCAGTTGTGGCTGATGTGTGATGCTCTGGAGGAACTCTTATATAATTTAAGTGTGTTAATATATGGTGATGCAATGAATGCTACAGCAATCACTGTGCTCTCTGACTGCACTACAGCACAGTGAAAGATTGGTATTCCACAGACTCTGCTAACTCTCTTTTATGTGGCAATCCTTTTCACCTTTTGCTATCAAGCAGTTGTTTTTTAGGAAACATTAGGTACCTAAATTAAGCTAAATAAGGACGTTGCTTTAGCATATCCATATACTTTAAAATATCAGAGTCTACAGCACTATCACAGAATGGTGTGACACAGGAAACATATGTTGTGTATTTGCTGTAGAAGAGAAATAAAAGTTAATTTTTCTCGTGAATAGGACCCAGAATCTGACGTGGAACCACCAAAAGCCCCTGAACCTAAGCAGGGAATGTATGAACTCTCAGCAGACAATTTCAAGATGCACATAGCAGAAGGTAACTGCTCTTTCCAAAGAAGAGAAACTTGGTTACAGAGACATTAGTAGTGGCAAGTCTGCACTAGAAATATTAGTTTTCAGGGTACCTCCTTCCCACTTCTATTTTCCAGTAATACCTAGTGAAAGAGGATGAAACTGCAAACTATTAAAAGTTACATATTGCAGACTATGAGAAAGTTTAAGTCGAGAACTCAGAAGGCAGTAAAATTATGGCTTCTAACTCCAGCGAAGAAGCTAGTGGGGCTTGTTCAGCAAAACTGTCTTTTCCTGAGTTCCTTGCTCAGTCACAGCCTTGCCACTTTGTGTTTTTGCAAGTCCCATTTCCTCCTTCCCTAGGTGCTGGCTTGTTCTTCCTCCCAGGCTGTTATTCTGGAAAAGTATAATCCACCCCTTTCCTCCTTCCAGCTCCCATCCCACTCCAGTCTGGCCCTTCATTTGATATTGTTTAGCTTCCTTCCTCCAGAATTTAATGTGGGCAAAACACTTTGTCTGTTTGGCTATTTTAAAAAATATTTTGTCTGGAAGCTTTAAAATTAATGCCAGAAGGGATACCTAATATGGGAAATTTCACTTCTCACATACTGTTTTTTTAGACAATGAGCAAAATCTTAGAATACAAACTTTGGGCTGACATGACAACAGAGGATCCTATTTTCTCCATCTGTTATCCAAAAAGGAAAGGCTGGATTAAATTAAATGTTTGCCCATTTGGTATCACTAGGGAGGTATATACTAGAACTTCTTAAAATAGCCATTAGCTGATTAGAAATATTTTCATGTGTAAAACAGTATTTTGTGCAGCTAACTTAAAATTTCCCAGCATGTCTGGCTTAATGTGGAATTCAATCAAAATTCTTAATCAATTTTCCTCTAAGCCATCAGGGAGATGCTAAGCATTTGTCAACTACCTTCTCAGACTGTAAAGTTCAGTGCATTGTAAATGTTTTAATATATTTATTATGTATCCATTGGCCTTCCTAGAGGAGACATTCTCATAGTCATTTGTGATGGTTAAGCAGGTTTATGACCATCTGTAAATCTCTTGTCCTCTCTTGGCTTCAGTTACAAGAAGTTCAGTGCTTGAATTTAACATGAAGCTCAGCAGCTACACCAGCAAGGTGGACTTCTGTTCTTAAATAGCCTCCTTTTACCTTTTTGCTGCTCTGGGACAAAAATAAATTACATATTTTTCTATTGAGGAGAGTATGTCCGAGCACATGGTAAAGAATAGCTGATTTTGCCTGGATGTTCTAATTAATTTGTGGGAAATTATTTTGCAGTTTACTTGACCAACACGGAGCATGTCAATCAGTTTGAAAGTCTTCCACATGCAGACCAGTCAATCTAGAGTACACTACTATTGCAGTTTGTTTCCTAGTTATTTTGTGCTGCCTTGCATCTGACCTCCCTTTGAGGACAAGCCCTCAAACCAGAAATAAATTCAAGTAATACCAGCCCCAAAGCTGTCTTCAAAGGATTACGAATAATTCTATTAAAAAGAGCTTTTCTCCAGTTGCTGGTGTTTCCTGCAAATTAATTTGATTTTTTTTCCTTGTTTTAATTAAGTTCATTTTTATTTCATTTAACAGAGCCTTGTCTTGATGTGTGTAAAAATGTGCAGCAATTTGAATTAATTAATCTTAATTGAAAGAAATTGCATATTCTGACACTATGCAATCAATAATATACTTTTAAACTAAAAATTAGTAGGAGTAGCATAGAGACTCTCCTCTGCTTAAAATGCCACAAGCAGCTACTAAAGGCAGCAGTTTCTGAGTAGTTGACATGAAAATTCAAAGAGCAGGGCAGAAAAAGGAGAGTGGAAAACTGAACAGCATTTTTAGGTAATTCATAGGCTTAAGCATTTCTTAGGAAACACCATTGCATCAAGTTTAATACTTTATTTTATGCTGTTATCAACATATATTCCTTTGTAGTTCTTTCTACTCTGTAACAGAGCAACTGATTGACATGATTGAGTTAAACACTAAGGTAAATGGTTAGGTTAAAAATACCAGTTTTAATACCTCACTTGTTGGCTCAAGATTGAAGCTGTTTGGATTTTTAGGAAATTTGGCAATGCTGTGGGATTGCATACAGTATTGAAAACCTAATTGCTCAAGTATTTTGTCCTGGTCTCTGATTCACAGTGTTTCCTATCTTTAACTCAGGAAATACCATGATAAATTTGCAGCCTGAGATTAGTACCTCGGCTTTAATTGCAGCCAAGTTCATTCCAAAGGAGCTAAATGGGGGATTTTTTTTCGTTTTTTACTTAAAAGGTAATCACTTCATCAAGTTCTTTGCCCCTTGGTGTGGTCACTGCAAGGCTTTGGCCCCAACCTGGGAACAGCTGGCTCAAGCCTTTGAGCATTCGGAAACTGTCAAGATTGGTAAGGTAGGTGAAACCCTCTTAGTCTGAAAATATGGTTTGTGTCAACATATGTTTCAGCCAAGAATCATGCCTTTCATGCTATGATTTGCAAATAACAATTGTTTTGTTTGTCACCTTTTAAATCCTTTTATAGTCATACTTTGTATTTTAATTTTGAGATGGTCAATTTTTTTTCTCACACATCCGCAGTTAACAGGACCCCCCATTTTAAGCAAAGCCTTGTTGCAAACACAGCTGCCTTTCTGCATTTCAGAGAGCTGGGAATAAGTCTAATACTTCAGATGCAGGGAATAACATTTTGAGATTTGTTTTTTATTATGCATTTACTTTGTCAGAACTTGATAGACTTCAGTATTTATTTTGAATAGGAAAGTGACTTCTAATTTGTTCTTTGCAGCTTTGGATTCCTTAGCAAGCTTTAGACCCACTGGGTATTTATGATGAGTTATTTCTTTGTTGTTTTTGGTTTTTTTCCTCTTTTTCCCCATAAAACTTTTAAAAGATATCAGGGGGTCTTACACCTTAAAAATTGATATCTTGTCCTGCTTTACTATTTTCCTTAGGGTTGATAACCAGGTTCTGTGGTGTATTTACCATGGGAGCTTGTTACTTGTACGTGGAGTGACTTCTCTGCAGAGGTATGGAGGTGGTCTGGCAATTGCAGTTACTGGCTTTATTTGCTGACCCATACCTAAGTCCAGGTGGCTCATGATGGGAATCCCTCTGTATCTGCCTGCAGTGGAAATCGAACCAGGCGCAACTTCCACATCCCTAAACTTTCACAGTGGTTCCACTGACCTGAAATCCTGCATGGCAGCAGTGTTGTCAGTCCTGCAGAGGGACTCTCTCTCTGCTGTCTCCCCTGCCTCTGCCCTCACAGCACTTTCAGCTGTAGTAGGAGGATGAGCTTGACTTCTTGCTTTTTTTTTTTTTTTTCTTTTAAATGCTTTCCAAAATCTGTTCATTTGAGTATGCTGTACGTGCACAGCGCAGGTCAGAGGAGTTGAACTTTAGAGGAGACATGCATACATATATATATAAGCACAGTTGAACTTCAGAGAAGATGCACACACACACACGTATATATATATTCAGACCTGGTAGATATAGATTCTCTCTGAGAATAAAATATCAGAAGCTAATTCTCCTTTGAAGTTTTCTGTACTTTTTGATACCCTTGTTTGATGTCTTATGAAAGCATTGCTTAACTTAAATATCCTTCTGAAGTTACCATTCTCTGGTACCCAGAGAAAAAGAAACAATAAAATTCCAAAATTTCTGTTTTAATCAGTTGTCTGTGGTGTTTGCAGTTTGTATTACTGAGAGTTGCTATTTAATACCACCACTAAGAGTTGTCTTGATGCCTAGACAAATTTGTGTAACTGTATAGCTTGTGAAACATCTTTTGAAGCATGTCTTGGCTAGGATTTTAAGACTGTAAGTAAACAGGAAACACAACTGTTCCTAAGAAGGTTGAACCATGACCTTCATCTAATCTGGGGGAACAGTGTCTTAACACTGTTTAACCTTCAGAATTGATCTTCATTGAAAAGCTTATAAAGTAGTAACTTTACAGACTGGTTTGTGACATACTAGAATTGATTGTTGCTATGCATTGGAGCTTCCCTTGGAATACAGTTAACTTGCTACCTCTTGACATGTCCTCTGAAGTCTTTAAAGAGTAGTCTTTTTAAAAAATGGGTGACCCAGTGTGTCTTCACATTAAAGGTCTCTCATATTAGTGTGTTGTGTCTCATTGTCCATGCACTGAATTTTATTTGCTGAGAATACAAAGTACTTTTTAATTGAAATATTTAATTATGTCTTCATTGTTCTTTGTAACTGCTACTGCTTCCTTCTAGCCATACATCCCTCCCTGATCCCTCCTTAAAAAAAAAATAAATCAACTACACACAGAGCCTCCCAATTATACAACCAAACCACAGTTTGGAAGGCAGACATAATCATTCTCAAGACAGTACTTGGTATTGAGTTTTGCCAAGCCTTGTATTGCTTGTTCCTGTATTTTTCTGAGCTTTTAAACAAGGAAGGCTGTGATACTTTTATGTTTATTTTAGGCATTGAATAGTTTTGGGTTTTATTCCCAAAATGTAGGTCGACTGTACCCAGCATTATGAAGTCTGCTCTGAAACCCAAGTTCGTGGTTATCCCACACTCCTCTGGTTTAGGAACGGTGAAAAGGTGAGTCTGCAAGTTCAGCAAAAGATCACACCACTTTTCTCTGAATAATATTTGGACTATGCTTACATTCTGGAAAAAAAAATCAAGTGGACATATACAAATAAGTCTGCTTGTGAGAGAAAAGATGTTGGAGGTTCATTTGGGTACTAGAAGAGGTAGGCTTTGTCTGCAGATAAAAGTTAAGTTTTTGCTGTGCTTTGCAAACAACTGGTAAAATGTTCATAAATCTGTAAGCAGTCACTCTAAGACAAGCTCCAATTATGCTGCTGTGTGAGAGTATTCTGGGTTTACTTTATCATAGTATTTTACTTCCTATGGAACACAAAAACATAACTGAAATAGAAATAACAATGAAGTATGTAGTTTTCACAATGTGTATCAGAAGGTTCTCATCTCTAAGGGGTGCCCATCTGCTGAGTGATGTCTAAAGATGCAAATTTCCCTTCTTATATAAACCTGAACATTTCACATGATACTGCGAGTGAGAATCTTGTGGGCCCAGTTGACATTTTTCCTTGCTGTAATTCAAAGAACTAGAATATTCTGAAATTATGGGGAGACAAAATATTTATAAATACCACATACATGAACAGCAGTAAATAAACAAATTATAAATTGTAGTGTTATTTATACTATATTTCACAATTTCAAGATCAGTTAAATACATTCAATGGATATTAAAAACAGACCTGCAAGAGGACCCAGGACTACATTTCTAGCTCTTACCTGCTAAGTTCTGGGCAGGGGAGGAGGAAAAGGGGGTTTTCTCCCATTCATCTTGCATTCCTTTTTGAACATTTACAGTATCAGCAATGTTAAGTTTTGCTACTCAATGCAGTTTAGTGGCCACTGCTTGAGGCAATTTTCTGGCACTCTCAAGAGAAACTGTCCCTAAATACATACCAGTGCATATGAGGGTTGGTATAAGCATCCCTATAAGATCAGACACTCTAGGGAATTTAAATGAAGCAGCCTGAACATTTTTGAATCCCAACCAGATTTACATAAGAATGCAGCCTTGTGACCTCTCAAGGCACATATAAGAAGCACAACTGGAAGCTCAGGAAGTGCTCAAATCAAGCATGGTGCCATGTCCAAGGCTAGAGGTTTCCAGTAAATTAAACTTTTGTTTAAACTTTGTAATAATTGAAGTTGGAGTTCTGGAGTTCCTTGGAGTTATTTGAATCAAGAGTGCAGTGAAAGAAAAAAAAAATCACTGCTGTTGTATTTGGTAAAGCTGAATGTTGGCCATTAATCTGAACAATATATATCAAACTGTCTTTCTCCACTGGCAATGTGGCATTTCTTGGTGGAATACTGCCACCATAATCACATGTTCTTCCGTGGGCTGATACAGCATATTTGAAAAAAATACAAAACAATCTCAACAATTTTCCAATAATCTGGCCCAGAAATTCCTGAAAATCTCTCTGGCAGCTATGATAGTGATGAATGAGGGGGAGGAGGAGAACTGCTTTAGTCATCCAGCCTTGTCTGTAATATCTTCATCCCCTTTGTCATAACTGAAGTCTGGCACCACACCACTGCTCCTGGTGAGGTGCAGCAGAAACCCTAGGAGGATCCAGTGGGTGCTGACCCTGCCCTGCTGACGTGGATACAAACAAACAGGTGCAGGCTCCTTGCTCCTCAGTGACTGACACCCAGTGCCAGGAAAGGGGCAATAGTTACAGGTAACATTATCAATTACAAAAGAAGGAAAGCGTGTAGAAAGACTTTCAATGATAAAGGAAAGTTGAAGAGATGTCTGTTCTTCCTTCCAATGTATGGAAGATTGTATGTTGTTTCTTAAAGAGTCTTCCTTGTCTGCAAGAGGAGATACATCTTACAGCCCACACCACATGGGACCACATCCTGAGAATTCTGTCCAAAATGGATATGTAATGCCTCAAAGATGTGATCTCTCTTCTGAACAGAAAAATCAGTACTAATTTTCACAGACAGCCCTGAGGGCAATCATGCAAGATCCAGTTTGGAGAGGACTGACAGTGGATTTGAGACTAGAAAGCTGCTCACAACTGCTCCGATTTCTTGTTCTGACAATCTCTTGATTGTCTTGTTCTCTAGATTTGTGAAAGTACCTGAAATATGGGGAAGCATCCAAGGCAAACTGTGGCCTCTCAAAGATCTGGCTGGCTGACTGCTTTATGTACAGGTTAAAAAGCAGGATAGGATTAGTGAGAGTGGTGCCATTGGAAATGTCTGCCCCACTGCAGGCTGCTGTAGTCTTTTGCTCCCAGGTGAACTTAGGTGCCCAGAGTGCATTGCCTTACTATTTGGGTTTTCCAAGAATTTGTGGCAAGTGTGTAGGCCAGAGGAATGACTGTGTAATCCACTGACAGGAAAATTAAGGTTTTCAGCCCTGTCAAAGCATTGTGTAGAGCTCACAGGGTAACAGAGACCACACCCAACCCAGAGTGGGTATTTTATTGTTCCTTGTAGCAGCTTTAGGTTCAAAAAAACAAAACTTTGAAAAAGCTGACTAGGGTGAGACAAGAAGGTCAAAGTGGAAAAGTTTCAAAAATTTGCTTCTATGTTTCTAAAACACCTTTCATTTCAAGGAAATTTTAGATTGTTCCCTTTGGATACTGAAGAATCCATGGCAAAAGCTGAAGACATGGAGTGAATGGAATGTCATAGATAAGCTTAAGAACTAGATAATCATATTTATTATTGATATGCTTACACTTGGCAATCTTATGTTTTGCTACTAATTATTTATTTGCTACATTAACTGCATATAGAAGGTTGCACAAACTATTTGATAATTGTAGGGTGACCAGTACAAAGGGAAGAGGGACTTCGATTCCTTAAAAGAATACGTGGATTCCCAACTACAGAGCTATGGGAAAGAGCCACCAGCAGATAAACCTGCTGAAGCCCCACAGCCACCACCTGAGGAGCCCACCCATGTTGAGGTAAGTGCTCCTGCACTCTGCATCAATGTAAAGTGTTCAGACTGTTTTAGCAGCCTGTCTGAGTCTTATAGGTCTTTTTCTCTCTCTGATAGCTTGACATAGTTTCTGGGTGTAAACTCTACCAAATACTTTCCTGGTTATTTTTTCAGTAATCAATGAGTGGAATCAGATCATAACTCCTAGAGATACTTTTATTAACCTGATGAATTGGAGAAGGAAACAAAATCTGATTCCTATTTTATGGTTGCAATAAATTGTTTAGATACAGGTATAAATGTGGTCTTTTTGGCCCATGGAACTGCTGGCACCTGGGTCTGTATGACAGCATATTTCATCATAATAGAGATGAACACTTCTTGCAAGATTGTCACTTGAACCCAGGAGGACAGTGCAAACTGCTAAGCCCCTAAAAAAATCCAGGGTCCTATACTTAGAAATCTATCTGCAGAAACAATGAACAAAGATTCTGAAGACCCCAATATGGTAAGGTAATGTGCCCTGTGACAAGAAAACTCCTTGGGGTTTGGAGACTTATGTTAATCTTGGTTGTAGGAGCTACAGGCTTATAAATGTTGTGAAGAAATTGGTAGAAATAACCTTTGCACGTTTGTAGTTCATGTCATATAGTTTTCTGTCTTTCCTAATCCCTTTGGCATTTCATCTGCCATCTTTCTTGGAGGTGAATGAAAAATTGGTGAGGCTGAGAAATTAGGAATGGATTTCAAGCATAGTTTTTCATGAAATGTGCAGAACATACTTTCTGCCTATAAAATAAGGGAAAGGGATTTACACTCTGTTGTGATATAGAATGAACTTAAGGAATTAGGTATCAAAATTATTAATATAAATACAGTTTGCATGCAGCTTCTTACAGGAGAATATTACCTTTCCCAGCTGACTTTTCCAGCAGCATTACCCATCTTGCATAAAGTGGCTTACCAAACATTACAGACCACATAGATTTGCAATTTTCATCCTCTTCAATTTTTATTTTTTAATTGACCTCATATTTGGAACATCCCAATGAGCTGATGTTAGTACAATGCCAAAAGTAATAAGTTGTCTTTCTATTTTTATAGAAATAACACAAACCACATGTGACACAAATTCTCACTTCTGCCTTGCATTCACCAGCACACACACAAGCAGGAAAGGATTGTTGGGGGATTTTTTTGCTAAATTATAGTAGACATAGTGTAGGACTCAGCTTGTCCTTACAACTTTTATCTTCAGACCCTTTGACTCTTTGTTTTCATTAATTTTGAAATAAGGGCCAGCCCCTGTAGCCAGCAAACACTGACTGCATTTGCCATCAGTTGACCACAGCTGGTACCACAGGCAGCAAAAGCAATGAGATCCCACTGCAAATTTGTGTCCCAGTGTTGAGCCCCTACTTGGATTCTCTCATGTCATAGCCCAAGTACTTGCCAGCCTTTTTAGTCTTTTAAAGCTGTGCTTTTATGTCCATGAGACTTCTCTACTGCCAGAAATGCCTAAGATCATTCAAACAATGATCCAGGTGGATTTAGGCAGTGTGACCAACACATGCTCGTTTTGTGATTGCTTTAGATGTCTTTTTCTGAGACACAAAGCTAAAATTGAGATCTCTGATATTAAATTTATTTTTGTGGTTATATCATTCACACTGCTATTCTGATAGTAATCTACAGATCTTTAAAATTTGTTTTACTGTGCAAATCATGGGGAAGTTAATTATCAGGTTTTCAAATTTTGTATCTTAGATTGTGTATTATGTTTGGAACATCAGTTTTAGATATCCTTTTAGGAAGTTCAGACTAGAAGCATACTGCCTCCTTTTTGCTTCATTTAATTATTTCTGATTATTTAATAATTAGAAAGTATAAAAGTATCACTTCAATTTCTAAATAATTATTTAGTGGTAATAACAGTTCAGCTTAGTGAAATAATTCCATGATCTATTTTCAGAAATGTTTAAAGGTAATGGATGATCTGGATTTTCAAATTTATTTTTGGCTTCATAAAACTTATTTGGGTTAAAATAGAATTTATAATACTGTCAGTTGTGATCTTGTTTTTCTTTTGCTTTCATTTGATTTTGAAGCTTCTCAAGGCATGAGATAAATTTATTTGTTTTTAATCCCTCCCCTCCTTAAGGGTCTCACACAAAAAATGAAATTTCAGTTCCATGCTCTCATATGAGAATATTAGCAACGTGCTACCCTCCCATCATTCCCTTGCTCCTGATATCATCAGGAGTAGAAACACTTCCTGGCACCCATGCAAGTGTGGTGTTGTGATGTCCTCTTGACAAGCAAATCTGTGTTCCTGGTAACAGTTTTTTTCTGTGCATGCAATGCAGGGACAGAAAGAACAGAGAGAACAGCTCTTGAGACATCACTTGTGTGCCTTGAATACCTCATTAAAATCTCAGATGGCCATTACCTGCTTGAAGCCAACTCCTCTAAGGGCTGTTCCTTGAGACATAGTGTATTAAATTAGGGTGATTTTTTACAATTAGTGAGAATTTGGATAGAGGCAAATCCTTCAAAAATAGGAAAGCTTTGTTTATCCAGTTATGGATGAGATTCAGTGTAAAATATGCTTTTCTCTGCATCTCTCTAGGGAAGGAAAATAGCTGAGAAGTAAAAGTCAGGTCTGCTGCTGCTACTCTTGTTTATATTACCAATAATATTATCTTTTCCATTTTCAGTTTCCCTTTTAGGAAGGTAAAAGCTCAGTAGGCTGATGTTGTATATACAAAAGGTTTTGACTTTTTTTTCTCTGTTTGTTTTTTTGGGTTTTGTTTTGTTTTGTTTTTGAGCAGGCTGCAGTGCTCTCTCTCTCTGAAAAAGACTTTGATGCAACCATTGCTAGGGGGATCACCTTTATTAAATTCTACGCTCCATGGTAAGAAGTTTGCAGCTGCTGCTGTTCAGGATTATTGCTGGTCTAAGCTGTGAGTGCATTAGTTGCTGTAGGTCTTTGAGCTGCAGTACTGTATTTGTTGTCTCGATCTAAACTGTGAATTAGTTGAAGAATGTGTATGTTGGCAAGAGTTGCAGCAAAAAAAAAAAAAAAAAAAAAAAAAATCTCAGTCTGGTTTAGCTCTCTTGAGCTGCTTCTCTGTGGAAAGGCTGACACAGAAGCTTTACCGTGTCAGCCTCCAGGTAATGCTGGAGGCAACAAGGAGGGTGAAGCTTCCTTTCCAGGCTCAGCATGCTCCTATCCCTGCATCAGGGTAAGGTGAGGTGAGCATACAACCATATCTCAGTGCTAAGAAAAAAGAGAATGCTGGCCTTAAGGCCATCTCCTGCTACAACCAGCCTCACTTGGAAGCCTCATTCAAGCTTTCAATACAGACTGTTGAGCTATGGGTAATTAATTGCCTGTTACTCTTCAAATACCTGTCAAAAAACTAATTTGCACAAGTGACAATTTTAAGATGCTGTTAGAGTGACCCAAGGTAGAAGTGTCCAGTGCAGATGGTGTAGGTGTAGACACCTAATGGAAGGCATTGGAGGGGGAAAGGAAAGTAATGTCTGGCATCTTCCATTACTGCTGTATCCAGCAGATTCCGGCTGGGTTAAGACCTCAGTATTACAAACTTGTAGAAAAAGTATTTCCCTGTTTTTCTTACTATTCCCTTTCTGAGAGAAGAAGAAAATTTCACAGTTCTCTCTCTGGTTTACAGAATTTGTCTTATTTGTGCCTCCATTGAATTTAATGAAACTTGCATGCCATCTTGCTCATCCATTGCTGCTGTCTTAGCCAACAGAAGGAAGCCTAGTGTCGGGGGAGAGATTAAAATTAAGCTGTATTTCACCATGTGAAAGATAACGTATCTCTGATTTAATCACTAGCATTCCATTAACACAGTATATAAAATATAAAAAGATTTTTTGTTTCGGGTACAAAAGGCCCCATTACAAAGCAACAGAAGCAAATGCAACCCATATTAGATGTGCTCAGGCATATCAAAATATTTCAGTTTAACTTTGACAATAGGCATAAATGTGTTTCTTACTGCAGGCAACAATCGCCTGGGAACATTTTGTTTCATGTAAGCTCAATGCTGCAGGCTTTTCCAGTGTTGTCACTCTTTGCTGCTTCAGAACCACTGCTATGCTCTCTTCAGTCTGAAAGATCTGCTTCTGGATGTGAGCAAGTATCTGCCACCAGTGGGTTCAGAAATACCCTGCCCATAGTGCACACACCCCTCATCGTTTGCTGCTCTTTCCTCACTGCCTTTATTCCCTCTGTACTCTGGGAGAGACTGAGATTGAGTCTGTGCCTGTGCTGCTTCTGCCCCACCAGCAAAACTGACTGGGAAGCTTAGCTCACACCTGTGCTCAGAGCAGCTTCCAGTCTGATTTCTGAACCCAGGGCTTGCTGGCGTATCTATTAGTTCATTATCTGGAGAGACTTTTTCTGGGAAAGCTTGAGATCAAGAAATGCTCCCTTATTAGCTTTTATTAACAATACCATGTCCTCATCTCATGATATTCTCACGGGACACTGCTGGACCTCACAGACAGGATCAGTGTTGGATGTCAGGCTGAGAAACAGCAGTTTTAGGATGTGATGTTCTTAAACCAATGTGTTGTCTGCCTGCAATGCTCAGAAAGCCACCATTTAGGAAAATGCTTCCTATATTTATGTAGCTCATATCCTAGTTTTAGCTCTGAAAGTCAGGCTTGTGACTGCCTGTTAGTGCACTGCATATAAATGACCATATTCTCTTCCAAGTGGATTAACTTATGTAGGGCTCAGCAAACATTATTATGTTGCCTTCTAGTTCTGTCTTTCAGTTAGTTTTGGATAAATATTAATGTTAACTTGCATTGTAAGCACAAAATCATCCTGTTCTAGTAGTTTTTGTGCATGGTCAGAAATGCTTTTATACTGTTACTGTGTATTAACAAGGTGGTTTAAATATACATTGGCTTGCATTAAGAAAACTTTTGCTGAGACATCTTTCATTATTTTTGTAAATGCCCAGATCCAGCCTCGAGGCAATTATGGGTCTGTTTTAATAACCTAATTAAGGTGCAGCTGGCTTAGAACAGAATGAGCAATGCAGCTTTAAAGTCTAAAGTGCTTTGGGAATTCTTCTTGAAGGCAGTAAGAAGTTCACATTAGGAACATGGCTAAGCCAAGTTCAAAATATAAACAAAATGAATGCTTTACTATGCATTGGTCAAGGAGGCAATTAGGAACTGGAAGAAATTTAATAGGGATATTAAAATCTCATTTAACTAATTAAACTTGGGCTATGTAACTTTAGCATAACTTTCATATGGTACCCGAAAACTTAATTTGTACTACAGACATTCTGTGTCTTCCTAAAAGCATTTTTGTTTCCAAGAGATCATCTTTTTTTCCAGTTAAATATTCTTTGTGCTTGTCTTTATTTGGCTTCATATTCCTCTGTGGGGTAAAGTGTTAATGCACTGACATCTAGAATACCATTCTAGGCAAGACTAACAAAGGCCAGAAAGTACTTCAGTGGTTAACTTAAATAAAATCACTTGTTTTCTTAGCTCATTTACTGACATAATAGTGCAAGGGAGTTGGAGGGCCAAATCATTAGGGGATAGGAAAGACAGCTAGTTAAACTTACAGCAATTGCAGCAAGACAGTAGTGATAAAGTGGAAAATGTATCTGCTAAACAAATCTTCCTCTTTTGTTTCTAGGTGTGGCCACTGTAAGAACTTGGCTCCAACCTGGGAGAATCTTGCCAAAGAGCAATTTCCAGGTTTGACTGATGTCAAAATAGCAGAAGTAGACTGCACTGTGGAACGTAATGTCTGCAACAGATTTTCTGTAAGTGTGAAAGTTCTGAAATGAAGGGGATCGTATTGTGTACCAAATGTTGGAGGCTCCAGTGTGCAGCCCAACTGCACCAGGTGCCTGGTGACAGTACAGCTGTGGTCTCTGTTAGCCAAAAAGCAGCACCTGGTGACACCATTTCTTTCCTGAACTGTTTGTTCAGACTTGGTCATTCTCCTTACTGGACAAAGCTGAAGAAGTCCCTACTTTAGGAAACCTCTCTCTCTGAAAGCACCAGGCAGTCTTGTGTTATCCAATGCCAAATTCTGTTCCTAGAAAAAAAAGTCTTTCAGAGCTGGTAGGCAGACAATTGAAGACAGAGCTGGGGCTGCCATTCTGAGAGCCTGGAGGAACATCTATTACCCCATTCTCTTAAAAACCTTCAGATATGGCATTGAAAGTTCTGCTGTGGGCTTGGTTTTTTAAATTAAAATGGCTTATTGTCCTAGAGGGCTTTGATGGCTTTTCAGAATCAGGTAAATATGAGTGATGGATACAAGTTTGAACATTAATAGCAAGTCTCTTTTTTTGTGTGTGTCTTTTGAAGGTACGTGGTTATCCTACACTTCTGCTTTTCCGAGGTGGAAAGAAAGTCAGTGAACACAATGGAACAAGAGACCTTGAATCACTGCATAGCTTTGTCTTGCGTCAGGCAAGGGATGAATTGTAATAAAAGTCTGGATGCTCTGTCCCTGGCTGTCTTTGTACAGTAGCTGAGGGATTTCTATCTTCGCTAATTTTCAAACAGTGTATTTGGGGGGGGTGGGGCTTTTTTTGTTTCTTTGTTTCTAGGAAATTGAATGTACTTAACTTTGGTATCTTCCCCTTGTGTGTGTGTTATAGACGTGGCTCTCTTTGTGTGTGAAGGAAAGCTAACAAGTAGTTACTGTGCAAATCAAGAGTATTTTCAGCATTGGTAGTTGCACTGCATTTCTGCATTCCTGCAACGAAGTGTAAATGGTTTCCTGTGAGACCAAAATACATTAAGAAAACCAACTGAAGGGCAGCAGTAGAATATTTTTGTCTTCAGGTTAGATCTGGTTAAAAAGTCATCCTTACAAACTGATTACCATTACTAGAAAGGCAAAAGCTACCACTGTGTTGAGTCACTTTTGCCTCTAGAATTGTACTTAAACCCTATTTGTCTTAATATAACTGCTGAAAGGCTGAAAACACACACACCTTTGGAAGATACCAGGCCACCATGAGCTAGTTGTTTCCTGTTAATCCTCTCAGCGTGGGAGGTCTAGCCATAATGAAAGTGATGGTACTGTGACATGTGCCTGAACGTTACTGATGCCATAGTGTACATGTGTCAGGTGGATTTCCTGCTGCTGCCATCCAGCTCCAGAGGCACAACTATGCTCTACTTCTCTAGAGCCAGAGTGAAAAAATAGGTGCTGTTATAACTGCTCCATTATTGGTAATGAGCTCCAATTCCAGAGCTGACCATGTGTTTCCTATCCCCGCCTGAATCCAGACATTGTGCTGACCTGCTCCTTAGTCAGAGTACCTAGAGGACAACAAGTAGTACAATGTTTAATATTTTTTTTCCCATTTAGCTCTTCTACAGTAGTGACAAATAGTTCCCCCCTCTTCTTGAGCCTTAACGTTTTTCCAAGCTGTAAGCATTGATAAGTTTGAATGCTAGGACCACACACTTCATGGTGTCTTGGATTATAATATGAATCTATTCTTTGGTGCATAAGATGTTCCATGTTAGACTTAATTGAAAGCCAAAGAATTTACATTGCAGAGACTGTCACGATACAAAGGCAACAGCAAACCAAGGACTGAATTCTGCTGTCTCATGTGCACAGAAACTCATACAATGAGGATTGCTACAGGCTAATTTGACTAATCTGTCAAGATGCTGGGTTTTGTCCATCATATGGAGTAAGTTGGGTTGTTTTTCTTTTTTATAAAAAAAAAAAGGTAAAACATCAATGAACTTTTAAACCAGTGAATTTCCCTGGTTCTTCACTGTCTGTCCAGAACTTTTGATTCTGTTTGATCTGAAAATGTGTGAGGGTGAAAAAGCCACAGTGAAAGCTAAGTGTTGTACTGGCAGATGTATTGGATCAACATGTGTACTTCTGCCTTTCAGGAAGCCTTTATTACGTTTTTAACAACTTTCTAGTGAAGCACAATCTCATGAGTTTCTTGTATAAAATCAAAGTGGTACAATTGTTTACACTGAGATTTTTTCTAAATAAAAACTTTTTTAAAAAGCAGTCTTTCTATAAATGATACAGCACAATGAATATACAGTGACAAGTGCAATAAATTATAGCTTGTATTTACAAGAAGCCTTTTAAATGCAAGTAGAGGTAAGTGCATTTAATACAAGTTTAATATTGATCAAATCAATTTGCTATTAGCTTCTGCTAGACAAACCATGGCTCTATGCTGCATATATCCTTTATTACCAGTTTGTTAGTTGCATGAGTTGAAAGGGAAAGATTGCAAATTTTGTTGACATTCTGTCTTCCTGTAAACAAACTGTCCAGCTAGAGAATGAATGGCCCCTAAGCTTTTACGTCTGAATTACAGCTGTAGAAGTGTCCTGACTTCCTTCCTGGGCAAGTGGTAGTAGATGAGGCAGCTCCATGTGGGGAGTGGAAGGAAGTTGCATAAGACAAATGTATAAATTTGTATTGCTCAGTCAGATGGTGAACTGAGAAAATCAGCCAGGGTCTGCATTCATGGTAGAGTTTCTAACAGGGTGCAGCCAAGCCATCTTGCGCTTGCAAGATCAGAGTTAAACGGTGCTTGGAGCATAAGAGAACTGAAACATCTGCTTTGGCACAATTTTAGATGCTTACTGTCATGACAAATATCAGGAGGAGACTAACAGTCTAGGTGCAGTAACTGGTCCTTCTGGCCAAAAGGATCTTGCACGAGATGTACACTCTACATCTGAAGTGCTAACCACGTTCTTGAGCTTCTCTGCCTCTCCCCCTCATCTTCCCTCCCCGCCCCCAAAAAGAAACCTCACTTATTTTGGGTGTTGAGTACCCATCTGGTAAAACTGCAGCATATGTCCAAGCACCTGCTACAGGCCAAGCTGCTCTGTGAGATGAAGACCATCCCAGCCAAATAATGTGTGTGAGCATTTTGTTGCTGCTGCTGCTGCCAAGCTGAGCAGCCACCATGGTGTAGGGTCAGTCTGTAAGAAGTCCAGCAGTTTGCTCACACCCCCGGGGGTGGTCCCCACACCCCTTCCTCCCACAAGGCACATACGTGGTGTTCTGAAGGGTGATTCATCACATGGTTTTTTTCCCAAGGGCATGAAAGCAGGGAGGGTTGTATCCAACTTCATGGCAGCTTCACAGAGTCCATGTGAAGACTGTTTGTCAGTGACATCCACAAGATCTTACTACCATATTCCTGTATTTCTTCAAGATTACATTAGAATTATCATCAAAGTAAAGAACAGATATGGCATTTAGTTTGGTAGGTGCACAGCATGGTTTGGGAACGTAATCAGGATTCATAAGATGAACCTGTTGCCAAGAAAGAAAACACATCTGAGACACTGGTATATTGTTTACAAGTTCACCTGGTGCTTTGGCACCGAGCTGCCTGGAGACTTACCAGAGTTTGTACGATGGCATGATTGGTTGCATTCATATGGGCGTTGAGTGGGAACGAGCACTCCCCATCACAGTAGTTGGCTGCGTAGCCCTTTGGAGCGATTATCCAGTCCTTTTTAGGGAAACAAACAGAACGTGGTTCAACAGACAACTGCATGCAATTAAGAGCAGCTGAAAAATTTCCACTAACTTCTTCCTTGAGGGTGAAAATGTGTTTTCACTGAAACTGCTTGGGTTTTAGTTGGCTTTTTTTTTCTTTTTGTGCGCCATCATGTTCTGTGCACACACTGATTTTAATGTCCGAAGAATGGTGCACATCCATGTACAGCTCAACTATTATGAACTAAGAAGGCTTTATCCCTAAAACTATAGCTGGGTTGCATTGTGGGGATTGTGGTTTGGAGACCTTTGTATTCCAATATTTCCTGCAGGCCCTCTGGCTGAAGAACTACCTTTCCTAGGATGAGTCACAGCCACAGCTGGTGTCCCCTTATGGAGAAAATCACACATAAGCAGGCACACAGGCACAATTCAACCAGGGAGCTCCACAACAGGAGTATAAAACCCTGGGGTGCCACCTCAGAGACAGCCTAGCTTATAGGCTCTCATACAGGGACACTACCCTGCTAAGGACACAGTGGGAAATCTTAGCTGCATAACAGCTCCACATCTGCCAGACTCCTAAAGGAGGGGCAGGACAGCCAGCCTGAGCTGTGTGTGCAAGCAGGTGGCCCCAGTGGCTATCTGAGTGCCATGCTAGGCAAAAAGGGGACTCTTCACCAAAGGGCTCATAAAAAAATTACAGTTTGTCTGCTGCTGACACGAAAGACCCAAAGGAAAATTAAAAGCAGCACCACTGAAGAGGAGACACTTGGCCTCCCCTCCTGTTGGGCTCTGCAGGTCATCCTGCAGGTCACCCTGCAGAAGGTTGTACTAGTACATTTCATGTATCTCTTAGGCAATTTCCACTCTACCTGAAAACAATCACCTGTGTTTGCCTGAATTTTGCTACAGCAGGCCTGAGCAGCCAGACACTGTTGCTGCAGCTTTGATAACCAAGTTTGTTCTGAAGGAAATAGCAGTGCCCAACAGCTGCGGGGGATTCTGCCCTGCCTTCTTCATCTTCCTACAATAAGTAGGACCTGGATTCCAACACTTGCAATGAGCCCTGCTGGTCTGGGGCCTTCCTTTGGCAGCATCTTACCTTTCTGCAACTAGAAAGGGAAGGCAGTGCCTTCAAGATCACAAACTTCACAACTGGAATCCACTTCCTGCCCAAAAGCAGGGCAAGTAAGATAAGGATGAGGTGGAATGACCACACAAAAGCCTCTCACAAGTAATGGGGAATGGAGTCAGCACACAACCACAGCTGCAGCTAGTGGGCTGGAGTTGACACATAAGCTACAAAAAATGCTTCTGTCCCATTAGCTGAGAGAGGACTTTCATGTGTAGAGTATTACAGAAGCAGCAGGGACAGCCCTGGCATCCTGAATTTACACCCAGTAAAAACATTAGCTGATAGAAATAGGACCTCCCTTACAAGTGCTGAATGAAAGAACAAAAAAAAAAAAAATTAAGAAGAGGAGAGGGCATTCTTTGAAATGTGATGTTTGATTGCACTATAGCCTGGTCCTAAATAACTTACTCTAAACATCTTTCTGGCCTCAGGGTGTTGCAACTAAACCCAGTCTACCTACCGCAGGCAGTGCTAATTGTGGGGCAGGGATTGTGGAGGATTTCAAACAATGGCCAAGGTTAAAATCAGGGTGATCCTTAGAAAAAAAAAATTGGTTAAAATCACTGCTTAACATCAGATTGTTTTCCTTATCATTAGAGGTACATAGATATAAGCCCTTGCCTGTACCATGACTCCCATGAGTGACAGAGAATGACTGTATACTTGAATCTCATAAAGTATAAGGCTTTCTCTGGATCTTATCAAATGTCACAACTATCAATATTTATTTGCCCTTCTCTGTGACTGGTTTTAGTGAGGAGGCACAAGGGACATTTTAAAGCATAATGGCAGACTCGAGTGGAATTACCATGACACTGTTTAGATAACATTTCATAACAAAATGTCTGGTTTACCCAGAGAGAAACATCACACACCTGCCATCCCAAGTCTTGGAAGCTAACGTAAAGCTCATGCTTTCTGCACGCTGTTTTTAAGTCACTGCTGTTGTAATCTGTTAAAAGAAAAAGAGCAAAACAAGAATTTAGAAAGTAAAACAGGCAGAGCATTGCTGGAGGGCACAGCTGGCCAGATGTGTGCATGCTGTGGGCTCAGCAGCGAGAAATGATGAGCTCCCTCAGAAGCCAAAAGGATAAGGGTGTTGAGGGACATCTAAAGCAGGGCTGAAGCTTTTAAGATGCCTGTGGGAATGGAGGAACCCAAGTAACAGTGACTCAGGTATAGTTACTTCAGCTGTCTTTAAAGTGCTTGGAAAACACCTCCAGTAAAACAACTTCTTAAAAATAAAGCTACTCCTTCAGCCCAGCATAGGCTGCATCCCCACTGGGTGCTCACACTCACCCCACTTCCTCAGCTGCCATTTCTGACTTGTGCTGACTTTGGGGAGCTCAAACTGTACACCCTCACTGAGAGAGAGAATTACAGCCCCAGGAAGGTTAATCATCACCCTGTGCCCCTGCACCACTCTGGAGAAACCCTCAAACAGCTCAAGTAGGTAGGGAAGCCATGCCCTCGTTCCTCTCTCTACCTTACCCCCTGCTTGCCCCACACATCTCATGTGACCCACGGCACAGCCTCTGCCCTTGGACCTTTACAAACCATGCTCGGAAAAACACATTTCTTCTCTCCATAAACTGCTTATCCGCAGATGACACAGCTCTTGGCATGCTCTCACCATTCACTTGCTCCTTATCATCAATAGAAGTGGGGACACAGGATGAAAAGCCCTGACCAAGACCTTTCCCTTGCCATGGCACAATGTAAGGGGATGTTTCAACCATGCAGGAGCTGCTCCTGATGATCCCACAGAGTACTGCTTTGGACAGCGAGTGGAATTTCCCATTTATATTTGGAAAGAGGGGCGGCTCGGCATGCGAACACCTGGAACCACAGTGAGTGGAGGAGCTGAGCTGTGACAGAGGGGCCTTTCACCTCCAGGTGGCTGCACAGATCCACACTGACTGGTGGTTGCTGATTTTGTCACACCTCAGGTGGCTGCTGGACCTCAGCAGAGCAGCCACAGAAACCACCTCTGCAGTGGGGTGACTTGGCCACCAGCTACAGCTGCTGATCCTGTGCTTTGCACTCAATGGGAAGCACGAGAGGAAGAGATAGAAGCAAAGTCAGCCAAGCAGCTTGGGAGCCCAGGTCCCCATTCATGTTTTCCTCTCATGACTTTCCACAGGGGCCTTCTCCTCCCTCACAGCCCTCATTTGGAAGTAAAGGCACTCCTGTCAGCAGGCAGATGCCACAGGCTGATGTGCCTGCCTCCTGCTGCCCTGGACCTTTTGGCTTACCAGCCCCCTGGTGCCCCTAACATGGCTTGAAAGGGCACCCTCCCAGTGCAGCTTTCCCCAGATGCGGCAGCTGGGATAGAAAAATATTTTTAGTGACTTTTTCCTTGGCTCTGAATAAGCCTTTCTTTTTCTTCCCTCCAGCAACCCCCCCCAACCCCCCCGCCAAAGTTTGGGAACTACAAATGCAAATATTTATTCAAAAGAAAAACTATAATACTAAAAGCACATCCAACTGACATTAAGGGCAGCACAGCAGTACAGCTGGGTACAGTTAACACTGAGGGCTGAAAAAAACCCTACACCTCAAACCCAGCTTCCCAACCACCAAAGATTAGAGAGTTGTTTTTAGAAGCAGTTGGGTTTTAAACTCTAAGGATTGCATTTCAGACTTTCAATAGCTTGGGTTCAATCACGGATTTAATCAGGTGAGCAGAGCTGGTTAACAGCCTGCTGCAGCATAAACATTCGCTCTTCCAGGAGCACGTGGTAGCAAGAACGGAGGCGAGTCTCTCTATTCAAGCTTTCCATTTTCAAACCAGACATACCCAGTAGAAACCAGGGTGTGGTGGTTTATTTCAGATGAGGCTTTCCAGTCCCTGGCTCAGCCCAGAAGCAAATTTCTAGCATGAGATGTTTTGAAATGATTTTGTCATAATGAGGGAAAAAAAATGAGAAGATACTTTAGTGATCAAAGGCTTTCATTAAAGTACCTGAAAACACAACTTCAGTGTTCTCCAATGGGAAATATATAGTGGAGTTGATCTATTCACAACTGAGTGGGTAAAATGATGCTACATTCCAAATCCAGCTACAATTTACCCAAATCTGCTACAGGAAAGGGGAGGCAGAGAAAACAGGAGTGGGNACAAAAAAAGCCACACCAAGCAGAACATGTTATGAACGTGTCCTCTCTCACACTACCCCCAAAAACTCGCCTCAGCTCACTGGTCAGAGTCACCTGATTCACACTCTGCATGGAGCCCTGGCTGCTCTCCACCCAAGGCAGATGCAGACAGCTCTACCTCCTCACTTGCCCAGCCTCACCCTTTGCTTTCCTAAATGTCAACACATGAACCATCTCCTCTTCCCAGGTTTGCACTCTTCCCTGTTTATCCCCCACCCCAAGATCCCCTGCCCTCTTTTCTTGTTATGTGTTTGCCTACTATATCTACTTTATGGAAGCTATTTTAGCTCAGCTTTACGGAAGTCACATAACTTCAAGCAACTCTTTCTGAATTGGGGAAGAAGATGCAGCAATGCAGATGCACATAATCATTCCCTACAGTTAGGGGCTTGGCATACGCCCTAGAGCCATGGTACATTGGATGTACATCCAGTTATGGGCCTGAAAAGAAGAGGAATACAGAGTCACAGGGTTTTGGCAGCGAGCTAAAGCTCACTGAGCTACCGGAGCTGGCTTCCACAACACATTTTCTCCAAAGCCTGGAAAGCAACATCAGCCACCCCAGGCCAGCATGCTCAGCTGTTTTAGCCCAAATTGCCACTCGAGGTGGTTTGCAGAGCAAGACCCAACTGCCAAGAGGCAACAGCGTTTGTGTTGCTTCCCGCCAGCCCTGCAGCAGGGAGCAGGAGGACCAAAGCAGGCAGCCTGCAGAGGGGAGGTGCTGCAAACATTTGCCACAGGGCCAGCCTATGCTGCCGTGGCACAATTTGCAAGGATTGTTCGCCAGAGGCCTTCAGCATCTTCTGGGAGTTTAGAGAGCTGCTCTGGGAGCTCCTGTAGGCTCATTGTGGGTTTAGCAAAATTGTCTCTATTTTTTCCCCTGGACATACCAATTCAGAAACGCTAACTTGGCATTTACAAGGCACTGCATTTAATCATACTGCAAACAATTTTGTCTAAAACAGAGATTTAAAAAAAGCTCAAACCCCTAGTTCTGCACTTAAAAATAACTCCTGGAGCAGCATGGTTAAAACAGCACAGCTAAGATGGCTTGTCTCTGTGTTTGTGTCGAATGTTGTTTGGCCTCACCAGGACCCAAAACCGAACTTTCTGCAAGCACAGATGTTTCTCTTAAGGCTGGACACTGGTATGTGTGTTGCTGAAAAGGGTGAGAGAACAGCCTGACCCTAATGGTCTTCCTCCTACAGATACTTATGCACCCACCTTAGGTTTCCTACAACCTCTCCCACGTTAAGTGCTGGCAAAGAACACATAAATATTTACTGAGGTAGATCCATCTGAAACACTCTCGCTGCTCCCAAGGTGCCAGTTTACCAAATTCCACACAGTAATTAATTGCTTCTGTGATTCCAAATAGCTTTGACAGAGGTCTCCAAGGCTAGCCCCTTCTTCTTGGTGTTTGACTTTGGTGATTTGTCTGGATAAAGCTGGTGTAAACTGATCACGCAGTTAACAACAGCCCACTTCACATGAAAGTGATCTGCCTGGGTGGGAAGAAGGGGAGATGTTGGGCTGACATGAACCCACGTGTGAAGGCACATACAGAAATGCTGGCCACGCTGCTCCAGTCTGCATCCAAACACTATACTGAAGGGAAAACTATACTGAAGGGAAGATTGGGTGCCAGATAAGTAAGTTTATTAATAAGGCCCTTGCCATCACAACAGCATTTGTCCTTATTTGCCTTGAGTGTTTGTGCATGCTGCCCTTTGTGATATCTGCTTCTCGTACATGCAGGGAAATCTGTCTGGTGCCGTGCACGTCTGCTGGAAGGAAAGGCCACCTGAAGGGCCTCTCCATTTTTCACGGAGCACCTCACACCAGTCCTGGTGGCCCTAGGATGGCTAAAGTGAAGGACCTGAAAAGCGACTTGGCTTGAGTTTCATTCTGAGCAGCAAGTGCAGTCCAAAGTCAGGCATTTAAATCCTCTCCATGAAGAGGGGCTGATAGGAAGGGATGTGCCTGAAGGCTGACTTGCAGGAGAGAAGGATTATTGCCACTGGATGAGGAGATAGCCCTGTGCAAAAACCGTAAATCATGGAGTTGGCTGAAGGGCAGAAGGTCACCGCCTGTTATGCTGGACAGTCCCATCTCTGTGGTCAGCTGGAGGGTCAGCATGAGTCTGAGAGCAGGAGTTCAACCCACTGCAAGATTCAGCTGAGCAAGGGCCTCCAGGCCCTGCAGACAACAGCAGAGGAACACCTGCACACTCCTCCCACCCACTGTGTTCCTCCATGTCCCCGGCCAGAGCTGGTATATGATTTTCTGCCTCCTTTTCTTCCTGCTCATCCTCCTCCTGCAGAAGAATTGAGGCTCCAGGAATGCATTGACGCAGGACTCTATGTCAAAGCAGTTTATAACCATGGGGGTTGCTCAGTTCTGCTTTATATAAGCCAGTGATAATTATGTGTTTATAACACAAGGAAATAAGCATTCTTGGCAAAAAAATGCAGACCACTGAGAACCTTGTGCCACAGCCACAGCCTTAGCATCTGAGCTCTTGGTACTGACTGCAGGACAACAACTGCACATCAAAGGGAGCGTAGTGGGGTCCTTTTCCCACACACAGCAGCATCTTCTCACCTAACTCCCTGCCTCCCCAGGCCCAGTACCAGCCCAGCAACACACTTGATGCACTCCAAACTGATTGAAATAGTTGCCATATCTAGACAGTAAATGGGGTCTTTTGAAACACACTGCCTCAAAACAACTTTCAGCATCTTTTGGGAAAGAGGTTCCTTTTTGGACTGAAAAAAGAAAACCCTGTGCATTGATCAATGTAGAGGAAGGAACTTGCAATCTACGGAAAAAAACCCATCAACACCAAACAACTGCCTTGCTCTGCTGGAGAGAAACTGCTCTCAAGCCCTGGTAGGCAGCAGCAATCCTAGCCTGGGGAGGAGCACAGACCAAAAATTTGACAAGATGTGAGATACAGCACAGGAAGAAGATGTGCAGGTGAGGAGATGCACAGAAGGGAACTGTAGCATCCCAGTTCTGCACCTGCTTTGGGTCCAGATGCATCAACGCACCATCAGAAGAGCTGGGCAGCCTTCAGGACAATCCCTGGACTTGTCTTCTGCTTTGCCCTGGGGAGAACACTTCCTCAGCACCCCTATACATCAGGATTTTTTTATTCTCACAGGTCAAAAAGAAAGAAAAAAGCCCTGTGATCTCTAATGCTAAAAACACTTTTTGGTCATTGGTGCCTCTTGGGCTGTTAAATCAACCACTTCTTAACAGAGTCAGAGAGTGTCACACTTAGAAAGAAAAACAAGATGATGTAGCCTCTCTTTTCTAAACACAGAAACCAACCAAACATACATCTTTACTTAAAATTCCCCTCCTTTCCCCTGCCTTAAATCTAGAGTCTCACTATACCTTGTCGACTACTGTGGTGCCAAATTCCAGGTTTTAAATTAAAGCTGGCCCAAAAAAAGCCCTCAAGACCACAAAATGGTCAGCTATTTTACCCCTTTTTGTCATTTTAGAATTTTACGACCTGATGTGTGGTGTAGTCAAGAAAACAGCAAAGTACAAATGACCCTTTTTGCCCAACATATCTGCTCCCTCTGGGGCTTTGTCACATTGCCTGACTTCATAGCGTGAAAATTTTGTTTCAGCACTGTGAAGTTTGCAAAGCCAGGGAGAGAAAGCTGGAGCTTATCCTGGCTCCAAGTGCCACTGGCACCACAAAACAGCAATGCAGCAAATAACTTTCCCAAAGCATAATGTGAATGCATTAAAAAATTGGGTCTTGTGAAGTGAGCACAGGAGCTGAGTCTACCTGAGTGGGAGAACTGCCTGCATAACATCTGGGCTTACAACACCCAGCTGGATAAACCACCTGTGCCCTTGGCAAGCTCATCATGCAGGAAAGTAACTCAGCAAGCAGCTACAATGTCCAGCTTTAAAACTGCAGCACGGAAACCTGAAGGAGATCAGGATCAAAGCAGGTCTCAGCAACCTAGACCCACAGAAGGTGCTCTCATGGTAGATTAGATGATAACTCCTCCAGAGATGCCACACTGGCACTGGCCAGCCTCCCCTGGGGAGGTCAGGCTGCAGAACTGAGTTGCTCCTCCTGCCCTTAAAATCCAGGAAGGGAGCCAAGTCTGGCACTTGCAAGGCATGGCACAGGAACCCACAGCCATGCTGCAGTGTGCACCACAAGGACATGCAAAGGGCACTAGTGGCCAACTGCTGCTGGCATGCACTAGCCCAGAGGGCAAGTCCATTGCCACCATGGGCTGGAGCAATTGAGCTGAGTCAACACCCAGCCATGCACAAACCCTGGCCATCAGCCCTGGAAGGGCTCCCAACCTGGCTCTGCTCCCTGCAGACAGAGCCACCTTGGGTGCAGTGTGGCTCACCCACAACCCAAGCATGCAACTTCCCCAAGCAGGGAAGAGCCTACAGATTCCCACCAGCTAAGTATCAGCAATGCTGGCTCATCTCCCTCTGCTGTGTTTGAACATAGACTAAAAAAATACAACTGCCTCTCTTCCTTAAGGCATAGTCATTTCTAGACATGGGAAAAGCAGGGATCCTATTGGAAATGAAGGGGGCAGCATAAGCAAATTAATCAAGCAAGCCTTGGAATAGGCTGAAATGTTTGAGAGGAAAGAAGGCTCTCAATGAACAAAGCGCTTGTAGCACTGTGGTGCTGTAAAACAGACAAGACTTAGAAGACTCTCAATTTTTGCCACAGTATCATTGTTAACCCCTTGCCCCACCAGCCCACAATAGCCCTCACAGGGCTGCTGTAGAGCACCTGCAACATGCATCCTCTCCACAGCAAACAGGCAAACTTCTTTGCCTGCCTGGAAAGGTACTTCACCACGTGTACACTGATGTTCTCACAAGGTTAAAAAAAATAAAGCATCTCGTGCTGTCCTACCATGTTTTTTCTGAAGAAAACTCAAAGAGGACTCTGCTGGGAATGCGTATGTGCAACACCATAAATCTCAGTGTATACAGAGATGGAGTCTTTTAAATACTGCATTTCACAGGGCATAATTCTAGACAAATGCTGCAACCTACAAGCACAAGATTCGTGGTTAAAACACCTCACCACCTTGAATTCAACAGATGCAACTTTACATGGGGGTCTGGACTCCATGCTGGATTCAAGCAGACTCCTGTAAGTTTATTATGTGAGACCTCCTCTTCCACGACCTTGCAGATGTAACCTATTCCCCCCAAGGAAGAACATCCCGCCTCACAATCCCTTCTTGCTTCTGCACTCCAAAGCAACCAGAGCCATCACAAGAAGTCATCCCAGCTTGTGTTGCATGATTCCCCGTGTTCCATGATTACCTGTGACACTGGACACCCTGGAAACATCCTGAGTCTGGGTGGAGCGGTTCCGACTCTGCTGCCTGCGCCTGCTGGTCGCTGACCTAGTGGTGCGTAGGTGAACTTCGCTCACTTTGAAGAAGGCCACCATGAAAGGCTGCTTGTCGTAAGGGCCATCTCGCCCTACCAGGCCTGCTTCTCTGGGGTTTACACTGAAACCTTCAAGCCAAACAGAAAAGGGAGCGTTGAAAGGGAGCGGAGAAACAGTGCAGCTGGATTGCTCCTTTCAGCAACCCGGTATCTCCATAAGCGGGGTCTCCTCTCTTCTTGCTCATACTTTTCTTCAAACATCAAACATTCCTTTCCTGCCACCATGACCTGTGGACATTTTTATGACAGCACTCCACCCACGCTGGACAAGACTTTACTGCAGCATCTGGTTCCTTGGCTCCCCTTTGGCATCTTTAGACCAGTTTTGGCTTTAAAGTTATATAGATACATATGTAAAACACTAAAATCAGATGAGTCATGAAATTAGTTCTGCTGCCTGTGAAACACAAGAAGCAGATGTGAGATCAGGAGACCTCAGCCCACCACCTGTGCCCTCAGACATCTTGTTTGTGGTGTTGGCTATAGCTGCCTTACGAAGGCAGAGTGCTCACCGTGCCACGCCCCAGCTGAGTTCTGTTAGCACCACTTCTAGACAGCATCCAAGAGACTGAGGGGTGTCTGGTGTTACCTGGCCCATCACCTACCATCCCGGGTCACCACGCTCAGCTGCAGTCCCATGTTGTGCTGGGGATTCATCACCCACATGTTACTGGTGGCAGTGACATCAAACTCCAGCCAGCCCTCCTCCGACGCCCACACCGCCCGTGTGTCCAGCAGGAACAGGTCCGAGGCCCTGCAGAGAAGGGTAATGACATGATTGTGATGTTGGGGATTATCTCTCCTGGCTTTTGCTGTTACAGAAACAAAATCTGAAATAGTTATAAGTCATCCTAATGTCGAAAACAGAACAAAACAATGCCCCGAATCTGCCTGTTTGTATCCAGAGTTTTGCCATGAGATGAACGTATTTCCACATGTGAAATTCAGGATTATAAAGTTTCCCACCATTTTCTAAGATGGAGGAAAGCAGTCCTGCTCCTCAGGGCTGTTCATTTCTCTACCAGCAAGGGATTAGTAAGGTACTCTTCTTCCTGAAGATTGTAATGCTAGGCCTGTCATTACTTCATTCATACATTAATTACATTCATGTAACTACCATTCATAGAACTACCAGCATGCCAAAGTATTCAATAGCTTTTGCCATGGGTTTCATGGTTTAAGCTCACCATACACAAACACAGGCCTACCTCAACTGACCAAAATAAAGAATCAAATAAACAAGTGGTCAAGCATCAAACAGTGAAGGAAAATGAACCTCTAAAGGCCTCTAAAGATATTTTTCTGAGGCTTATCAACAAAGACTGGATGCCTCGTTCCAAGGCTGCTGGTCTTGCACCACCTTCATGGCCTTCAGCTTCAAATGCTTTTAAGTCTATAATTTTTTGCAGCATCAAGTACTCACCAAAATTCCATTCAACGAAATCAGCCGCAGAAGCACCCAGAGAGATCCCATGTACATTTTCTCACCATATTAGAGACGTAACTTTCCTGTGCAAGAAGGCTACAATTCCTACTCTTTACCTGTGGCCATCCCCACAAAATGGATACCAGGTGTCAATCCCATCTTCATTTCTTTTCCTCCCTGGATTTTTTTTTCGAACAATGTAAATGAGTAAACAGGGTACCTGTCTCTCCTACACACCAAATGTTACGTTCAGAAAGAAAATTTTGATTGAGTTACGTTTTATTTTTGGCCAACTGCTAAGTCATACTGTCCAGCAGCTTGGTTTGCATGAGATCACACATGGAAAAATAAGCACTTAAGTGTACTAGAGCTCCTAGTGCAGCTATTTTTACAGCATGGAGGCTTTCCTCCACCTCACTGGTAGCTGCACACTCTGTGGTTGACTCAGCAGCCTTTCCCACAGGAGTCTTTGCCACTGTTCCTCCAGCGGGAAGAGGGCTCAGGATCAACTCTGACCTTCACCTCCAACAGCAGCAAGCAGCTACGGCTGGCCAGCTGTTACATGTTTTGAAAACCTTAAGGTTGAGAGATTTGGGCTTTCCCAAGCAGGGTATATAAACTGAAGTGTTGCTTAAAGGCAACTGCAAAGAGCAGCTGCAGCTGTGACCAGTCTTTCCCTCTCCAGTTTTAAGAGAGGAATGAACTTCTAGATCATTCCCACCTCTGAATATGACTCAAACATTGGGCCTCTCCAACGCCTGAACGCAACTTTATCTGAAAAGGGTTTTTCCTAGCACCTCTTCTGACCTTCCCTCTCACACCAATTGCTTCCTGATCTCTGAACAAGGAACTCTGTAAGAGCAAACCCTCCTGAACACTGAAATGCACACATAGGAGTAGTCAGGTCTAAAAAAAACATGAAGAGGAGGCAGAAAGTTTATATTTCCATTGTCTTGACCTTTGAGAAGGCACTTGGACATCAGAGAGCTGTAAAGCCAAAATGGTCCAGATGACATCATGTAGCCCATTCTCTTGAACTCCAGGGAGGATCACCTACATCCATGTAGTTCTTGAGAGATGTTTGCCTGACCTGATCTTGTATATCTCCAGCCTCAGGAACGTTCTCATCTTTCCAGGAAATTGAATGGGTTTCACTTGAATGTTTTTTCCCCCTATATTATCTAACTTAAATGTCACGACAATATCTTCTTCTTTTTACAACATCTTCAGTCTCTCCTTACAAGCCCTGTTCTATAGACTTTGACTCCTCTCATTGTTTTTTATTGACCCAGCTCAGACCAAGACCTCACTGATGCTGAGTACAGTGGAAGGATAATCCTGATGCATCTCACAGACTGTGCCTCTACTCATACACCTCAGAATATGATTTTGGCTTCTTCACAAAACTCACACTGTTAACTCATGTTCACCTTGTGATCTACTCATAATCCTTAGATCCATGCTGCTGAACCGCAAAAGACACAGTCATTCCCTAGGGTGTATCTACATCAATGATTTTTCATGTCCAAATATGATTGTCCTTTCCACCAAATCAAATTTCTCCCCACCCCACCCCAGACTGAACCTCCACAATTATTAGATTACTCAAAATACAGTCTTGCCTTGCAATAGGTGTCCCCCATTTTAGTGTCCTCCACAAATATAACAAGAAAACTTCCTGACCAAAGAACAATTCTACCAAACAAGAATGATCCACTTTATCCCAGTCAGTCACTCTCCCTTTGGAAATATTTTGATTCCTTTGTAAAATGAAGAAAAATGGATAATTGGGCTTTCCAATTCACTTAACTCTCTGCAAAAAGTCTCATACAAGACTGAGTTTCAATCAGCTTTGCTATTCAGCTGACTTTCGTACTGTTCGACTGGATGAACCCAGCGCTGAAGGTTCACCCCACAAGTATTTTAGGACACAGTAGATGTGCAGGCAACACATCTGAATACCTTTTCTTACAGCCTCTTTTCAACCAACATTTGTCTCCCAAGCCATGTTTGATCTTGAAATGGAAGCTGGGAAATATCCCAGACTAGCCTCTGGTCAAAGGGGAATAGGAAGGAAGGCCAAAGGGAAAGAATATCTCATCAGATGGGGAAAGGTGGAGGGGGTTTTGCAGTCACGGGGGACACAGAGACATGTAAGGATTAGATGGAGAGACCTTAATAAAAAGTCTGCAGTGAAAAAGGGATTACAAAGTTTTTTCACCTGCATGACAAGAAAGAGGCCATATAGCCATATCCAAAAGAGAAATAGTTTAGGAAGCAGTCAGACACCATGCTGAAGAGCACTACACATAACAAGATGCATGCCCACAGTCAAAGCAAAACCTAAGAGTGGACAAGAAGGTGAGAAATGGATCATATACTGAGCAAGTCACACAAAACACAGTATTGAATTTCTAGTCATTAAGTGACAACATTGATCCTGTGCAGTGAGGCAGGCAGTGGCCTTTCGAGAGGAAGAAGCAACTATGTATGTGGTCACCTTCATGAAAGGGTGCCTGAAAGCTTCAGCATTTGAGAGCAAGAGAGGCAAGATGAAACCTGAGGGAAAGAGGAAGGGAGTGTGAGGAAGAGGAAAAATTAGAAAAAGAAAGGCTGGAAGAAATGTTTGAGCCAGCATCACTAAGGAGAGGAAGGAGTATCTGCTCTCAGCATAGGCTGAAGAAAGAGTCAGTCCAAAGGTTTCATGTCCAAACAACCCCAGATATCAAGGGCATCACATGACCTCTGGCACCTCCATAGGACTCTAAAATTCAATGTACAGAAGATAAATTTCATCACCAAAACAGGCAACTTCTTAATATGCTTTCTGTCTAAACCTGCCGGTTTTTACACAGCTGCTGCCACCTCATTGTCACTAAGGTGCCCAACAGTCTCATCTTTATTTTCAGTGTGCTATCTGGATGAGTTCAGTTACTGATTTCCATACGAAGGCTGCTGCAGGCACAAAATGTATTAACCTTATATTATTAAAGGGAAGCAAGTGAATGGGAGAGACTGAGGTGATGAGCTGAAACAACTTTCCTGGTACAATATAGGATATTAAATAGGAAAATGCAAATTAGAGACTCTCAACTCGAAACAGGAGGTCCTTGTTCTGCACCAAGGCCCTGAAGTATCGCTCAAGTCTCAAGAAATAAATGTGAGTGTTTCCATGGCCTTTGGAGAAGGACAGAGAAGCAAAGGTCAACAGAGCAATCACAAGTGGCTGCAATAAACAGAAAGGAGCACACAGTTTACTGGAGGAAATATGGCCTGTGTAATTCAGAAGGCAGGATTTAGCTCCAGTGTCCTGAGAGAGCAGATTTGTCAGATATAAATATCAAATATAGCTACTATTCTTAATGCCGGCATCTCAACCATGTACTCAGGGCATTTATAGGAGAAACAGCTTGCATTTAACTTCAGTGCTTTTCCCCCTCTAAGATAAATGTTTTGTTAACTGAAACCTCTGCATAAACATTTCAATAAAATGTCTCTGGGTGTTAATTCTCTTTAATTGAACACTAATTAACTTAGAATTCAGTCAAATAAGTAACCAGGTCAAGTGGTTTCTCCTAGTTACTATACTTAGTGAAATGTTCACATTAAAATAATTTCTCTGTTCTGCATACACATTACAACATGGAACTTTGCTACAGGAAAAACACCAAAGCTATAAAAAGCTAAATTTAAAGAAGCATCTGTTGAACTAGTTTTTTTTTTTACTTTCCCACCCTCCCTGGCCTTCTTTGCCTGAGCAGGCAGAAGTTTTACCAGGGAGACAGTGAGAACAAACAGAAATCTCACCTTCAAAATGACCAAGTTAAAGGTCCCGTATTTTAATTACATGTCTTGGAACAACATTTTTGGCCCAACTTCAAAGCTTGCAATTACCCAGGTGTTTAAAGGATTGTTACGCATCAACAGCCATTTACCAAAGCATTAATTACTATAAGTCTCTAAAACTTTCCTCGGCTCAACCTTTTTGTTTACTTTTCTTCAAAGACAAGTTGACATAATAGTCTAGACTGCCTAGCAGCAGTTTCTCAAAAGGGAATTTTGCAAAGAAGTGTGTGGAATCTACATTTTAATTAACACACTTTCTAAATACTCTTCAGCATACCTCAGGATCAGAGCCTTTAGTTTGCACTGACATCGACTTTCTGTAAAAATTATCCTGTGCATTGCAAACTTGCAAGATTATTTGCTCTTATCCACTTTCAATGGTCAAGTAACTCTTACCCACAACTGACTTGGTCTCACAAAGTTGGATGGAGATCCACATAGATAAAACTTTGAAACTGCAGCCTTTTCAGACCTGTAGATCACCCATCTTGCAGCAGATGCAAGCATTACTTGGAGTTTAAAAGTGTTTATTACTTACAGAATGGACCTTATGTGGAGCTCCCATGGCACTTGGAGGTACTGCCAAGATATGCAATACAAAACCTTAACAACATAGTATATCTAAATGACCAGTACTTCAAAGATTTAACAGCAGCATAGAAAATTCTATTTATCAGTGCTCCTCTATACAGAGAACCTCAGGCAGGGAAATGCCAGCACCCGGAGTGAGCTGCCACGGAAAGCAAAGGCAATCTCCATTGTTTTGTGAGAAGTGAGCTTCAGTTTAACTGTCCTGAAGAAGCAATGCCATCTGTAGGAGAGAGGACCAGGAGAGATGTACACAGCCTGTAAGAGTTTCTTAGAAACAAGAAAGGAAATATGAAGAAATGTCAGTCTACAAAAGAAGTTGCTTCCAAGATGGAATAGAAGACCAGCAACTGGACACTGATTTGTAATGATTGACAGCCAGCAGAGGTAAAAAAGCACAGAATGGAGATTTGGGACACTCTGGAGGAGGTCTGCAATTCAGCACAGGGAGGGAAAAGCCATCCTGGATGCATCCAGACATGGTAAAGCCCAAGAAGGAATGGATAAGATCAGCCTTGCACCTCCACTGTTCTGTGTGATAAGAGCTCCCCTGTGCTGAAAAGGTTGTCCTGTAACACTGTGTGCATCACAGTCTCCAGCAAAGTCTCCAGGGACACTGTGTGTAGCAAAGTCTCCAGGGACAGAGGGTTAAGTCTTCCAGACTCACTGGAGAGCAGCAGGGGGAAACTCATGTTTAAGAGCTGCCTCTGGAAAAGAGAGGAAAATCACAGCCTAGAGCTGGAAGACACCAAGACTATGGGAAGTTCAACCTACAGGTCCATGATAATCTCCAGTAAAGTCAGCACAGATATTTGAGTGCAAAGGTGTTCCACCCCATTCAGCATAAGATCTTGAGCTTTACAGATCTGAGAAATGAATATTTTACCAACTGGAACAGCTTAAAAAAAAAAAAAAAAAGAACAAAATCCTCCCAAGTCGCAGGGATATGTCTTTTTTTTACTACAATTCTATAAGAAAAAGGGGTGTTCTATCTGTAGTGATGGCTATAGTACTACACTTCAGAGTTTAAATGCAGTTTGAGGCATGAAGATGGGGGAGAGGATGAAGGGGTAATATTTATCTTTGTCGATTAAGTAAAGGAATAAGGCACTGATTTGGCATTCTTTAGTTTAGACAGAAAATGCCAGCTGGTTATGGAACCAGTAAGTTTCATCCAGAATAACTCTGACTTTCAAACTACTCTAAACCAACCAGCCTGAAACACAACAAATCACACACCCACAGTAGGAGCTGAACTGAGATGTGGACAGATGCCTCTCTATAGCATCATGGAAACAGCTCTATCATATACAAATATATACACACTTTATACAAATCTGACCCCAACTTGAAACAGATTGATGCTAGCTTTGTCATTTGTATTACACAACCCATTCCAAAACGCAGTCAAGGAAGGTTATTTATTTTCTAAGTTATAAACACTGCCGTTGAATCAATTTGCCCCTTAGATTAGAAGCTCGGATCACATTTGTATAAATATCCTGTTGCAAAGAGGAAGACTTTATTACCACTATAACTGGCAGCTAAAACCTACAAGTGCCTTAACCCTTAAGGAATTGTGTTCAGTAGAACAGGAACATGGTCCCCAGGCAGCTGCTCTGCAGGGCACATTTATGTCCACACGTGTTTTTTCATGTAGGAGGAATCTTCCTGACCATCATGTCCCCATATTTCATTCTGGGTGCAAACAAAACTGTTTAATAAACTGACCATTAACGTACCGTATCTTCCTTTGATCACTAACACAGGCCACTGTGTTTTTCATAGATCAGTTGTTTGGACAGTGTGGGAGTGTTTTGAGGTCTGCATTAGCAGGATATTTACACTTGAAAACATACTGATGATCCAAACCAAGGACTAACATCTTTGATCAACCATAAACTGCCTTCCCTAGTCCTGACCTGACACCTCTCTGGGTGAGGGCATGGAACTTTCGAGAAAGAAACTGTTTAAATAATGATCTGTTTTCAGGGACAAACTCATTTCTTCCCTTCCCTTGTAAAGGTCTTGTTTACATGGCATTCCACTCAAAAGAGGCACCAAAAAAATCACAGAGGGCTTTGCTGGTGCTTCCACAAAATCAGTGCTGCACTTTAGACTCAAGCCCAGGTGCCAGGTTTAGCTATGCATTGGTACCACACAAGGGAGGAGAGTCGAGGCTGTGTAGCAATTCCTGCCTGCTGAAATTAAACAGTCAGATACAGCCAAGGTGGGACAAGCACCTGGAGGCTGACACCACTTGCCTTCCTAAACTGGCGCTTTGGTAAATGTCCCTGTTTTCTGCATATTCCAAAGGGGGGAAAAAAAGAAGAAAAAGATTCCACCCTGGTGTTCAAACAGCCCAGTCTCTTAAAACTCTGGGGGGTCAGAAGCTGAAGGGCAGCAACATTGGGCAGATGTATTGCCTGCTCCCTCTCCCAGCCCAGAGCCATCCTCCTCAAAGCAAACCAGATGTCACCTCAGCCCTGCCTGGTGAAGCCTCTTCTCCACACAATCCGAAATGCATACTGCTGATGGCTGGCCACAAGATTGACCCATCCATCCTGAGGATTTCATTAATCTCCTCGCAGCATCCCACTGGCAGCTCCAGCAGTTTGTGTTATGACAAAACGTGGCTGTTAACTACGGTTTGGTTAAAAAACAAAAGCTTCACTTCTAGGCACTGTTTTTCTTACCTTACAAAAGGGTGGAAGGAATGGGGAGATGAAAATATTGCTGACACAAGCAAGTCAGTATTGAAAATGTTTTCTTTTTTAAGAGAGAATGTACATAGACCACACTGCCCTCAATGCGAGTTTCACTGCCTGTAGCCCCCACAAGTATATTTTTCATATTTCTGATGGGACGAGGTCAGATTTCTGCCCAGAGGTTTTATGCTATTTCAATCAGCATTGATCTCTGATCATTCATCCTCTCTTTCCATACATGTCTGCTCAAGAGACAGTCTGAAATGGGCCCATATAGTCCCTGATTTTAGCCTTTTCTACAGTGGCAAAAATCAGTTTGATAACTCAGTAACTGGCAGAAATTTTAGCCTCAGGCTTGGTTCCATTTTTAGCCATCAGGGAGCAGCCAGCAATGCCTCGCGAATCTGTGCAGCAGCGCACATCTGGGCTGGAGTCACACGCTCATGCTGTTACTGTCCAGATGAGCTTTTTTTTCCCTTTGCTCAAGTAATACTGAATTAAGCCACTTCATTACACTTAATTGGAGCCAAGGGATACTTCCAGGCTCTGAGCTTTGGTGAAGATTTGTATCTACTGAAGATTTCTCTTATCTCCTGCCCTGCCAAACTTGGTTTTTTGACAGAAGCAAGAAGGATCCTTTTTCTTTATATTTTTCGCCAGAGGTGCACGCTGCCTTTCCCTTGTGGAATCCTGGCTTAAATCTATACATGCCAGTTGCCCTCTTAAGAATTATTTGTCCCCAGAAGTATTTTAGTAGCCACCAATAATTGCCTCAGACAACTGTTAACCTCATAAAAGCTGAGATTAACATGGTGTCTTCAAACTTTTTCTGAATACCGCAAATGTTAACTGAACAGGTACCTGCTGCAGCCATTGGAGATGAATTTTCCTGACCAGCAGGAGTATTTGTCAGCAGAAAGAGATGAAAAAATGTGTGACTCCTCTCTCTCACCTGCTAGTTCACCAGCTAGACTTCAAGATCTGTACAGATTCCTCCTCATGCAATAAAATGCCATAAAATGTCAGGAAATGTCAGGCTGTTACTCAAAACCATTAGTCTAAAGGAAGTGTGACACAACTTTGTTTAGTAGTTTTTGGTTTTTTAAGTCAAAGGCAGCTGTTATTTTCCGGCTCATATGATGTCTTCTAAAATTCAATAGAAGCCTTACAAATATTTAGCAAGTTCCTTCAAAACCCAGTGCTTTCTTTTCCTTATAATTTAACCTTCCAGTGTTCTGAACTGGAAAAGAGAACATTGTATTCCAAATTAATCCACTGAGACAAAAGGGGAGAAAAAAACACTTTGGACTTTTTTTCCTCCAGTAAAAGCAACTAAATGAATGGATGATCAAAACCCATAACCTCTCAAATAATACAGTTTCTTAAGATGTACCAGAATAATCTGAGGTGCTTTTCCCCTCCATGCAGAGATATTAGCAAACAGCTAAATACAACTTTTTAGTATTTGTTTTCAAGAATGCTTACAGGCAAAAGTCCACCCAGGTCATCAATGAGGGTGAATGTTTGAACCTATGGCATCTGTAGCCAATGGAGTCAGACCTCAACAGAATATAACACTGAGTATGTAATATGTAGATTCCTTATTTTAACTCTTTTAATGTCTGCATATTTTTAATAAAAAGGGAACAATTAATGTCTGCACTTTAATAAACAGATACATACAGAAAATACAAGCCTATTCATGTATTTATAGAGAAGCACAAATTTTCAAATATGATTTTATATTTTACACATACATGAAAGAGTCCTTTAAGCTGAAAGGAAAAAAGAATGGAAAAGGGCATGTCCTTTCCACAGCTGCAAGAATCTGTGAGCCACATCTTGCCCACCATTACGAGGATGATGTGACAAGTCCCACAGACTCATCTGAAGCACAAGATGCTTTAGCCAAACGTCTCCCTCCTTCCCACCAGTAAAAGTAAATAAATAAAGCAGAAAAAGAAACAAAAAAGGGAGCCTTGAGGGACTGGATGAGTCAGAGGTTAGTAATGAACTACAGACACTCATCCCTGGGTCAGTGGTTCACGCCTAGCCCCTGTCAGGAGGGACGGCAAAGTGCTGGCAGCCTGGGCCTGCAGGAAGCCGCCTGACGATTCCCAGTCCCAGCGGCGGGATCCCCTCAGCGTGGCCGCCAGCAGTGGCAGAAGGAACGCGCAGGAAGGGAACTGAAAAACCCAAAATACATGCCAGCTCTTGGACAGAGACCAGCCTGGCAACCCCTACCCGGGGGCTGCTGCCGCTGCTCTGTCTGTAGGGGGGTCTCAAGCAGGGAAGACCAGGACATGCAGATGCCAAAGGACACACATTGCAGCTTTGCAGCGCAATCCCATTTTGGCATGCTTCTGCTACGGTGTGTGAAACAGAGATACAAAGTCCCAGCATCAACGTTGCACACAGCCACTTTCAGAACAGAGAGCTCGTACACTTGTTAGGAACAGGATATTCTAGGGGCCATATCCTGTACTTCATCCTGTACTTCATTCCCCTTCCCACATTGCCTTACTTGCAGTTTACTCTGAAAAATTGTTACATCCACATAAAAGTTGACAGTTCTCCTACTCTGTGCTCTGCTTCAGTGACTGTCACAAAGCAGGGTATCAACTGCTTCCACAGACACTTCCACAGGCAGAGATTTTCTTCCAGCTCCAGAGGTGGGATTTCTACTTGTGGAATCTAAAACAGACCAACACATTGCATTTTTCCTGCAATGTGGCTCTGAATGAACAATATATGTAACATCTACAAAATCTGCATGACTGTCTGAACTTTCATCACCTCTTCAAGTGGGCATTCATGTAACATCCTAACCAGCAAGCACATCACCCCAGGAGGCACTCCAGCAATCTTCAAGTTGAAGCAAAAAGGGAACACTGATCTTCCAAAACCTACACCTTCTTCCCCATCACCTATTTACCCAAGTATTTCTCTCTTTTCTCCAGAGGCCACACTCCCCGTAGAACAACAACAAGTCATTTGATGTTGCCCTAAGAATTGCCAGTCATCAAAGGCCAATCCCTGCAAATGGGACCAGTGGAAAGGCTGGAGAAAGAAGGAGCAGAAAGGAAAACACCCATGAAGCCTTCACAGAGAAAACAAATGGAGCTTTTTTTAAACACTGCTGGTTTTGATTTCTATTTTTTTTTTTTTAATGCCTGCAGCAGAGGAACAGTTACAGTCCTGACAAGTTTTGGTAGAAGTAATGAAACACTTTTGTACCACAGTATTACTCTGACATTTAATTGACCATGTATTTCCATCTTTTAGCCTTACAGGATTCCTCCATCTGAAACATTACTCTTTCTAAATTAATCACTCCATTTACACTTGTTTGGATTTTTGTGTCACAGTTTCTACCCTGCCTCTCTCACTTTTCCTCTCTCATTGCCACTGAAAGACCAGAAGTGATTTTGTATCTGCAATCAGCATGCTGAATTTTCTTCTGCTTTATTTACTTTAATATAAGTCCAGCTGAGAGCAGATCAAGTCTGAACTAATTACCAGTATTTTTCAGACAGGTTGGTAGTATTAAGTTGAAAGGGGATATGTGAATTTCAGTACACAAGAGCAATGGTAGCAGTGGTTTAAAAATCCACTGCTTCTCAGTAGATTCTTTCTCTATTTAAAGACAAAGCTTGCAGCTGAGTCACACCCTCATTTGCACTCTACCATGCCCATTTCTTCAAAAGGAGAGGACCAGGAAACAACATAAGCCCATTAACGTGAATAAACCTGATATTTGTTTTCAGTCCTATAAACATTAATGCATAAGCTCAGCCTTCCCCAGGATAGCAGCTGGTGGCACAGAGCGAGCCCCCTCTTGCATACCTGTTCTGATGTTCCTGCAGCACTTGGTAGATGCTGATAAGGAAGGTTTGGTTTTTAAAGCTTCCTGCAACGCAGTCCTTGTAGATCCGAAACTCAGCAGCTGTGACGGCCTCGCCCTCAGGAATCTGAGACAAATTAAATTTGAATTCCTTGTGGTGCCGCTGGTGAGGCATGAACTCCTTGTCATACTCAACTGCAGATGGGAAAGGGAAAGAAAAGGAAAAAAAGGAACCATGACTAAAATTTAACAACAAAAGGTTTCTACATGCTGCCACCTGTTCCTTCAAAAAAACCAAGAATCCTGTTTTTCTCTCCAAAGATAGCCCTGGCAAGCGCCAGGAAAACTTTTGCAATTAAAGCTTTTCAAATACAGTACTAAGTGAAGATGCATGTTCCTCTTCTCTAGCCAATTCCTTTGGGATTTCCTATTTTTTAAAGAAAAGCCAACTTTGACAGGTGAACTACGACCATGCATTTTGCCCCTGTGTAAAAGGCCGAAGTTTGTGACCACTCCCAACATTTTCCACCTGTGGCTCTCCACACTCTTTACAGCATTTCCGTAAGTCTCACAGCTCTCTTCCGAGAGAGGAGACAAGTAGTTCCATTTTGCTTCAGCACACACTGGCACAGGCAGAACCAAGTGATAGCACCAGGTCAACCAATCCCCTAAGTGCCCTAAAATGTGCTCTTTTGTGGCTCCCGGGTTTGTGCACTAGCCATTGGACCACCCTGGGAGTGAATACAATTAACATGACATCTATTTGGAGTGTTAAAGTCAACCAGAGCTCCCCCTCCTCTGCAGAAGCTTACTTGAGAATGAGAGCTGAGGAGAGACCCCTCCTTTTGGTTTCTGGTCTTAGGCCTCCTTGGGTGCACTCTCAGGAGGAGGGTTTAAGAAAGACACAAAAGAGAATTCCTCCTTCTTTAGGTCTCAGGATTTGCATTTTCTCTGTTTGAGGCTCCCTTTGCAAACTCTGCTTCTAGTCCCACTCTTGTATTACTTGGTTCCATCTTGGTTTAGTCTGACTTTGATTAATTGTTTGTTATTTTTTCTAATTTTCTACTAGAAACTGCTTAAAACATTAACATATTATATAAACATACAAAATTACATCTTTACAAGCCTGAGGGGACAAAAAGTGAAAACAAAAAGCCGTTCCCACCAGTGGAACTGAAGGACTATATGTCAGTGATGAATAAGTCACCATTACATTATCATTAGGGACATGATTACGTTCAGAGGCAGCAAGAGAAGAACAGATCCCTTTTCATGTTTGTCTTTGTGGTCACTTTTTGTTGTTCACCCCCATTTAAAACATCAGACTGCAAAGGCGTTCACAAGCCTACTCTCACACCATCCCCATGAGGTAAGCAGCAATGCCTGTTCTACAGCTGGGATACTGAGTCACCGGGAGAGCGACTTCTCCAAGGACAGGCAGCGGAGGCTTGTGGCAGCGCCAGGAATCACAGCCAACGTGCTTGAGGTTCAGCACTTTACCCACAGGTTACCTCCCTGAAGAACAGACATGTCCCAGCTGCTGGAAACAACCCCTCTACCTTGCCCAACTGCCTGTTCCTCCTCATTCTCCAGCCACATTTTGTCCATCCTCTCCCTTTCTTTTGGCAGCCCTTTCATGTGAGCTGCCTCATCTGGCTGGGTGCATGTCCTGGCTCTCTGTGAGACAGTTAGTCACATCCTTCTCTTTGAAGTGCTCCTGGAAATCTTTTCACTTCTGCACGACTGCTGCCGAGCATTCTGCGGGACACCACACTGGTGGATGCTGCTAAGGGCTGCCACAAGGCAAACAGGCAAATTCTCAAACTGCTGTCAGAGTCAGACAACGCTGCCAATTTTGTCAGTCTTTCACTGCATCTGTCTGAGCAACTCAAATGTCAAACAACTGACAAGGGAAGAGGATTGGGCTCTGAAACTTCCAGAAATGAGGTTGTGATGCCCAGCATCTCCATCAGAGACTGCACCAAGGCAGAATGATGGTAACACTCAATCCCAGTGCCAACAGGAATTATGTCTCTGGTTACTGGTTATGGGTGATCCGGGCTTCCCTTTAAAGCATCTGCCTCTGTGTTCAATGGGGATCAACTCTGGCAATACTGGACTGGTTGGTGTCACTTGCATCTGTAGGCCCTCCAAGAGGGGACCTGAGCTGCCCAATCACTCCCCATCCTGAGGAGAGGCCCACAAGATGCACTTCCCAAAAGAGAGAAGCCACGTACTTTGAGGAACTTGCAAGCATCCAATCAATGAGAAACTGCGTTGGGCTGCTTGCAGCAGGACGTGCCTGGCTTCGCCTGTTTACTCGCTGCTAAAAGATGAGAGGATGCAATTAATGGTGAGGGAATGTCTACATCCACGGGTTTGGAGAGGCACGCACATGAAGCAACAATTCTCAATTTAGAACTCGCTAAATTCAGCGACCAGCTGAAACCCACACCCCCTTCCGTGCTGTCACAGGGATGAGCTGACCTGCAGGCGAGGTGCAGCGAGGTGGCTTTTCCCCAGGCTCGTGTCTGAGGATGATAAAGAAGAAGCAGGAAGAGCAAGGGGAAGGACACAACCAGGATAAGCAACAGAACTCCATCAGCGTGCCAGAAAGCTAAAATTACACCAGAGGCACCAAAGGAATCGTTGATGCTTCCTGCCAGCTCTTGCCCCACATCAAGACGTGATATGGTCTCTCCAAGTGCGCAAGAGAGAGCCTGGAGCTGTCCCACACAGAACAGGGTTCAAAATGAGCCCAAACATCACTTTTTGTTGTTCCTTGCTGACCTCAACTCAGCTATAGCGGTCCGATCTCCACTCATCACTACAAAACACGCAGTTTAAAAATGATATAACCAAACTCTAGTCCTTTAAATCAGTATTTTCCTACGCTCCTCTTCCAAAAAGTCAAACACAAGCCACAGGAGGAAGAAAAGCCCACCAAAACATCTTCCACAGAGCATGACAAGTAGCAGCAGGTATGATGCTTGACTCCAATTACCCTTTCCCAGTTTATAACTTGCCTGATATATTCACAATAGTATTTTCCTGTTTTTTTAAAACTTTCTTCCTTTATCCCTGTCCTTGTCCAAATACGCCACACAATCATGGAAGCTGACTAAACTGATTAGAGGGGAAACATTCAGACTGATTTAGTTATCAGGCTTGGCAGAATAAACAACCTGGAACACACAAACAAGGAAATCTTTTTTTAATCCTTCTGATTAAGCAATTCTGCTTATTCTGTTATAAGAAAGGCACGTTTCTGTTATAAGAAAGAAATACAGTTAAGCTGATGGTGTCCTCCTCCACTGTGATCAGTTCAGAAGCAGCCCAACAACATCACAGGATGGAAAAAAGCCTACATTAAGCTTGTATGAAGCAAGTATAAAAGTTTAACGAGTTGGAAAGTCTTTCTGGCTATGTATCTTCCCATGATACAATGGAGGGTGGATTTTTTTTTCTTAGTGGGAGTGGTGAGATATTTAAGTTCTATATACTCATTGTCACCCCATCAAGCTAATAATCAACTGTTTTCATTCAGCAAGACAGCTTAAAAATATAAAATGCCAACAGTCCTTCTCTAGGGGCTTTTTGCCCCCTGGAAACTCTTCATTTTTAACAAAGAAGTCAAGTTTTAGAACAGTAAAATTTGGAAAGGCAAGATTCAAGCTGCTGGTTCCCAGGACTACCCAGTCTGGATTGCTATCATGTTACAATGCATCATATGAGCTTGTTTTCAAAATACAGACAGCATACACTAAAATGCAAGGCAGCAGCAAAGAAAGTAGAAATCATTTCTCAAGCTGCTTTCCCGTTATTATTTTTTCCACATGAATACATTCGGGTCAGTCTGACCGGTGATGTGAAATACAAAGATGATTTCCATCTGAAGAAGGACATAAGAATGTCCAAACTGTGCAAGTCTCTTGCAGGGAAAATCAGGCAGCTCACAGCTGGGGCAGGTTGCAAGGTAGAAGCCCTGAGTGGTGTTGGGCTCCCATATACATTTCCCAGATTGCTGGTTGGAATGTCAGGACCAAGCCAGGCAAAACCCGTTGTTTGTAAGGTCATGGCATGAACTATAGCCTATAAAATTCATCTTCATGGTCAGACTCTGTTATCCTGAACATCACTATTCTTTTGCTGGAGTAAGTCCTTGGAGGCTACCAATCCAGGCCTGCACATACCAGGGTAGCTGGGAAAGGAGATGCCAAACAGAGATTTTAGCCCATCATGAGCCAGAGCGACTGCCCACTCCACCATGCAGGTCTGCCCCCATCCTGGCTGGTGCAATGCAAAGGAAGCTGTGAGCTCTGGGCACTGCACTCACCCAAGATTTCACTAGAGCCCATTTCTGAGCAGACTAGCAGACCGTGCAGAAACAGTTAACAGAGAAGCCTGCCAGTAGCTCTTTACATTCCCTTTAACAAATATTTTTAAATACTATACAAACACAGCACTATTGTTGAGCAGTTAAAAAGGCAAAAATGGCAAAATTAGGGTTACTGTGGTTTTGAATTTTGTGTATTCTAATTCTAACCCAGTGTTGCAATAGCCAATTTCAGCACAAAATGTCCTTGGTTTAAAAATAGCATGCTGCTTACAATACTTGTTACTTTAAAAACACTGCACAGAAAAAAAAATTAATTGAGAAATTAACACATCTATTTTGGTAACTATACGTCCTACTTCCATCTGACTGTGTTGCACACACCTTGGACCAAAGGTAACATAAGCCTAATGACAGTCATGGAAATAAACCCTCCTTCTGCACAGGAATTTTAAGCATTTCTTTTTGGATCTAAAGTAAACCAGTATGCAGAAATAACAGGTCAACAGCCTTTCCTGAGGAAACACAATTTTCACTTAGAACAGCAGCACCAAGTATCATGATATCTGGTGGTTTCCTCCAGTTCTCAGCTGCAGAGAAAAGTGTTAGGTCAGGTGCTCAGGTGAGAATTAAAATACTGGCTTAAGAAAGTGTCTAGTTCAAACTCTAGGTAATAAAGACAAAAATACTAACCTAGACCTCCAGAAGTAATTTTTAAAATTAAATTTCCTATATAAATAATTATGATTTCCATGACAAAGTGGCACCTTGGAGGGTGCAGAGAAGGAGTGGGGTTGCAGATTAATAAGATAGAACTATTTATGACAGGCCATCCTGCATCTGTCCTGACTCCAGAAAAGCTGAAACTACTGAAGAATCTTTTGCACACCAAGATCTTTAATGGTGACTTGGTTTTGCAGGGCCACAGCTACCATGCCCCAGAAAAAGCAGCCAGGATTCATAGCCTGCTTATACAAAGTGAGTTTTACATAAATGTTCATGAATTCAGTTTGAGTACAAATGTAAGCCATTCCTTCTCATTTCTCAGCCTTCACATGTGACCCACTCCCAAATAAAATGAGAAAACATCTGAAAACTGGAATTGCTAACAGGAAATTCACCACCACATCTACACAATCAGCAAAAAGGCAATTCCTCCATATCACATCACCAATTTCTGCTCTAAGTCAACAGTGTTTATCTCATCTGGACCAATGAAGCAGTGTATTAGGCCTCAAATACTTTAAGCATTACCAAAGCTCCAACAGTCCCCTCTAACAAGTGGACCATGTACATATGTGACTGATCTACTGCTGCAAACTTACAGTGGCCAGAATTTCACCAGAATTCCTTCAATACTGGCTGACAATAGCTTGCACAGAACAAAAGTTATGTAAGCCGAACTCCCCCTCCTCAATCTTGGAGCACAGTTGCTAGTTGCTTCTTTTGAAGCAAAAGAGAGTAAGAATGTGGGGGTTTGTACACCCAATCTGAGAGATATCCAGCTTCAGAGCAAGACTTGATCTTCGTTTGGGTCTTACAATTTGCCTTCTGTTTCACAGTGGATCTACATGGGTGGAGTCTGCAGCACATTTTTTTTACTCTGAAGAGATGCCCATGATATGCCTAAAGGCTTGTCTGTATTTTCCAAATCCATCAGGTCAATCTAAAAAAAGATACCAAGTCTCCCAGACAGTCCTACACCTCTGACAGGTGATCACAAGTGTAGGAGCACTGTTACTGTTAAAGATTAAAGCTGACATTTCTTCCTAAAATAAGCAGCATTTCCTAAATACTGTTTAAAAAACTGCAGAGTATCACCCAGAGAGCACAATGTACTAGTTTAACATCTTCAGATAGGAAGAAGACTAAAAGGCTTTACAGGTACTTTCTGCTGTCAAACAAGGAAACAAAAGTTACATTGCTCTAGGTGGATCTGCAGGTTCAAGAGAAGGCCAGCAGCAAAAACAGATGGCTCTTGTAAGTAGTGAGGATGCATCACAAAAGGATCATTGCTGCCTGATCCTTTTTCACACTTACATATATACAATGTGTGCCACTGTCAGTTGGGTATCAAGCTAAAGAGATGAGTGGTCTATCCCACTGCAGTGACATCTCAAATCCACTGCTCATTACGGACAGGACTGACCACTTTCTCTTTACTGTAAAGACCCAAAAGAAAGCAAAACCTTCTCATTTTTAAAACCATGATTTATGAACAAGTCATTTCACAGGCAGTGAAAAGGACAATTCTTTCAAAGAGAAGAAACTCAGATGAGGCATTAAAATACAAGGTCTGAAAGCAAACTCTTCCCTGCCCAACATCCACAAGAGTGGGGCAGATAGTTTCTTCCCACCTTGGTCTCAGCCCAGCAACTTCAATTACCTTCTGTGATCACAGCAACTCTACACAGCCTCCCAGAATCTCCCAAGAAAAGACGTTTCTATCACCCCAATGATGGTGAGGGATTCATCACCTACGTCAAATCCATTGCCTACTGCTCCTCCTGCTGCTCTTCTAAGTGCCCGATCTGCCCAAATTCCTCCCCCTTCCCCCCTTTCTGAAAAGCAGAATGAGCAAAAAGAACTAATTCCAAAAAAGATGCAGTCACTGCTTTTCAGACTTCTCCCCTGGATTTACAGTACAGTATGCCCAACAAACTGACCAAGGTTTGTTCTCATAGATAAGCGCATGTAAAATTTGCTGGACGTCCGTGATGAACTTGTCCCACATCCACAGGGATAAAAGGTAGTTTTTAAACATTAAAAAAAGGTCAAGATACTTTCAGTCTGGCATTGCACCTTTTGCTGTTCCCTCTGGGTCCAGCTGAGGTGGTGCAGACACAACAACTGGCCATACAACCATAAATCAAATGTAGTTGTAAGTTAATGCCAAGACACCTTTACAAGAGTAAGATTCAAGGCCAACAAACTCCAAAAGGATGCTTTCTTCAAAACAGCTCTAATATCACATCTGGGCTGACACAATATAAAGTGGATTTATTCCACTAACTTCGGTGGAGTGATGCCAGTTTACATCCGATGAAGACCTGGCTTTATGCTCAATAGCTGTGTGTGCCAGAAAATAATGACTCAGAAAATAACCAGTCATTAATCCAATCCTAATGTAATTATGGAGATTAAATTTAAACAATAGCAAATCACTCTCTAAACATAACACTCTACAGAAGATCTTCAAAGGAGGAGGGGTTTTTACTTTTTGATGAAAAATACAACTGAGTTCTTCTTTGTTTCTCTGTTCTGGGAATCAAGCTGCAATCGGCTTGTAAAATCAGATTAAAATAGTTGCACAACAGCTTCCTTTCAGGATTCTTGAATCAGGGGCAGTCTAAAAATCAAAATAATGCCCTAATCAAATGCATAATACCCATGGGACACCAGAAAGTACTAAAAAGGCACTTTCCCATTTTCACAAAGATGCCTACTGTATGGCCAGTAAAGCTTTTCCAGTCTGCAATAGGAAGAGGTGGCAGTGGGGACCAGCCTTGCTCTAGCTCATGATGGGAAGAGTTACAGTAAAGCTGAGGAGAAGGCAAGTGGGGAGCTAAGCTGGGAGGCTGACTGCTGACTGCAGGCCACCAACCAGCACCTCTGCCACCAACGCTCATGTTTGTGCTTCCTGGGCTGTCCCCCTTGCAGTAACAGAGATTGCTTTGCGACTGCTTGCACAGCCGCCTCCCTCGTTCCTTCCCCACGGCTTCCCAACACAAATGCTAACAAGTCTGGTATTTTCTTTCCATATGCTAGCACATACGGCAGGTCCCTGTTCTGCAAACAGTGTTGTATCTTAGGAAAACAAAACATCTTTCTGCTTAAGAGATGCCAAATTGCTTTATCAAAGGCACTACTGTTTGCATTTTTGTGGCAATATTAATGCAGTTCCCACTGAGAAGTTGATAAAGACCCTGACTGCAAAAACACTCCTCTGGAAGAAGTGATCTGAAGCTATTTCTGTATTGCATTTCCAAATAATTTATGATTAAAATAATATTATGCTTTACAAAAAGCATTTCTATTTCACAGCCAGGCTTCATGCATGCAGAGCCAGCTTGCAGGAGGGGAGAAGGCAATGCAGTCAGCCCATCGGCACGGAGACACGATCAGAAGTGCTTTGCAGCTATGCACGTGGTGGGAAAAGAATCCTTCTACTGCTCCTGCTTGCCTCCTTGGCTTAGCATTGGCTCCTGTGTCCATAGCCACACATTAACCCCCTGGGACACTGAGAGCTGCCCGTGGAAACCTTCTCGCAGCGTTTCCCACCCTCCAGGTTTGCCACAGGTCACGCTGCATTTCCTGCTGGCACAGCCACTGGCACACAGCTCCCTGGAAGCACAGCTGCCCTGGGTGCACCGATTGCGTCTGGAAATATTTTCAGAATTTTTTAAATGGCCTAGTTATCTAGCACTCTCAAAATTATCTGTCCTTCTGCAGGAATTTAAGGCAGGACAAACCAATTCACTTGCAAGTTTGAGCTAAATTTCAAAATGCAGGTTCTGCAAAGTGGGGAAGTTTTTTTAATTTATGGGCATTACACTCTCTGCTTTTCTTGCAGGTGAGGTTTTATGTTTATTGGTATGACTGTGAATCAACCAGCAGCAAGTAGGAAAGCAGACAACAGAAGAATGTTTGCAATTTAAGTTGCACGCTTTCATTTCGTTGAGCACTCATCTCTTGGCATCACAGGCAGGTTTCAGCTTTTCATTTAATAGCTCAGCTGAGAAAGATATCTCCTGAGCACCATGAAATCATTCCCCACAAAAATACTGGCCAGAGTGCTTAAGGTTTTGTAAATTTTTGGGAAGGTTTAATCCAGCACTCAAGACTCTGATACACAGAAGAATTCAGCCCAGCTCCAGAGGTTGTCACACTGTCTTGGAGCCTACACAACCACTGTAAGGGCATTGCCATTGCTGACACGACTTGTGACTCCAGCAGATACCATGAAATGCTGTTGCCTCACTTATTCTTTAGTGTTTTATAGAAGGCTCCAATTTCAAATGACTGAATTAAGCAGCAACCAGCCAAATGACCACCAAAGAGCACAGGCTTTGGGGAATGGGCAGGGCACTCTGTGAGGGAACATGATGGACACCAGACTTGGTACAAGCCAGAGAACAGAAGATACAAGAAAGGAGGAAGCACTGCCTCTAAGAAGGGCAGGAAGTGGCTGCGGGGATAAAAAGAGTAAAATGGTGGTCTGGAGATGCCACAAGTTCCCAACCCTTAACACAACTACAAAGCAAACACTCTTTGTGACAATCACAGCGAGAAGATGCTACAGCTCTGAAGACTGAGGGAGAGCAAATGCACGAAGTGCCTGAAGAAACACGAAGTGTTCTAAAGACTATTACTCCTGGCTATGTATATTTGTCCAAGGAACAGCATGGTTTGTAAGTGAACCTCCCCTCAGTGCATCCATTCGCTATGTGCTGGCTTGGCACACAGCTCCGGAGGAAGGGCTTCCAACATGTCACCAGGATGGGAGATTCTCAGCCACTGCAGGGGGTGAATACCACCAGGACAACTCCCTGTGCCAACTGGAAAAAACAGCCTTGGAAGACATTGATCTACACAGAAATACCAGAGCACCTTTGCTAAAGCCACTGTTTCTCTTGCCACCTTTCTTATTTATCACTCCTTCCTCCCTGTCTTTCTGTCCTGCCCGTCCTGACAGGCTCCATGAAGGTTCAGGCAAGACCCTCTCAGGACTAGGAAGTTGGGAAAGGGAGTGAAGGATGAGCAAAGACGGACGGAAAATGGAAAAGGAAAGTCTCACCACTTCCACAGCCTTCTCCAGCAAAGGCAGAAGGGCTGTGAAGCCTCTCACTGTGCTACCCTAACACATCTGGGAAGTGCTCAAGAGTAGCAACCATGAAAACTGAAAAAAAAACCCAGAAATCCCAGAATATTTTACAGCCCTTACAGCAATGTGAGGTAAGCGTTCCTAGTCCTGAGGCAATAACATCTTGCAAAACACTCTCACCACTAGCCCTGTGTCATGATTTGCCCCCATCATGCATGCAGCCAGAGAGAGCCAGAGGGAACTCTTGGCATGCCTTGCCCATAAAAACCGAGTTATCCTGCCCTACCATGCCACTGAAATCTCATTTTTTAACCTGCCTACTGGCCGTGCCAGCAGGGTGCAATTTGGGAAGTGACTTTTTTACCTCTGAAATCTCATCTGCTGTCAACCAACATAATGATGCTGCAGAGAGCCAAGCGGCCGTCAGACATTTAAAAATTTGCAGCCACCGTGGGCGGTTGGAGCAGAGGTCAAAAAATGGTCATTAATAGTTTTACCTAACCTGCAGTTTCAGCTGCTCAAAACACAGCTTTAAAAAGAAAAGAAAATGACATCACACGGCTTCAACAATCTGCTTAGGAGTAAAGAATTTTACTCTTTAAGAAAAAAAGTTAAGAAAAAAAAAACCCCTTGACAAAAAACCCTGGTTTGACTAACAGCTTTGGTCTAAGCCTTCCCTTTTCATTATTTTTTATATTCCCATATCCCACAATGACCAGAAGCATACTTGGAATGTCTCTGTCCATCTGATAAAGCCATCAGTGGCTGCAGCCCCACGCTGGGCCTGCGGGGGACACAGCTCCTATTCCCAGCTGCAGAGCACAGTACCCAGCCTGGTTGAAGGCCAGGGAGATGCAATGCTTCGGGAATGATGGGAGACTCCCCAGTCAGGGCAGGAAATCCTAAGGAAAAAGTAAGACTTGAGGAAAAGCACCATTAAAAGAACTATTAAAAGAGGATTTGTGGAATAATCCTTAGTTCCACATAGTTGGCCTGACTTTAGTACAGTAGCATAGTTGGGTAGTTCACCTGAAAAACATCCAGCNCCCCCCACTTTCACCGAATACCCAAAGCAATCCTTGGGCTCTAGACATTTAAAAATCAAAATTATCTACAAAAGTTCTTAAAGTAATAGCACATAAATTGACTCCAAAAGGCCTCAGGTTAACAAAGAGGAAATTAATAAACTTCACTGGTTTAAAAAACAACCCAGTATGTTGGCATTTCTGGCTTTCAGTTTATCTTGCCCTTTTTCTGTAAGTTATCAGATTCCTGGAGACAGAATTTAAAATGAAAAAAAAAGAATGTGTTAAAATGCTCAGCAGAGCCACTTGCCCACAAATTAGTTTTTAGACATTTGGCTTCTGTATCTTCAGTCCTTGCAATCATGTCCTGGCTGTTTGGCTATCCTAGTATTTCTCTGCCCCACCCAATCCAGCCTTGTCATCACTGATTTTATTTTTCCGCTCTTCTCTCTTAGTAATGCCCTCCCCTCTTGCCTCGACTGGTCGCATGCCATCCTTGGAGAAAAACATCAAAACTCTTTCAAATTTTAGTACAGATAAATATATATCGAGAAATCAATTTAAAATAAATACCTACAAAAACTTTCCAACTTCCATCTTAAAATATCTTTTATCTTTTGTTGTCCCTGAAGTGTTTTTAATGTTGTCAACAACTAAATTGACCGGACACAGATTTTAGTTTATGACTCAGTTTATGATTTAGTTTGTGACTATTTATTTTAGTTTATGACTTTAGGCACATTGGTTAAAATTTTGCTTTTTTTCCCTAAGTCCTTTTAAGTATTTTTTTAAAAGTTACAGCAGGATGGTAATGCTATGTATCTGACAGTATTAACAAGATTCCATGGAGACAGCTGCCATACCTACTCAGTTTTTATTTGTGTTTTAATAAGAAAACCATCAACCATAAGAAAGTTTGGATCAGGTTAGCACATCAAAGCACTCTTTTTACAAGCATCGACAGTAGGGAGAGTTGAAAAGCACCAGACCTTTTTAACGCAAATTTACTAAATTTTTTTCACCCCTGCCCATACAGCCACCCTAGCAAGTGGGGTTGTAGGCTTCATTCAGCAAGTGAATCTTTTTACGGCTCTTTTCTCATAGACACAGCAGGACTAAAGTTTTTATAATGTTTGCATGCAGAGAAAAAGGCAATTAATTATATGGCATATCCTAGTAAAGAACTTCCCCCAGTCTAAGCAGGAGAACAGGAACCTCAGTGTTGCATAATTGATGTTATTAGCTGCAGCTGCTATCATACTTGGAGGAATCTCCAATTCAGAAACAGCAGTGATGAAGTGCTCCAAGATGAGTAATAATATGCTTGATAATAAGTGGGGGGATAAAAAGGATTCTAAAAAATGTGCTCTCCGGTACAGTAACAGTCTTAGAAAATTGCCAGGCAGAAAACACTGAGGGATACCAAAAGAAAAGCACACAACATTTATATTGTTGCCTCCATGTAACTGATATTGAGGAGCGGAGAAGTGGGTAGAGAGGAAACTCCTTTTATTTACCTAACCTATATGAATGCTAATGCTCACATGTGTTGTAACAAGATTGGGGACTTTGAAAGCTCTAATCAGTAGGTGCATGAGCAAATATTTATTCTGATCCATTCCAGCTCTCTGTGGTTTGTAAATCCCCAGGAAAAAAATAATTTGCAGAACAAACCAGTCCAGACCACAGAATTTGGCTACTTCTTGCTAGTTAGAAAATTACAGGAAATAGGCCAACTCAAGGAGGGATTATTTGGTGGACATTTTTGTTTGTTTTCTGAAGACTCGGGACTACCTGATATATGTGCACTTGTTTGCGTAGCCGAGGAGAATTCTTTCAAGCATTCTTTTAAGCATAATCACTGCAATATTGAATTCCACATGCTTGATGTCTTGGTGAGGTGTTGATGTATATAACCTTCCAGATTCTTTCTGGCCCACACTTTTCATCTGAAGACATTATATTAAAAAAAAACCAACTCCAACCTGAATAATATCGCCTTTGTATTTCAAGATCCTGAAGAGCTTCTAGCAACATTATTTTTCATCCTGGTATTCAAATGCATGGAAAGAATCACTCAATATCTTTCCATCAGAGGAAAATCTGAGCTGGAAAATATTTTAGATAGAAGGTTTATCTTACTGGGGATAGCATCCATTCAAAGTGTTAGAAGGTCTTTCCATCCAGCATTAGAAAACTTTTTCTACGGGATGAAAAGTAGTAAAGTTTCTGCCTTTACCATGTGGAAAATGTCAGTAGCTTGAGCAACTCTGTTTTAGGCTGAGCCAAAAAGAGTCTGGATTAAACAGAACTCTCATCTTCTGCTGTAGGTACTGAGATAAGGCTGGGGACCTAAAAAAATCCTGGAAATGACAAAATCTTTTCTAATAAGTATTTCCCTTAGAAATGCCTTTCTCATAATTGTGCTCTTAATATTTTGGATTCTGAAATATATTTTTTCTGCTAGGGAAAACAAGCAAAAAAAGCACAATAAGATTTTTTTTTTTTTTAGTGGGAAGAAATGTTTATATCCAAAGACAAGGTTTTATTCTATATACAAAAAAAGCTGATACTCAACAACAGCAAAAATGATACAAACCTTTTTGACTACCTATTTTAACCTCATATGTCTAGCTCAATTTTATGAAAAGTTTCCTTCCTCTCCCACTGCCTTTCTGCTGTTTCTTCAGCAGAGGAGCAGCTGGGATAGCTGCCCTGCATCCCAAATCATTGCCTGTCATAGGAGCTACCCAAGTTGCATCTCATCCAAAACAGCACTGGGCATGGGCAGTGGTCTGATAACAGCTTGACTGACCCGTGATAAGGTTATTACCCTGTGATTTACTACACTCATATGATTGATTTGGCTCAGTGTGTCACAGACCAGCCCTATTTGGGTACCATGGCATTACCAAGTGCAAACACCAAGGTCTTTAGTCAGGTATCTGAAGCAGTAGGACTATTTAGTTTTTAAAACTGTAGTCTGCACAGTAGTGTGTGCAGAAAGAAGAAAGTGTGATTGAAAGGCTTTGAAGAGACAGTCAAATATGAATTCTACTTTCAGAATGGATGGGAGAAAAGACAAATATGAGCTAGTCTATCCATAAATAAACACAAGTTTAGCTGGATTTGCTAAGGTTTTTAGTTTTGGTTACATTGCTAACAGCATGCTAACAAATGTGCACTGATAAACTTCCCCAACTGATAAATATGTAAATATGGAATCAAGTAAACACCGATTCACTTTGAATTAAAACAGTTTTGGCATTTTAAAATAAAATTTATCAATGGATGTCTCAGTGTGAGCAACTTTACCAGCATTACAGCAAGACCTCAGGAGTTCTATAGAAATAGAAACAAAGGAGGAAAAGAGATGCAAAATAAAAACCTGAGAAACATGAATGCAATAGTTTAATGTTTTAACACTTACAACTTGTTAGATACAAATAGCCAATGCTCAAGTTAACATTCTGTGCTCCATATTCATGATGTCCTACATGCAGAACAACAGAAGAGGCTAAAGCTGCATTTCTGTATGGCTCAGGTAAGGGGGGGAATTTTCACTATACTCTACTTCAAAGGCTTTTATTTTTTCTATATGCAGCTTTGTTTTATTTTCTGACATGGAATAGCTTCCTCCTTAAAACCAAACATTTCTGAAAGGCTGTACACTCTTAAATAACCAGCATGGGAAAAATCAAAAGTCTTTTGGACAATAACATTATATTCAGAATACAGCAAATATTCCTCCTATCCCTACCTTTCATTCCATGTCTAAGGAGATATAGCTTACAAGTTCAGATATAAGAAGTTCATGGGTTAAGCAACAGCAAGAAACTGCCCCTCAGAACCCCTTTCCAATGCGGCCACTTTTGCTAGGAAAGTTATGGTCCTGCTTGAATTCCACATAATTAGAAAACAGAGCTTCAAAAGGGAATGCTACTGAACGAGAAGCAAACATTTCTTATTTATGTTCCAATTTTAAATACTTTACAAACATTATGGATACCATCACAGCTTATATGCCTTACAGAGAAGCATTAAAAGATGAATGTGACATGAACACACCTAGTGCTCTTGGGATCCTGGGGTTACGATAGGGCTAGAAATGGAGCCTCCATTTCCAAAACCTCAACACTTCCAAATGGATGCTCTTTAATGTCAGACTGGAACCAAAACATCCCAAAGTGATAACAACCAACAAAACCACTGAAATCATGTTTTGTTGAGGCAAAAAGTTTCATGCTAACAGTATGTAAAAACTCCAGCTTGTAAGAAAACAGAAATCACTAGGTGAAAATATACAAATGGCCTAATTTCACCTCAGTAGAGGGCAGAACAAGCTAAGAGAAAGAGGTCAGGGAAACCTGACCTGGTTTCATCAAAGGTTGCTGCTTTATCAGGTAGAATACAAAAGTACACCTAAGCCATTCCTGCTAATTCACAAAGAACTCAGCTGAATTCAAACAATTATCAGAAACACAGAAGGTCTTACCTCTTCTGGTTTGAGCAAGAAGGCTCAACCAAAACAATACCTGACACTCCTGAGTTATTTGAAGCTCGGCAATCAAAAATGCCCAATTAAAAGCTCTTTAGGACAAGTTATTTAAGTGATGGAATAGCCATACCTTTCACAAAACTGCAATGGGTAGGTAAAGACTCATGAAAACCCCTTTCCATTCTTAAACTGTTTTTAAGAGTCTTGTGAAAACCCTTTTCCACAAAAAAACCTCTCTCCAAGTTACTTTACCAACTTCATTTTGTTTTTTTCCCCCAATAAAGACCTTGGAAAGACCTTGGAAAAGCAGAATATAAATTATTTTGCAGTTTCCCTCACAATGTTCTTCTCTCTACAAAATGAAATATTTTGCTGGCATCCATAGCAAATCTATATTTTTTAATACCAGTAGCATGATGGAGAAGCAAGGCAATTTAATGGTGGAAAATATTCTACTTGATTTTCCTCATTTCCCAATAAAATTGGCTGAACTTTATTTGGCTGTTCACCTCCACCAACTCAAGACTAACATCTGCTTTTTGGTCTATGTAGGTAATAGAAAGTTTCCATATATTTAAAGTTCATTTTGCATTCCTATAGATAGCAGAAAACTGTAACACAAGTTTGCATTTGCAGAAAATAGCATTCACATCACAAGGTGCAGGAGCAGACATTCAGAAAGACTAGAAAATACACAATCAAATACTGCATAATCTACTTAACTCAATAGCTGTTTTAACTCCTAAAAATCTACTCTCCACTGCTCATTTAGTATACATGCAGGCACTTGCTAAACATTTATCCAGGTTACAAATGTTACAGCGTAAAAAACATGTTTTCAGGCCATTTCCTAATTTTTCCTGTAGATGTAACTGTGATTTATAGCTGGAAAAGAGCTCTGAAGCAGACACTATTGCCAAGTACCAGCGTAGGTGCATTAATAAAGGAATGCACTCTCCTTCTCGTTTGATCAGCATATGCAATAGCATAATCACAGATGAGCTGCAGCTCTTATGCTTCTTTCTCTGCCTACTGGCTGCATCTTTGCCATGACTCACGTGTGCATTGTGTGCATTTGGGTTTTCCACCCTCCAACCGAGTTGCTTCCTTCCAGGTATGTGATTCCCTGCTCTTGCACATGCACTCACTAAACCAACAGTATCAGGATGGGGTGTAAAAGCTTGCCTTCACCTGGGTGATGAGGGACTGGCAGTAGGTAGGTTTACACAGATATTCAAATTCACTCCTTTCTTGTCTGTCGAGTTTGCATCCACATCATAAAGGCCACAGGTCCTCCATACCACCAATTATCATCTAGGGAGGGACATGGCTTTGTATCCAGCCGAGACAAACAGTGCTACATTAACTCCAGCAACAGACACTTGCCTCCATCAGGAAGGGAGAGGCACCTCTGTGGCACACACACCCCATCCACTTCTCTCGCCACTCAAATGAGAGATCAAGACAATTGTTTGAAAACTAAATCTACATCAGGTTAAATCCTCCCTTCCTTCTGACTGCATGGACCACAACTGCATTGTCAGAGACCACTGCTGAGACACTGGGCAGAGATGAAGTGGGCCTCTCTCTCAAGCACCTGAAAAGTCAGAGAGGGAAACAAGTTATTTGTTCCCCAGCACATTCCCCAGGAGAGCAGTGGCAAGGAACCTGGCTTTTTCTTACCAAGCACAGAGGTTCATCAAGGGAATGAGAATTTTGGAAAGATGAACTTCTTCTGCATGTTAGATTTAGCTTTGATTAGTTCGACAAGGGGAAAAAGGTTTTTGTGATACACAAAAACTCAGCTGGAAAGCATATCAAATAGAATTGATAGAGCTGACAAAAGCCTCAGAGTGTGCAAGTGTGAATTCTGGCCTCTTTTACATGGAGTCAAGGCTAATGAGAGGCCTGATGCTGGAGTCTGTTTACAGAAGTTTGAGTGGCCACACCAGTGTTCACACAAGCCCGGGGTGATGGGGAGGTGCCAACTCAGTGCAAGCCCTTGGCATGCTGGAGTGCCAGGACATGGGCTGGAAGCACCGGCCCAAACCCCAGGAGGGTAGAGCTTAACTTCTAAATGCAAGTTTTAAGTGAGTTAGAAACATATGACGTGTTGGAGTTGAACAGGGTTAAGCCACTTGTCTAGACTTAGCCAAGCACGCATTGAAATAAAGCCTTTTAAGACTGAGACTATTCAGTGCAGTATTTTCAAAGCTTTATGCTACCATACTCAAAATGCTGGGGATGGAATGAAAACAGAGAAGACAAATCCCCTTCCACAGGGCAGCTGAATCTCAGGTTTAGATCTACAAATAGTTTAAATCCCCAGGAAGAACTTGCAAATGCCCAGCATAAACTCCCCATTCTTTGCCTATGGAACATTTCCCACCCCCTCCCAGCCCAGATAAACCCTCAAGTTCAGATATAAACCCAATTCGCCAGCTGCAAAAGCTTAGAAGAGATACTCACAATAAACTGCACCTCATTAAAAAAAAAAAAAAAAATACAAGTCTCTTGCCATTGGCTTGCTTATGGATTCTGAAAATCCCTAATGGGTGGTCAGTGGTCAGCAATGTCTCCTACACACACACTTTCTGTGCAGTCCTCCAAGGAGAACAGAGGTTGTCTGCATTTGATTTCCAAACCGCATTTTCATCCTTTTCTGCCTGCACCCAACCACAAAGAAGAAACATCATCCACACCATGCATTCTTTTCCCAGCTTGAGAGCTGCTCTTCCACTTTTCATAGGGATAGCTCATCTGCTACAAAGTGCTTCATCTCACAGCAAGATAAACTGGGATGCAAACACTAGGACCACAAGCTTAATTATTTGGGGACTGCCAGCCAAATTAGCTCTTGGAGGGACGTAGATCTATTTCTGTCTGCAAAGGATTATACACTGAAACCACTTCTGACAGTCCAAGTTAAACTGCAAAGAGAAGGAGGGTGGGGATGGGGTAGGGGGCGAGGCCCTTCCCAATGTATGGATCAAAGACAAGGGTGTATATCCTGTCATTGCTTGAAAGCACTGGAATTTTTGCCAGATTATGTGTGGTTTTCAGATTTAAAAAGAAAAAAAAGAAGACGACTCTATACTTTCCTTACAGTCTCCAGATTTCAGAAGTTTAAGGAAGCATCAGAAATAATGAGAAGCGGGTGATACTGGTTACTGTGGTTCAGCCAATCGTCCAATTTCCCCTGCCTCTCAAAGTAAATAAAAATAGACAACTCCAGTGTTGGTGGTGAGGAGAAAATATCAATATCTTTCTTACTCTGTTTTCTAAGAACAAATGTTCAATTAAAAAAAATAAAATACAAAAACAGGATCTCAACTGAGCTATTTGTTCCACTGAGTCCAGAGTAACAGATTGTGACCCACTGGCTTAATCTTCAAGACACTGAAAAAGGCTCTGAAACAAAGATTTGCAAGATTCATAATCCTGTTTTAGAAACACCCCTCCATTAGGCCTTGCTGATCAGAATACTTCCTTTGACATTCAATGACAAAAGCTGTGAGAGGACCTTAAGAGATGATACACCTAGAAGAATAGCATTGATCTTAAATTTTGAAACATTTAATTAATTTTGCTTCTTTTTACCATATCATAGAAAAAGTAAGCCACAAAGCAATATACACGAATTTCACTCATCTTCCCACCGTTTTACACAGCCACAAACTCAACACTGACATAATCTATGCCTTTCTGAAATAAATGTGCCAGTACTCTAGGTTAAAAAAACGGTCTGAATGAAGAATGTTACCACCATAGAAATGCGTTCCTCTTAAGATTTCATACTGTAGAGACTATTGCATTCCTTTAAAATTATGACTAAGGCAAATTGTCCACATGCCACTCCAAAAAAGGCAGTATATTAAGCAGTTTCTTAACCAGTCTTTTCTGAGTTATTTAGACTTAACAAGGAATGATAAACTCCCACAAAAGTGATATTCCTGACAAGACAGAAGAAGACACCAATATCTTAGTTACTCATTTTTAGCATCTACCATTACAGTTACAATTCCAAAAGTCACCAGAGATACTTGTGGTATGTTAGAAAAGCTCATGGAAGATTTTTAAACTGTGGGCATTAGGAGGGCACTCTGTCTCCTATTTTTTGCCACTAAAAGGGCAACAGAAACTTCAATCTTCACTTTTCTGGGTAAGGGCTTTTGGGGGCTTTGGTTTTGTTTGGTTTGGGGTTTTTTTGTTGAGTTTTTGCTGTTTTTTCAGTTTGGTTTGGTTTGGTTTTGCTTTTGTTTGATTGGGTGTGGGGTTCAGTTTCAGTATATGACAGGAGGAATATAGAAGGTAAAGTCAGAAATGGGAACCTTCTGGTTGAAAAGCAGCTGCACTTTCTTGCTTGACTTAGGTTGGACACTTGCTCTCCTCTCATAACCCAAGACTGACATGTTTGTGTAACATAATTCATCCTGGCAACCTTTGAGGATGCAAGAGAACAGACTGCCAGGACCACTCTGTGAAGAACAATAGGGTTTGAGAAAAATACATTGTTCTGGTTTTGTTTCAGCCCTCCATTGCCAGCAGTAATAGCACACTGTATGCCTTGAAACAGTTGAATATCAAGAAGTCCCAACCACAGATGTCCACAGGGTTAATTTTATATTCTCAAGGACTTCAGTTTAAAGTGTATTAAACATTAATCGTTTGAAATGTTTTGAGCCATAGCATTGACCTGACCCATTAAAACAGAGCAATCCCTAGGGGTGAAAAGCGTGTAGTCTTTTTAACCTGACACTTCACACTTCAACAGTAATAAGACTAAAACCCAAATGAAGTCATGTGTCACTTGGACTGGAGATAAACAGAGCTAGTTCTGCTTTACTTGATGACCTCCCATAGTGTGGGAAGGCTCAGCCTGAAATTTTTCACATACATATCTAAGGCATTGAAACTCTTGTGACATTTTTCATTGTACAGTATTTTATGCTCTCATTTGAACCCTTTGATGCTTCTCTCTGGGATGTTTTTTTTTGCCTTAAATGGTTCTGCAAGTTCCTTTTTGAAACAAAGGCTGCTAAACCCACTGTTGATGCCATGTTTGTTTTCTTTCGTCACAATGAAGTCCCAAGTAATTGATTCATAGTCATTCTCATTACATGAAAACTTCAGCATGACCCTCACTGGGAAAGATCTGGTTTCATTCCAGAGTATCTGATGCATCTGCACAATTAAAATGCCATCTATTCTGAACCATTTAAAACAGAGATAAGCTGTGAGAAGAAAAGGAACCTGTGTAATGCAAAAAAAAACCCCATCATCAGTATCTCAATGTCTGAACTCTGTAAAGTTATCATAGGGAAATGGTTAAGCCCAGTCTCCTATTCAAGCTAATTACCACCTAGATAACAATCTTACCTGTGCTGAATGGATCCACAGCCCTTCTCATACCTGTATATCAGTACATGATTTCATAATTCAAAAAACACGAGGCATGAACTACACATTGTTAGAGACATTTACAATGAGCTCGTTTGTGGCGGCCCGGCTCACCAAGGCTAAGTGAGTCAACACCTGACAACAGCCAGATTGTTGTAAAGAAAAATATATATTTCTCCCTTCCTGCTTGCAAAGTAGGAAAACAATAGGGCACTAAAAGTCACAGATGGTTTAAGAAGCATGAAGTTTCTATAATCATCATAGAAAGAAAAAAATTAAGGCAAGCCCTCAGTGACAACTTCCACTAACACAACCAACACAGCATCCATGCTGGCCTTCACAGAAGTGATGGAGAAAGCAAAACACTGTTGAAGGAGATACTGGTTACTGGATTCCTAATCAATTAATGGGAAACAACAAAGGCTTTTTTAAAAAATAATGTTTTTGAATGGTACAACTACGTGCATGCAGCAGTACAGACTGTGTGCGAAAACTTGTGTTTCTTTCAAATGAAGTGAGCCAGGCAGATACTCTGCTCTTCTCCTGATACAGAGAGGAGTTTCAGGATACTCAGTGGGTGATAAGAGGCTCCCCTGCCCGAAGCATCACATGTCTCCAGGGTTCAGGAAAACAATATCAATCCTCTCTCCATTATGCCAAAATGTTCTGTTCCTGATGTGACATTAGCTAGGCAGGCTTTTAATTGTCATTCAGACTTTAGACCAGCAAGACAGACCCAAAAAATGAGGAAGGCAAAAACTTTGTTGTGACAGAAACCAGCTTCCAGATAAATGAATGATTCTTGTCCCATTGTTCTGCAAAGAGAAGATGGAGCAGTCAGTTCCCCAACCTGACAGCAAACAAGAATTGGCTTCCAGGAGTTGAACAGGAAAGCCAGAAGATGGATGAGCCAAGAACCACAGGTTCAAAGGGCAAGGTCCCTTATGTTTCTTAGGGGAAATTACATGATTTACACAAGGTCAGAAGGGAGCCAAGGTCTGAGCCATGATCCAAATTCAGATGTTTTTGGAAGCCTCATTTTTTGACACAGTTTGGAGTGTTTCATCTTATCAGAAGAGAGCCTGGGAGCCTGCCTTGATGTTCCCAAATTATTAAGTGCTCAACTAACCACGTGTCCTGCAATTCCTCTTTTCTTGCTCCCTTCAGGGCTTTTAGGGACCAGTGTTTCCCAGGACCCTCAATCCCAGCTGGCAAGAAACAGAGCAGGAGTGGCACCAATCTACCTCACCCTGGGAAAGCACAGAGCAACCAAGTACAGGGGTAGTCTGCAGCCCACATCCTGTCCCTCAGCTTCCCCCAGCACCAGCCAGGCATTAGGACACTCAGGCTCTGCCACAAGCCTCCCAGCTCAGCTCTTCATGCCAAAAGGGCAAGGTTGCAGGTTGCAACGACACCCACACCTGCAGCAGCACGGGGGACACCTCAGCAACAGCATGGGGAATCAGCACTGAAAACACAGCGTGGAGGAAGTTCTCCTGCCCTTCTGAAATGCAATCTTAGTACGTCCGAGCAAAGCCATAGCCGTGTGCTACAGCTCTACAGAGCAATGAGGATCCAGTCCTGGGGAGCATAAAAGTCACCCAAGAGCTCAGGGCTTGTTGCCTTTTTACAACCCTGATGTATTGAACATTGGAAAGATTTCTTTTTTTCCTTGGGACTTTTTTTGTGTGGGAGGAGGAAAGAGTGCTTGTTCTTAGGAAAAAATCTGTAACAGATTTTTGATGTAAAAGACTCTCAAGCATTTAATAAAGTGGAAAGTTAGTCTTTTTTTGGGACAGAGCTCACAACATTTATAGCCTTCACACATCAATGCCAAAGTTAGACCTCTTCAGAAGTAAACTCAGTGTTCATCAGGCAAGGATCAGGAGATCACAGAGAAGAGTGGGGCAAAGATTATTCATTATATCTCTTGATTACTATGCAGCTAGTGCAACTCAGTGTTTACTAACAGTATTTTTACAGGTCATGCCTGAGTACAGCAGAAGACACAAGTGTCATTCCCCAGCATGGGGCCAGGACACAGGAGAGGAGGAGTGACCACGGTTTCTTGTAGCATTCTCTCCTTCTCAGCCTGCAGAATATAATCTGCAGATGGAGATAACTTTACCCCTGTTTAGTCTTCATTCTGCCCCACCGTGTCAGTGGAAAAGCCCCCTGGGAGGTGCTCGTAACCATCACGAGGAAGGGGAAGGTACAGCTGATGCCTGAGGAGAGCACCACATGGGGTGTGAGGACATACCATGCCAGAAACCCAGAGACAAGACCCAAAATTCTTGTCTTGAAATGCTCCGCATGACACATAAACAGACCAAAAGCCACTTCAGCTCTCAGCTAGATCAAAAGCAAGAAAAACTTTTTGGCACAATAAAAGAGAAAGCAAGCAAGGCTTTATCATATGATTCCAATCACAGACAGGAGGCCTTTCAGCCCTCCAGAGATTAGCTTGAATGAGCAGTGCAGGTTTGGGGCGGAATAACTCTCCATTTCTTAGGAAGTTAATCTGTCTAATTTTGGAGGAGGGTGGTGAGGGGGCTCTCCTCCTCAGGAGATAAGCTGCTTTTATGGACTTGGCAATTCTTACAGTTGCCAGGGGCATTAACAAGGCTCATACACACAGCGTGATCCTCTCTGCTTTCAGTAAGAGCAAAGCTAGAGCTGCTGGCAGCCCGCTTTACAGCCATCGGGTCACACCACTGACAAACAGGTTCCCAAGCATTACCAGATTGTTTGCATTAGTTTATAGGAGACTTCCATTTGTGGTTTTGTTGGTTTGGGTTTTTATTTTAATAGGAGGCAAGGAAAGTATCAGCATTTCCCTCAAGCATAACTACATTTCTGACATGTTAATTGCTGCTCAGAAAGCCTGCAATTAGCCAAGCCTAACTTCATTGCTCTCCATGTCTATCATCGAAATCATCATTTCAGACCAATTAAAGGAGCCCCTCACCCACCTGATGAATCGGGTCAGGCTCCTTTGACACAAAATCCCTTTTGTGGTGGATACAATTACTTGAGGGATGATGCTGGCCCTTTCACCAGTTGGAACAAGGCTCTTTCTTCAGTAACATTTTACTGACAGAGAAGGTCTGTTTCCTGCCCGTGACAGAAAGAATACAAAACTACTTTGAGACCATCTTTGAATGCCATCCATCCCATTTGCTGACTGGCTATGCTTTACAAGCAGAACCCCCCAGTTCATACTAGCTAATCTGAAAGGCTACTCTCATTCAAAACTTCCCACATCATGTGTGTCTTGCCATGCTCCTCATAATCATCTTTCATTTACTATCGACCTAGTTATTTTGGCCACATCCCCTTGACTGGATCTCTGAACCATGGAGGTTAGAGACAGCAGCAACACTGAGGTCTCTGAACACATCCCACTACCTTCCCATGCCTCCTCTGAACGACACCTCCTAACATAACTCCATCCCCAGGTGCTGCTTCATTGCTGTTTTTATCACCATTTTCTTTCCCACGTGTGTGGCAGAGTGCTCCCAGACCACCAGACAGAAGAGTGACCCTGACAGCAATATCCATTCATATCAGAGGATTAAGTACACAGTCCAATCATGGCATCTGCCCTTAATCGTTTGGGATACTCACTGTAATTAGGATATCAGCAAAATTTGTCTGGGATCTCTCTTTAGCTGCCTGACGTAAATAAAGCACCCCTAAATACTTTTGCCTCCTGCAAACTCCCATCAATATCTCTTGATCCAGATTAAGATAATCCTCGAAGTTGGTAGGGGGTTTTAGAAGCCACTGTCAAAATACAATGGATTATTTTCAGCGACACATCATTTCATAAACTTGGTTGCAGTATCTGCATGAAGAAAGTAAGTCTCCTGAACAATGCACCACCATAAATTCTGTTTGCACATTGGAAACCACTCCAGGGAGGTAACTATCTTTGTGTTATTCCTTCATTACTGCTGTTAATACACAGAGCAACTGTGGAAGGGTAGTGAGGTACAAAGTTCTAATATTTATTTTGTCTCTTCCAAAATACATCTAGTGTTTTACTCTGAATTGCCTGAACAACAGTAGCATAACAATAAACTTACATTCTGGACCTTTTCAGTCATTTCTTAAAACTATTGATGAGTATATTAGAAAAATAAATATGCAGGCAACATGTGACCGGGGAAAATCCATTTGAACCTTGTCTCATAGGAAATCAAAGCATCAAAGCCTAAATTCTGTCCCCCTTTGTCAGGGGAGTAGTTGTAACACAGGTGCAGCTGAAGGTGAAATTTACTCCTAAAATGTTGGTGAAGAGGAAACAATTTTCCCTTCATCTGGATTTCCTTCTCTTTAAGAAGCACCCAACCAGGCAAAAAACAGCTTCACGGTGCGAATTCTCACAGGTTTCTCTCTAATAGGTTTCAATGACAAAGAGCTCAACTTTGGTCTAGCAACATAACAATCAAAAATCAGGCTTTTAAATAAAACAAAGCCTTCTACAGAAACTGCAGCCTAGGCTTGAAAAGCAGAAATATCTGGCCATTTTGATATAGGGAAAAGTAAGAAGGGTGCCAAAGTGCAGCCTTAATCAAGGTACACACCTTCCCTCTGCAAGCAGGGGCAGTCTGACCTGTGAGAAAAACTGCTGCTAGAACAAGGGCCTGCTATGGTTAAGGCAAAGTAAAAATGACCCTAGTAATGACAGCACCACTCTGGAAACCCACGTTTGGCTGCTGGCCCACCAGGACAGTCAGGAGCAAACACAGCATGGCAGGCACAGGTACAGGAGAGCAATAGGAGGAGGAGACCATCCCACCTGCTCTGGGTGGTACCAACAGCAACAAGCCGAAACTTCTCCTCTTCCCTTCACACCACCTTCCTCAGATAAGGGTGCTTAGATCCCCACCCGTCATGGGGGTGGCAAAACTCAGCAGAAAAAGAAAAAACAGCAATTTCAAGGGGAAAGACATGAAAAGCCTTTAGCTAAAGAAGGACAAAAGAATTATCACATAACTGTATTTACTGTGAATTCAAGAACTCTTTTTTTTTTTCCTCCTCCTCCAAAGGCTCACAAGCAGAAAGGAAAAAACTTCCTATGGTTAGTTAAAGGCAGCATGTTTCTGTACAAAATGCAGGTGTTAGCCTGGGGGTATTCCTGTCCCTGAGCCTTGCAGCTGAACCACAGGGGATGCTGTGCCGAGGATGACTCCTCTAGTTCACTGGAAAAGCCTAAGCAGAAAATACCACTGTTTAATCAGGCTCTTTCCTATACATGACACACCTGCTTCCTCCTGTGACTAATCCCCTTTTCTGTTGTGGAAATATCTGGTTATGAAGACAGCGTGGGCACGGAGAGGTGGCTAACAGCCTGTGGCACTTGCCGGCAGTCCATAAACATGGGTAATGGGAAGACTGTGAAGAACAAATAGTCTGTCCTTCAGTGACAGCATGATTAAGCACAGCCTGCCAAACACAGGGTCTAACCCAAAGGCCAACAAAATGAACAGGAGTTTTTCTGCCCAAAGATGCCCATGGCAGCCTTAGCAAAGGCTCAGTTACACACACCCGTGGCAGCAGTGCCACTTGCAAGCCCCACTGCCACCAAGGATGGCCACCGGAACCCAGTACCTCCTCAAGTCAAACCATGTGGGCTCAGTTTCTGGTGCTCTTAAATCTCATTCTACACAGAATCTCATTTGAAGTCTGGGCAAGTGAAGCAAATCAAAGGAACACCCCCATCTGCCTGCAAGCTGCTGCTGTCACAGAGAGCCCAGGACTGAAAGAACTTAATGACAAATCACACCACTTTCTGGATTTCTGTGACAGAGGGAAGAGGTATTTTGGAGGATAATTTATGGGTGGGATTTCAAGAACACCTGAAGCCTTTTCAAGGCAGTCCCTGCAATTCTAGTTGACAGAGGCATTCATTAGTTCTCATCTGTGCAGTTCCACATCAAAAATCTTCATTCAAATCCTACCTTACTTGTCACCCAAGATACTGTCTTCATTGTGCATGAAAGCACATGTGAACATTTAACACACAATGCAACACAAAGACAGAGTAAAAAAAGTTATACTGCAACTTGCTCTGCCTAATGAATAAAACATTCTATAACCAGACAGTCAGGATGATAACAAAAGCTCACTTCAAATGCTAACAAAAAACACCATGAATTTTGCCTTTGGTTTCTTTTAGTATTGTTAACATGTTCTTACGCTGGTGTTTAAAAATACTTTTTCTGATCTTCATTTACTGCGAAAGCATCTCTCAGAGTGTTCTTTCCTCCCCATCTCCAGTAATAATCTATATTAAAAATAGTAGGGGTTTAAATACAAAAACTGAATAGAAAATTTAGTTCGTACATCCAGAGTTGCAGGAAACTTCTCCCTTTTCTTAATGACAGTAGGTTTGTTATGATGCAGGTGTTTCCACAAAGATTTCTCCTTACTGGCAATGCTGTGCTGAAGTGTGCCCTGAATGAATAGACTCCTGATGAAACGTTTGTAGCCTTTCTTGAGGTGGACAGTGATGGAAAGTGCTTATTCCCAGTTCAGGTTCTACAAAAAACAACTGGAAGCCATCTCAGCCAACCCCTGTGGAAAGGCTCCTTTATAGACAACAGGGATGCCGCCATCGTGTCCCCAAGTGGAGGAGAGAGGACACCAGTGGAAGAGCACAGCCAAGTGTGCACTGCTGCTGCTCATTCCAAACCTGTCTCCCAAGACTCCTAAGGAGGACCAGGTACAAGGCAACACCTTCTTTTTTCCAACAGGGTTCACTCCTGCCAGCAACATAGGTTGCAACTTGCTTGTAATCAAAGGCAGAGAGACAATTAGAAGCAACCTGGAATCATGAACAGGTCAAGGCATTAATTCATTAAATGTCTGGTCAAGGATGCTCAGTGGAAGTATAATAATGCAGAGACTTTTATTAATTCTCTGCCTGTGCTTCTTTGCAGACTGAGCTGCTGACTGTTGAGGCTGCAGCACTTAGATCCAAGACTCCAGCAGATGTGTCTCCATGAGCTTTGCACTCGTCCAGGCTCTCACCAGGAGCTCTTTCTACCATTGCAACCTTCAAACCTTCATCTGAACACAGCTGTAGAAATCCAGCTGTGAAGAAATGCAAAGTGTACCACCAAACCAACGAGTTTCATAACTTAAAATACTGCTTTCGCACTTTTCCTATGAATTCGGGTTTTTTTAATGTGAATCCAGAGACAACAAAAACCACCAAGCTTTTACCATTTCCCTCTTCCCATTCCCTTTTGAATTGTTGGTAAAGCTACTTATTGCACCTAGCTTTAATTAGATTGTGAACTCTCCTAGACAAGGATTGATCCTTATGTAGAGTGCCTTGCATAACAGGAGAGGACCAGTTCAGATGAAGGCTTCCAAATGTCAGCATAAACCAAACAAAACAGTATGTTCATAAATGTCAATGCTTGGAGTAGCTCTTAAGGTGTATGCACTTCCTTCGCATATTTAGCCAGGAAAACTGCACTTCCAGTTTTAAGCCTCACAAATGCAAAGGTGTTCCCTGAGAATTGCTTGAAGACTCAGGAGAGGCAAGATACACATTCATAATTTTACAGCCATCAATTAACATTTTCTTAGCTAATTAATATGCCTACAACCAACATAAGTGAAAGATACTAGAGCATACATCAAACTGTAATAAGCTTTTACAATCAAACTGTTTGGAAATGTAGCTCCCAAGTTCATATTTAATACCCTATAATGTTTCCAAGAGGGAACAATATTTTCTACTCTAATTCTATTATGTAAAAATATGTTTTCCCTGCCAATAAAGCATATGGGACAGTTTTTCTGTTGTTAATAAATGAAGTCATGCAGTACAGATTTTCACATTTAGTATTCCAAAACTAAGCCCTTTTTGGTAAAAAAAACTTGGCTAAAAATAATCCTAAACAGAAGTGAAATTAAGTGCTTTCCCATTATCTTCTCTAAAGGGTGAACTTCTACACAGTATTTTTAAGCAGTCATTGAAACGCAATGATCATGGGTGACAAAGTTTCACTGAAGTCAGTCAGTAACAACTCTGTAAGAGGAGGGGTTGCAGAAAGAGGCTCTCAGGAAGATGCAGGGTTAGGCTTCTCAAGCTACACAGAACAAAGCAGTGCTCTCCTTCATTTGAGCCCAAATGCTTCATCAGTCCTCCAAACTGGTATTCACGTGCATGGCTTTTCAAGTTGTATACATTCCACCCAAATTTTAACAAGTTTTTTCTGAGTACACAGGTTTAAGTATCAGCTTAAGTTTTTGTGGTATTCAAACCCGAATCAGAAGCAATTAGGTCTCAAAGACAAAGAAGAGCTGTCGAGCTAAGCTAGAATCTGGGCAGGAGTGGTAAACCTACATGAACTGAAAAAAGAAATCAGACCTCTTATTTATTAGGAATAAAGGTGCCCCACTTAAGGATATAAAATAATCACAACTCTTACTGTTTTATTAACCTTAAAAAGTGGTTTTGACCTAAAGAACATCTTCAAAAAGGCAAAAGCTAAATACACCTTCCTGCCCTTATATTTTTCATAGCACATTTCCTAATACTGCAAAAGCCATAATAATGATGAAATCATAGGAAAAACTTGCTGCATAACTTCTTTGCTGATATCAAACTGCCTCTCACCACACTAACTCTGAAGAGTTTACTTCAACAGCAGATAAGCTCTGAAACAAACCAACTGCTAGAGCAGAAAGAGAAAAGAGCTCAAAGATACTGCCAAATACCCAAAATATGGAAATAAGTTAACTAGCAAATGTCATCCCTGTTCTTGGCTTTCCTGACTCAGCAGACAAAGAAATGGCATTTAATTTTGCATGACACCACACAAGTCTGGCATGTTCAGCTTCAACCCGTTTAATTTGGCATGGGAGATGCAGATCACTGACACTGATGTAGAAAGGGAAGTATTGACAGGAATGACACAACTCAAACACCAAAAAAACCTGACTTTCTCATTCAAAAGCTAAGCTGGAAGATGTTTCGAATGAGAAATCACCTCCAACCACTCACAGAACAGTAGTCTGCTCGAGCAAAAGAGAGGGAAGGGTCCATCTCTGACCCAGCTGGGCAGCAGGCATGAAGGACAGACATGGGGATGTCTCCATGATTACTTACACATCGTTCTCTTTCATGGGCACGCTGACTCCAGTCCAGAGGATGAGTGCCACCACATTCCTGCCTCATATCCTTGCAATTCTCTGGCTTCCCTGCTGCACAAGCACACATTTGATAGGAATTCAACCCAATTCACCCAACCTCACTCATTTCCCCCCTGCCCCTGGACAGGCAGGACCCCCAGCAGTGGTGCTGCTCTCTGGCCCTGCTGCTCCCCCACCACAGGCAGCCTCTGCTTCACCCTCTGCTGAGGATTCCCAGAAATCAGCTCAAGCAGAAGACTGTCCTTCAGGCCCCCTGTCACTCCTCTCCAGGACCCACAGCTCCCTGATAGCTTGCATTAAATCTACTTTATTCAAATTTTATTTCTCAGCGCTTCTTCCTTCCATGCCAGAGCTGCCCCCACTCCCCGTGCTCTGCAAGAAGCCAGAGCATGATGACCCTTTATTAAAAGAGAATGGCAGTGTCTTGCACTTCCTTTTGCAAGACCATACAGTTAATTTAACTCATCATTAGGGGTTGCCAGCTGAGCTCTTTTACAAAAGAATAGCAAAATGCAAAATCATTTTATCACTTGTCTCTTTATCCAGCAAAGCCTTTGGTTTGGCTTCCAACCTTCCAGCTGCTGCTCTAAGAGTCTGAACTGAAAAAAGTATTTCTCACACTTGTGAAGTTGTCACAAGTAATTATCTGCCCAGCCCAGACTTGACAAAACGATGATGAAAGAGCTGACAGGCCCTTCAAGTTAACAAAGTTGGACCTGACCATCAACTAATTCCATCACCATCCTCCAGTCCAGGAGACATCTGAAATCTGCTGTTATAAAACTAGAAACCTTGTTGGGAAAAAGCAGCCCTGGGTTTATTGGCCCACACAACAGAAGCAAGCATGGCCGTAACAACCCTGGAGCCTCCCAACAGCATTCACTTGTCCTGTGCTCCAACAAAGAAAGGCACTGCCATAAAAAAAAAATTAGAAGAAAAAGCAGCAGATGAAATATATTCGTGACTTTGTAAATAAATTAAGAAACAAGGAACTTTGTTAGAGGGCAAGTGGAAAAAGGATTCATCTTTGGACTTCTTCCCCCGAAACAATCCACAGAAGTCCGCCTGCTAAAAGGGAATATGAATGGGAAAAATCCGGCTCATGAGCCAAGGATTGGTCGCAAACGCCTGGGGATTTTTGTCATCTGGCCAAATAGGGCCCTCTGGCTTGTTTTCATTCTTCCTTCTGCCCACTACCTGCCATCAAAACATTTTATTTCAGTAGAGGACAAATCTCTACCGAAGGCACTTGAGGGAGCAGTGAGGTCGGATGGCAGCAGCAGGTGAGAAAGTGTGTGATCCTCTCTGGGATGACAGATAGAGGTACGTGCCTTGATATTTTAATCCGGGGAGCTCATTTAAGGAGCTGTAGTTGGACAAAAGCTATTCAGATGGTGCACCCTCAAAGCAGAGGATGGCTCCAGGTGCCATAGAGGGACCCTGGCACAATCAACCCTTATTTCGAGTGCTTTTCCATCTTTTTCCGAGACATTTTAGGAAAAGCTGTGGGTACACGGGCTTGCCTGCCCACGGACAAGCCTGCAGAGACCCATGCCTGGGCTCACTGCAACCTGCTGAAGTGCCACCCTCAGCAGCAGCAGGTGCTGCCGGGGGTCTGCCCCCGGGCTCCGTGCTCAAGCTCTCACAGAGGGAGCCCCTGCCAGGGTTATGAGCCGTCGGCCTTCCTCGGGGACTTGATAAATAAAGGAAAAACAGACGAAAGAAGGAAAAAGCAGCTGTTTGGAAATGAACTGTAAAAACATCTGTAGTGCACCACCAGCCGCCTCTGGCTGTGGCCACAGAGGGTTTTAAAGGGCCATGAAGTCGCAGCGGAGACCTGGGACCTAAGCATCCTGACTAGAAGGACACCAGGACCAAAGGGCACCCCCAAACAAACAAAACCAGAGCAAAACTGAGTCGCGCTGCCACAGCGAGCCCTCTGCTTCTGGGGCCAGGCAAAAGAAGGAAAGACAAAACTAAAAATAAGGAAGAGTCCTTAATAACACTGTACTGCACCTCCAACAGCCCCTCACAGATGATGATCTTTTTAGTGAATGGCATCAAGTGGAGATTTAAAAAGGGCTTTGTGACATTTTAATTTATTGCTGGAAGGCTGGCGGCTGCACCACTGGAAGTGGTTAGTTCACACACAGATGAACTCCATCGCTGCCTGCAACTTGACTAGCTGACAACATACCAAAGAAACATTAAAATCAATCTATTTGGCTTCGATGCGTATCATTCCAGCGCAATTTTATGCATTTTTTTCAGACCTAGCAGGAGGGGGAGAAAAAAATAAGAAGGTTCAAGGGTCTAAGTAGCTCAATTTATTTTTCAGTAACTAAGTTACCAGAAACTTGTAGGGAAATTGTATTTACTTTCTGAAGGAGGCTCCAAGTTGGCAGAGAGGTCTTTGGAAGTACATATTTCTTCACGTTCTCTTGATCTCAGTGTGTGGAGATTCACTTAACAGCTGTTTTATGTGCAAATATTTTTTCAGGCATGTCCTCCCCAACCATAAACAGATTTTTAAAGGAAACCCTCTTAAAAGAAGTTAAGAGACAGCAAATCTCTGAGCCTGTTCTCACTCAGACCTGGAGAAGAGATTTGAGCAAAGCCCAGAGGGTCTTCACATCACAGAAGGTCAAATGGATTTGGGAGGATGTTTGGGATCTTTGTTTGGGTTTTTTCCCCCGTTGTTTTTAAGGTATCAGTACTGTAGTGGTCTTTCCAACAGAAAAAACCCCAAGGTTCTGCCTTCTGCACACCTGTACTTCATCCCTTTTTCTACATACACATGCATTTATATGGATTGATATGTGCAATATCTGTATTAGGTCTATCTATATTTAACCTTAAAATTACAAAATCAACAAGGTTTTCTGGTGATGCAGAAGCAAGAGAGACAGTCACCTTACAAGAGCTGCAATTAAATAATGTAAACACTCAGCTGCCACACAAACTAGGCACATCTGTACACGTGTGTGCCTACAAACAGAAATGAAGATTTCTGGAAAGGGCAAGGCCAACCGACCCTACCATTTTCTGGAGCACAGATTTAATAGAGAACATTTGGGGTAACTGTTTATGAACATATCTAAGAGCCTACAGAAAACACTTAAAGGCTCTTACATCATACTGCAAAATCTCTTATGTTAACTTACTCAGGTTCCTCAGAAAAAAAAAAAGGATCTGTAGACTGGGTTTCTAAACAAATATATAATTTGTGATTCTAATGATAAACTGTCAAGAATTCCAGCAGGAAAGAAAATATGCAAAACTGGCTTTAAGCACCAGGAAAGAAAAGCAAAACAAAACAAAACAACAACAATAACAAAAAAACCCCACTGAAAACCCAAAAGGAACAGAAGAAGAGGAAAGACAACAGTCAGAACCAGAAGAAGCACCTCTGAAGCCACCTGGAAAGCCAGGATGATAGATTCTATCTCCGAGAGGGGTGTTCCACAACCTACACCCCTTGGTGGCAGAGACAGTTTAGAGGTTGCTGTCCGCCTTTGTACTTCCAGGATGCCATTCTAGACATCACATCCTCAATGGCTCTTGCTGGCCCCTCGTTCTGCTGAGTGAAGTGTGTGTGAAGCCAAGCTCCAGGTCAGATCTGCAAAACAATCTAGTGAAAAAAGCAGAAGCAAAGAGCATGAAAATCAGTATTAATGCTGATGGTCTGCTGGTATGGTGAATCCTGTTTTAAAACACCTACTACCAAATCAAAAAAATGTGATAAAGAACCAAAATAGAGTAAAAATTTCCTCTGGTGGTGGAAGCTTGCTCCATTCCTTGCTACCTATCCGACTTTGTATTGGCAGGCTCCTGGCCAAGTCATCTGTCACAGTCTGTGCCTCTCACCGGCAACGCAAGGCCAACATGAAAGCACCAAGGTAGGATTATATCCCATGTCATCTGTTCACAGATGATCCAGATCACATCCAAACTGCAGAGTGATCCGGCCCGAGACAGGGACCTGCGGCCAGACCACAGATCCACAGTGGAGTCATTGCCTCACATCAATGAGTAGGCACGGCAGTTAACAAAGCCCTGATGAAATCTCCTTCCTGCATTTAGCAGTGCCATTACCTCTTCTGTCCCAAGCTGTCAGCCAGTAATTAGGATCTTGCAGGTTGTTTCCATTAGGAGATGAAATTGGAGCCAGGTATAGAGCTGGCAGAAAAACAGCATTTCGAGTTGTCAGGAAATTTTCATTTCTTTTGAATATGGTTTTGGGCTAAATTGGATGTACTTTTTCTGCAGCTGGGGATCATGGTTAAGACGCTCCTGTAATATCTGTGCTGGAATTAGGCACCCCAACACTCCCAGCACCTCCTGCCACAGGGGAGGGCTGCCACATGCAACGTATTTCTCCTGGACTCTCGATTCAGCAGCAGCTCAGCAGCCCAAGATATTTCAAGTGAAACAATATAGGGCCAGCTGCTGGCATGTCCTCCTTAACCCTTGCAAGTATTTCCTCAAAGTAATACACCTGATCCACAGAGAAGTTATCAATATGCAAAGCCCTGCTGTCCTGAATAGACCAGAGGGCTCTGCTGAGTTCTCCAAAGTGCCTTTCATATCCCCCAAACTGCTATTCAAACTTGTATCATCTATATTCTAAACTCACAGAAGGACAGTCAAAACTCAGGGTCTGAGTGTCAGAAACATCTCAGAGAAGTGAGTGTGGAAGAAGTAAATTCTCCATCTTGGAAACCCATCAGCCCAGTTAGTAAAGAGGAATGATGCGTTTCAGATGGCTCACAGGTGAACCAGAGAATCACAGAATATGCTGAGTTGGATGGAACCCATCAGGATCATTGATCCAACTCCTGGCCCTGCACAGCACCATCCCCAAGAACCACACTATGTGCCCAAAAGAATTGTCCAAACACTTCTTCAACTCTGTCAGGCTTGGTGCTGTGACCACTTCCCTGGGGAGCCTGTTCCAATGCCCAACCACCCTCTGGGTGAAAATATCCAGCTTAAACCTCCCCTGACACAACTTCAGGTCTTCAGCATCAGTGTCTGCCCCTCCTCTTCCCCTCACAAGGAATTTGCAGACTCCCCTCAGTCTTCTTTTCTCCAGACTGAATAGACCAAGTGACCTCAGTCACTCCTCATAAGGCTTCCCCTCAAGGCTCTTCACCATCTTTGTTACCCTACTTTGGATGCTCTCTAATAGCTTCATATATTTAATATATTTTCTATTTATTGCGGTACCCAGAACTCCCCCCAGCACTGGAGGCAAGGCCGCCCCAGAGCAGAGCAGAGCAGGACAATCCCTCCCTTGCCCAGCTGCTGATGCTGTGCCTGATGCCCCCCAGGACACAGCTGCCCCTCCTGGCTGCCAGGGCACTGCTGACCCATGTTCAACTTGCCATCGACCAGGACCCCCAGGTCCCTTTCCATGGGGCTGCT
>VZRF01003742.1:244725-271150 GCA_013396875.1 Vireo altiloquus | reverse complement strand
CCTGTGGGACCCCACTAGTGACAGGTCCCCAGTCTGATGTCACCCCACTCACTGTAACCCTTTGTGCCCGACCCATGAGCCAGCTGTTCACTCCTCACATGATGTGTTCTTTATCCAGCTGTGTGCTGGACAGTTTGTCCAGAAGGGTTCTGTGGGAGACACTACCAAAAGCTGTACTGAAACCCAGAAGGGTTACATCAACTGGCTTCCCTTGGTGAGCTGGGTGGCTTACCTTGTCATACAAGCAAATCATGTTTGATAAGCAGGACTTTCCCCTCATGAAGCCACGCTGGCTGCAACTGATGGCTGTGTTGTCCTCCAGGTCTTTATCAATACCTCCAAAAATAATCCTCTCCATAACCTTACCAGGCACTGAAGTGAGACTGACATATCTGTAATTTCCAGCATCCTCTTTCTTACCCTTCTTTAAAATCAGGACAAGACCTCTCAAAATCATAAAGAGAAGTTTTGAGATTGACATCAGCCAGCTCTTTGAGGATTCTCAAGGGAGTGAGGGCAATTCATATGACACTCACTTTTCCTGACAGTTGCTGGAAAGATGTCTTTCCAAATTTCAACTTATGAAAGGGAAAAAACGAACAAAAACTCTTGAACTAATGCTCTTTATTTATTTGAAGCAGTCCTCCCACCCATCAAGCACTACCATTCTCAAGATTACTAATCCTTCAAGGATTTAACCAGCCAAAAGATGTTATTCCATTTTCCAGTTGTCATTGAGTAGCTTGTGAACACCCCAGATCTGTTAGTTGCAATAATCTATTCCACTCTTTTCCAGGGCCTGTCAGCTGCAAACAGGCCATTCACTGCCATCCCATTGACTTGTTCAACAGACAGTAAATCTGCAGCTCCTTTTCATTCACATATACAAACCTACTAAAATCTTATACCAGCAACAGATTTCTAATTAGCAAACTCACTTGACTGAAAAAAGCCCCAAACCAAAACAAAATTCTTGCAGGATCAGAAAAGCACAGAGAAACACAGCATTTCCTCCCAAAACATAATGCACAGCTCATAGACTGGGATCAGTGAAAGGAGCCCCACTGCAGGACTGCCACTTGGCAGAGGTGGCACAACTGTGGCTCAGCTCCCTGTCCACTCTGAATCCATAGGTCAGTGATATCCCTGCATATCACTACAATTTATGCTGGCACTCACTTTCTGAGTCATTTCAGGACTTTCTAAGTCAGTTGTAAGACCTCCCACCAGCCCTGAACCAGAACTTGGCCTAAAAAAACCCTGAGCTAGGACTCGATACTTTTATTCAAAACAAAACAAAACCTTGAAACATCTGCTTGCACATTTTTGTTTTTCTAATTGTAGGTACGTCCAAACCAAACAATCTTGCCTCCAAAGGTTACCCCCTGTTTGTGCTCTCATAACTCAAAGCCTATAACAACAACAGGTTTACATTCTTAGAGGTCTGTAGTTCACCACTTGGGCATCTGCTCAAGGACCTCTGGTGAACAGGTCTAGAACTGAAATAGCTGTTACTGGTACCTACTTTTTCTCATCAGTGTAACACAGCTTGCCTGATGTACAATCTCTCCAGCAGACCAACAGGAAGGGGTTTCCTGCAGCCACAGTGCAGCTGATGACCCTGAATATCCATCAATATCGTGCTTCATCTCATTCCCATATTGAGAAATTTTATCATGAGTCTTACACACTTATATTTGTTGTCATACATTCAAAATCCTTGAGTCAGTCACTAAATTAAACACAACTCCTTCTCGTATTAAATGATATTAAATGATACATGTGAAGGTATCTTTCTCGACTTCTACAGGAAAATTCAGAACTTAAGACTGAAAGGCAAATAACAAAGATATTAACCAACTTGTTCTTTTCAGTCCAGACAACAACCTGAGGAGTTTGATCTTTGTTGCTCATTTCTGCTCTAGAAATACACAAAAAAAGAAAGGCTGGCAATCCACTCCTTACAGTTTTCATGTGGGAAAAGGCTGATGGGGGCAAAAACCACAGAAGTGGTTGTGAGTCCCTGCTGGTCTTCTCACAAGCTCCTACCCTGAAGACAGGTGCTTTAAGGCAATACTTGAGCAAAGCTTCTCAGAAAAGAAAACCAGCAATATGCAAGCAAAGGGACAATTTTCCAATAAATTCTCTTGATACCACTCTATGACAAGCTCAAAAACTGAAGGATCTTCCCCCTTTTCATTTGCTCAATCAAAATTAAGAGTCAACAAAGGCTGATGCAGGGCTGAGGCTGATCCTTCTGTCTGCGATGTGGCACTTAGCAAGTCACGCTTATTTACAGCCCCAACCAGACAGAGTCAGACTGATGAGATCACAGAAACAGCTTCAATAGACCAGACCAACATCTCAGGAAGCCCAGAGCCTTGTTTCCAAAGGTGGCCAGTAAGAAATGTTCAGGGACAAACGGGAGATGACACAGGAGGATCAGTGCTCCGTCACAGTCTTCCAGCCATCAGAAGCTTAGCATTACAGAGGGACTCTTGGAGGGGAAAGGGAGAGGAAGGGAAGGAGAAAAAATCATGCTCGTAGGACAAACTGAACTGGAACTGATAATAAGACACACAGAGATAGACTGCAAGCCAACGAAAAGTTGGTAAAACAATGAAGGCATAAGAATTAAATTAATGACAAAAACACATGTTCTGAGATAAAATCTGAGAAAGACAGTAAAGGAATTTTTGAAGAACTGTGCAAAAAGAAGTTATGAAAAGGCAAGCTCAACACTAAAATACTTACTCATGGCTGTATGAAAATAACTGATTTTTCAATTATTTTAAAAGGGAAGCAAAAAATCTGCTCCAAAGTGCTGCAGTCTGTTTTTTTTCTTTGCACTCTACAAGCTAACCTTCAAAAGATGATACTTTTTACCCCTGGTGTTTTTCACAATGCATGAGATGCATGTTTTCTGCACAATTCATCTGGACTAACAGTTTAATCTGTGCACACTATCTCTTGGCTAGTTCTTTCATCTTAATCCTACTCTGGCAATAAAAAAGAAGATGGAAACTGTTATGCAGAGATCCACAGAAAAAAATGGATTCGAGAGACCAGCTAGGTAGCTCCAATTGGTAAATTGAGCTCACAGCAAGGAAAACCCTCCAAAATTAAGCTAATGAAAAATCAAGTTAATGAAAAATGATGTTTTCCATATTAAAAACATTTCCTTCAAGCAAAAATGGCTGGGGGCTCTTAAAAAAATGAAAGAAACTTTTACAAATAGCCATCACATATGCCAGTAAAAGGACGGAAAAAAGAATCTTTCTTAATGGAAAATTCACTATTTTATAAATTCTCTTCTTCTTCTCTTTTTCATTTATATTTCAATAGAAAGAAGAATAATGTCCTTAAAAAGTCCAAACCATAACACTTTAGCTCTTTTGTTAAAAAAGCTAAAATGTTAATTTTTTAAAAAGACTGATCAACAAATGCTGAAACCCAGCAATGCAACTCATTACAAGTCATACTTATGCAATACCAAAATTGGTATTTCTATTTTAAATTGGTATAATCTATTTACTAGAACTAATCCAAAATATACCTCTCATCTCTAAAAGTGAGAATAGGAGGAGGGTTACTTTCAAGCCAAATTGCATGTGCTCACTGTTAGTACCTGTGAGCTAACTCAGACTCCAAAATCACTGCAAGCTGGTGGCCCCCAGCACTTCCAGAAGAAGAGGCAAGCCAAGTTCATGTCCAGCCCTCCTCCTCCATCAGGTATGCTGCAAGAGGGTTTGAAATAATTTTATACCCGTGGCAGGGATGCTCAGGCTGGTCCCGGGAAGTGGAGAGGATCATGCTGACACCCAGTTCATCCCCAAGGTGGACTAGCCACAGACAGGACAAAAGACAGCTTGGAGTGGGAACTCTGGCACCCAGAGCTCAGGAGCTTTTTCCTTCTTCTTGCAGATGCAGTTGAGATTAGGTTAGAGAACCACTGGAAGTCAACAGCAACAGAATTTCTGCAACTTTCTTTTCAAACTTGTCCACTCCCTCAAAACATCACTTGTGGGGTAACTTAGCATCTCACAACTCATAAGAACAATCATTCAATTTTTTTAACGCCACCATTTCTCACTGCTTCCACAAAAAGCACCGCATTTCTGCAATGCCGTGTCAGCTACCACCAGAAGCTCAGCAGCAGCCTTACACCCCAACTTCCTCACAAAGTACATCCAACTCACTCACTCCTCCACCCAGGAGAAATGTGCATTATTTCTGTGCAGAAATGTTCCTGCTTGACTCATCTGTTTCACCAGTCTCACATTTCTCTCCCCTCCATCGCTGACCAATGCAGAGTCCTGGCCCCAGCCTCGGGCCACTTTTTCCACTTCAGCCTGGCTTACCACTCGTCTGTTCTCACCACCACCAACCGGGAACGTGATTTGCCATCTGAATTCCTCACTGCCACATATTTCAGAGGAGTCCACAAGCATCCAAACTCATCCCGGCACTAGCCACCTCTCACCCATGAGGGCTAGCAGTTCATCAGTAAAAACCACAGTGTGTACAAAGCCAACCCAGAAGTCACATTATGAACACTGACTGGACTGTGGTGGAGATTGCTGCTTTCTTCAAAGTTAAGAGCAGGAAGACCCAGAAATGGAGCCCTAAGAATGAAACCCCAGGATTTACGTAATCAGTGAACAGGAGGCTTAAATGGTTAACCCAGGACAGAAAGGGTGCGACGTGGCACACAGCCTCCCACACTCGTCCACAAAAATGCAACCACCTCAGAATTACTTGATCAAATTACAAGCCCTTGCATAGCTGAACAGACAATGTTCCTCCACTGAGGCATAGGCTGTCTTCAATCACAGAAAGCAGAAAGCCCACAGCAAACAAACCCAGAGCTTAGACAAACATCCATGTTACTGTAAAAAATGGGAATGCATTTGCATTTCCAGCCTTCTCAGGCAACTTTCGTCTGTTGTTCAACCCACTTGGTCTCTGTGACTTCAGGGTGTGGGCATCAAAATGGCCAGAAAGCCCATCTAGCAGACACAGGAAGAATATGCTCCTCTGACCTCCAGGGGGTCCATAAGCTCCCTTGTGGAACACACCATGAAATGCAAAGCCATGCCTACTGCCTCTGGAAATGCTCACAGCAAACACTGTGGGCAGCAAATGACAGGTTACCTTTACCTCAGTGACTGCCTTGTGTCACAAGCCCTATATGATCTTTTGCCATCCTGCCAAAAAAATAATTTCAGGTGGAAAGGTTCCTTTCCGGCCATATTTGGGCTTCGCACTGAAATAGAAATTTGCTTGCTCTTCTACTGTTCAGTTAACTGACTCGATCTCCTGCACACCGTTCTCAAAACGCCGAGTGATTCTCTGTATTTTGCTGAGAACAACTATCAATACAGGTCCATCACTCAACAGGAGAAATGATCCCTCTGCTCTCCACCAAGCAGCGTTCAAAACATCAATTTATGAGCAGATACACAAGTTCTAAACCCAGACATCACTGATGTCTCATCTTCTGTTTCAGCTGCACCAGCCTAAAAATTATTTCCATGTACACATGCCTCCCAGGGACATGGAAGCAAGATTAGGTAAAGAAGACTATTCCTCCTGTACAGAAATAAACTTTGTACAATCCTTACTTTTCCTTAAAAATTAAAAAAAACCATGTAAATCTCTAAATGTGATATGAAACACTGTAAAATGCATATTCCTGCATATTGATACATAACACACTGTATTTCAAACCATTTATTTAATGTGGGTAGACACATTTTTCTGTTAATCTCTGCACATTTTACTACTCTGTCCTCCACCCCTTTTGTTATTCCTGTCATCCCGTCATGTCCTCTTAGCAGTCAAGGGCAGAGCTGCCTTCTCTGTTATGTATTGGTACAACGCCCAGCACAGACGTCTCATTACAAACTCCAAGCCCTGCTGTAAAAGAAATAGCAATTAAACCCATGAATAAATAGATAAATTTCTGAAGAGAATGTACAACTTACATAATGACACAAATTCACAAAAATGCTGGTTTCGTGTCAGTCAGTGCTGCAGACGCCAACTCCCTCAAGAACCTCCATATTTTATGGGGCTTTTTATGGCGCTCTGGGACAGAAGTGAGAAGATGACAGCCTAAAGCCAGCTCTTAATCAAAAGCAGATTTACCTATGGCACATGGACTGATAATTAACACGTTGTATTAGGAAACAGCTGGGGAACCAAAATGACTCCCGGTGCTAATGAAACCTCAGGTCACCTGAATTTAAAATAAAACCCTTCAAGAAAAGACTCTTCAGTTAGCCATCATTTTTTATTACCGGTATGTGGGACACTCCCTGCTAAAAATTCCTGCTTCTCTGGGTGGAGACTGATCGCTTCTGAGCCATTTCTTCACTGAGTCTGAACCACCCACATCTACCAGGAACATTTATTGTGATGAATAGACCTATTAATACCAGCTTCACCCCACCCTATACCGCTTCAGAGTATGGAAACTCAATGGATGTATCTGGTTTTGGTTAATATGCCATGACTCTCAAGTTTTACAATGGGAAGGCAGAGGAAACACATTATGTATTTTATTGTAGTATTTTGGCACATTCTCCATGAAGTGGAAAATTCAACCTATCAGGGATGCAATTTTCAGTCTTTTACCAAATCTTACATCCTTCTTCAGCTTTTTCCACAAAAAAAATTTTCTCCTTCGTTCTTTGCCAGGAAGAGCCAAGAGCAAGCTTTAGGTCTTCCCAAGCTCAAGTTGAAACCATATCCAAAAGGACAAGAAAGGGACAACAGCATGTGAGGCTTAGTGTGGGAAAAGCTTTCAGAAGCAGTTTTGAACATGGCATGGACTTGCTTTCACCTCACCTTTCAAATCCTTGCCACATCTAACATCCCTGGACACCAGAAATTAAATGCTGATGTAAAAATCAAGGTTATCGCAACCTGATGAAAACCCTATGCAGGGGTCACGCAGAAGAACCACACACAAAAAGGCAGTGGCTTGGATTGTGAGCTATCCCACAATTACAGATCACAAATTTGGAGCAAAGATTACAAAAATAAGTGAGATGGCAACCATCAGAACAATGGAGTCAAGTCAAAAGGACAGCAGAAGTGGGTAAGACACTGAACTGCTTTAGTTATGAGGTAAAGGGCAGGCGTACTAAGCCTAAGATGAGGGAAAGAAAGTGCAACAGGCTTTCAAACCATACACTCTTTATTAAAAGTCCAGCTCCTCAGGAAAATCAAAGAGTGAATTTCCTCATTCATAGGACAACTGAGGCTGCTACAAAGCAGGAGTCCAACATCTCTTCCAGCACTTCACCAAAATGGCTTCTGGACAGGGATGCCCAAAGTACAGGACCTGAGGTGGGCTCTGTTTGGAAATCCTCTCATCAAAGTCACTTGTCTGCCTCCAAGGTGCTAGAACAAACCCCTTACTTTTCTGTGTTTCCTAGCACTGTGGGAAATGCTTGAAAGTCACCTCCTTGGGGAACAAGGACTTCTTGGCAACATGTTCCAGAACGACTTCATTTTCACGATTACTAGTGCGACCAGGTCACACCTGTCCCTCCCAGCAAGGCAATTCCCTAAGTACTTTGGCAATTCTTGCTCCTCCAGGTGGGAAGCACTGAACACCCAATGCAGGGAAGGGCAGGAGGAACCACCACTGCTCCATCTACATTTAAAAGCTAACCAGGACCCTGGATCAGGGGAGAAGCAGCATTGCAATGACTCCACTTTCCCCAGCACATCTGATAGTGCCATTAGCACAACTGGCTCCCAGCCACCTGAGTGACAAAAAGAACAACTGGATGCTTGTGAGGAATGATCAAATAAAAATTTAACGTCTGAATAAACAGAACAGAACACCTGGCAGAATGACTGAGGTCCAACTACATGTACTGGCAGCACCAGCAAGAGCTCCAGTGCTGCTCAGCACTGCTGCAGTGGGGAAAAGCCTTGAGCTCTGGCTGATTCCAGTGTGGACCCTGTAAACAGTTTTGGGCTACTTCTTGGCAGAGCTCTTCAATTTATTTTAGATTGCCAGCACTTGCCAGAGGAACTATTGGGAGGCCCATAAAAATTGAGTTTCCTCTCACAGTGTCAACTGATGAAGTAGTCTTTGCTTCCTGACCTCAGTCATTGCATAGTGCTACTGCCTGCTGTTACAAAAAGTTGCTGTGTGACAGTAAGCAACCTGACACCTAATTGTTACATTTGACTAAGTGTTTTAATTAAGGGAAGAGTGTCTTTAAAATAAACTCTTAGGATTCTTTGGCCCACATTCAGCAAAGCACTTAAGTATAAGCCTTAGACTGTCCCTATGCAGGAAAGCACGTGCTTAAATGCTTTCCTGAATGCAGATATATTCCCGTCCTGGGGCCTTAGAAGTGCACTAAATAATAAAATTTATTGCAATTTGACTTCACTGTTTTCTTGAAATATTTATTTAGCTGCTTCTTTATTAAGAGTAAAGTCACTTGAATTTTGTATCTATTTAACAACCCTGACTGCTTGCTGATTGCATTCCAAGAGACAATCTGTTAATGCTCTTTCAGTTAAACTCTAGGGGTTTTTCCCCCACTATCATGAAACTGTCTCATTTTCTTGACACGCTGGTTACTCTCACACAGGGAACCTACTGACCACATACCACTCAAAATAATTTTGCATGGAGTTGGAGATCTTTGGGTCAGTTCTCCATCAGATACATAAGAAGGATATAAACTCAAGCTTTATCTAAACCAACACTCATGTCTGGGGCATTCACTGAACAGTGTTCAGTCACTGCTTCTACCAGTAGTAGTGCCTGTATTGTCACACCAGTATAGGTGTCACAAGTCAGAACAAAAAGCCAAATTTCAACATTAGCAGATCCTTCCCTCCGCAGCCAATACACAGTACCTGTGTTTTACACCTATCACCAGCTACCTCCAACACCTTCGCACTGCAAACTTCAGGTTTTCCCAATAGAAAAATGGTGATGGTGTTGAGCAGGAGGGGAAGCGAGCGGGAGCACAGCACGCACACATCCACACGAAAAACTGGGAGAAGAGTTGAGGTGTGTTTTGTTCTACTTAACCACTGCTCCTGCAGCTCCTGAAATGCGAACTTGAAACTTGGGAAATGAGGACCAAGGAGTCAAATCTGTCAGTACTGCTAGAGCACAATGAAGTGGGAGGCAATCACTGTTTTTTCCCATGCTCGTTTGGCCAATAGTTACACTGCATCAGTCCCACATTTCCTGACTTACATGAACAGTCTGAACCTTTTCCTCTGGTTCTGTCAAGAAGCTTCAGGTGTTGACCCAAGCTAGAGAAAGAGCCTCACTGCCTCCTGGGGGGCAAGAGTTTGCTGAGACCCCATTACTGAAGTACTGACAACCTCTCATACGCTAAGGCTAGGACCAGTGACAAAATTTTGTTCAAATCAAAGCAGCAGGAGAACTTTGCATGTTAGGTATTTTCTCTTCCCTCTATAACACTGAGAATGATTCCACCTGGGAACATCACCTAACAGCTGCTGCATGGCTGTGAGGTCCCAGGACACAAGTGACACTGCTGATCTCTCCTGCTCCCAGCACATCTTCCACAGCTGATTACAGCTGTAGGTGCTGGTTTTCATTTCTTTGCTCTTATTTTTTTTTTTCCCAGGGCAGCTGGCAGGAGTCCTGTGACCTGTGAGACACAGAGGAAAACTGGAACAGATTTCTGTGAAGCTTGCTGGACAAAATGCCTACAACACTTTTGTTTTCAATAGCTCTGAGGGTCCTTTCTAGTCCTAACATGAATTTACCTTTCTTGTTCAGACTTGGGCTTTTTGTGTACACCACCACTGCTAATGAAAGTACCACCTGTTGTACTTTAGCTTACTACCCCTGCCCTCCAAGCACATAAAGAAACGTGAAAGCAATGGAAAAACAGGACATCGAAGTGTATTCGCATAATCTGCAGAATACACAAACGAAGTTTGCAAAGGCTGGGAGAAAAACCTGCAGGATTAATTGTCCTCTGGCTACACAAAGAAGCAGATGCAAATATCAGTGTCCCAACTGTGACCAGCAGGTACATAATTAAGGGAACACCACATGAAGACACGTGCTTCATTTGTTCATGTGGTAAGGTTAACAAAATAAGCTCAGGGAATGAATGCAATACAATCAGAATGACTTAAAAACTAAGAAAAAGCCAGTCAAGATGAACCACACACCTAAGTCAAATAAAGAAACAATCTGCTTGCTTTAAACTCAGTCATAATTGGTTTCCCCTCATCTTTCAAAAATGTATTTAAAAAGGAAAATAATATAAATGGCTCAGGCTAAACCACAAGCACTTCATTCATCTGTTGTTTCAGTTTTTCCTTAAGGCTTGTGTTTAAAGACAACCCCAAGCATCCCACTCTGCAGCCTTTTCACACACACTGCGTTTAACGTGAAAGAATAAAGGTCCTTACAATGAAGTTTTGTAGGAGAAGACATTGCAAGAAAAGAAGGCAGCATCATTTTCCGTACACTTCTCTTCTGGGCACCACCAGATAGAGATATCTGACCCCTCACTTGAGCAGCTGCTTGGGGATGCGCAGGGGATCTCATGGACAAAAAGGCTTTCAGGACAAATCTCCTGCCCCCATGAGCCTTGTCTCCTTCCCTCAGTGCCGCTCTCACCGCAATGAGGCATCATTACTAGTGTTTACCTAAGTCTGAATCACACAAACTAGGAAAGATGGAATAAGAGGTAAAATAATCAGAAGCTGCATCAGCAAGAGCTGTGGTTTCAGTCAGCGGAAAGCATTATTTTTAGAAAACCAGAATCTCTTAGTCACCATCCCTCAAATTCACTTGCCTGCACAGGCAAGAGCCATGACCTTCTCTCTGGTCCAGTTCATTCCTCCTTCTCCAGAGATTCTCCTCTCCTTCATGCCCATGAAATCAGGCGTATGTGGCCAGCCCAAATGGTTTGCTGGACATGACCCACCAGCTGCTGCATTTACTACAACTCTGGTGGGGTCTTCCATATTTTGCTTGTGATTGTATCCAACATTCCAAAGTCTGGCTTTTTCAGGGGTCTTCCCCAGCTGTGCTTCACATGTACTTCAGCCTCAGATAACCAAAGCAGCTTTCACAGTTCAGCTGCCCCAGAAAGCACTCCAACTTTTTTTTTTTCTCTTCGAGTACAACTTGAGTTTATTCAACAAGAAAGGGCAGAAGTAGCAATGTGTGCCCTTCATGCCACAGACAGTGGCAGGCAAATACTGCAACCCAGCCAGAGATGATCTGAATTGCTGGGTAATTGACTTAAAAGCTTGAACTTAAATGTGGGGTGGCAGATCATATGCAACTCTTCTGAGGAGTTCCCTTTCCCCTCTTCCTCTATCTTGCTTCTTTGCACCCCAGTTAGCCTGAACACACTCACATGCTCAGGGAACTCCTGCCTGCAGCAGAGGGCAAGACAATACCAATGGAGACCTCTGTTACAGCAGCTCTGACACTGAGTGTGTGGCAGGGAGCAGTAAGGTGGATCCCACCAGGACACAGTGGCAGAGCACTGGCCAGGTATTCTTCAGCAACAAGATCCTGTCTGCATGACTTCCTGAAGTGACTTCTCCCACCTTATCTTTGGGATCCAGTACCAACCTGAAGTAACTTCCCACAGGCAGGTGGGCAGTGGGGCAAGAAAATCTGACATGGAGACAAACCATGAAACCCACAAAGGACAGCAAGCATCTCCTTCCAGCCGACTCTGACCTGGGCTTACTACACAATCCCTAACCTCAGCTATGACTTTGTCTGTGCATGCTGTGGGCAGGTTTTGCTGTCCTTACTGCTCAAATAGCAGCAGTGACACCTTTTCTCTGGGTAATTGCTACCTCTGACTCTGGCACAAGGCTGCACTTCCAGCAGGAAAAACATATTAGAAAACCACTGTTTGATATCAAAGCCTCCACAGTCTCTTAATAGTCCTTCAAATTTTTTGTAGCTGCATACAGTTTTAGAAAAGTTTTTTAATTTTAAAATAATGTGTTTATTTAACTATGATATTTTTCTCTTCTTGATTGCTGAGAGGATCTGTAGTACAAATCCAGATTTTCTTCCATGTCAAATTGGTACAGTGCAAAGCCAAGAATACATATGTTGCTAGCTGGAAAATAAAGTGCCCTTGATTCCTAACTTTATTTTGGACAGTTTACTCCAAGTTATTAAAAGCCAAATTCAGTAGTGAGAAAATATATATAGCCTCAACTGTTTTGTGTGGGTTTAAAGTACTATTTGCTTTATGAGTAAGAGATTCAATAATGCATATATTTACATAAAAATAGTTTTGACATTTAAGTTAACTTCTTGCCAAGCTGGGGCAAAAATGGAAATGTAAAAAGCATAAGCACAGAAATAAGCCCCTATGCTGTAAGTCTGCTATTTACAGGTAATTTTTTTTCCTTGGCAATAATACCTGAACAGTATGTTTTACAGCACTAGATCTAGCCACTCTGAGTCAATTTAGTGTTTATGGAACGTGCCAGACTGACAGTTTGAGATTTAAATGCTCCATGCCAGCCTGTAGTTGAGCTGGGGTATGGGGCTAGGAGAGTTTCCAGAACCCAGGCCACTGATGTTCTGCAGACACGACAAAATCCACGATGGCACTAGTCCAGTACACAGTAATGAGAACACCCAATTATTCCTCAAGCCCCGGGAGGCTTCTGAAGAGGGTGGCACCAATATGTGCTGTGTGAGAGCATGGAGTGAAGCACCTACCACAAATCAAAGCCCCAGGATGGCTATAAAATGTCCAAAACTTTAAAACTGATGCTGTTCAAAACTGCCCTACTGTGCTAGCTCTGCGGATGACCATGCAGCAGTCATTAGATAACAGATGCAATGGACAGAAGAGGTTGGAAACCATCTTTTTTACTACAGGACCATTCTTTACTTCTTTTTTTCCCCTAGAGCAATTAGTCAGCTCAGGGACGTCAAAACATGTAACTGGGCCATAAGACAGATTACAGTGTAAGTGCTGCTACTTTGCCAATGACCTAGCAGGCTTGGCCCCGAGATTTCTAATGTTTGAAGTCTCATGTTCCTTGTTTAGTATTGCAGTACTTCTAAAGACACTTTAATTAGATAAGGTGACAGGCAAACCTACCTGCTTGGATCCTTCATATATATAAACAAAAAACAATAAAGCCCAGATGATAAAATAGGTGATATATTGGTATGAAAAAGAGAAATATAAAATACCATTCTATACATTCATCAGGCCTTTGGTTGCCAATTCACTCTTGTGCAAAAGTTCATGACAACTGGCTCATCAGTACTTAATACTCTGACTTTCTCAGCTGAATGGTCTGGCAATCAAACAGCAATCTTTACATTCTATGCATCATAAACAGATGAAAATATATAAACAGAAACAATTAATCAGAGCTGAGGATAGTCTTGATCCTTACTGCAGCCTCATGTGTTACATATTTTTTTCTGCTGTGATCTCACTAGCAATGCATCACTGTTTTTAACCTCTCTGAGCACTGATTCTACGTTCAGCAGCTGTGTTTGTTTACAGGGCTAGAAATTAGCACAGGACAAATGGACTTCATCCAACTGAAATTTTATTTTGGCATTTTCCACTACACTTCACAATATATTGGTCCTCATAGACCAATTATGTATTTGCCACAGACGCTGGCCAAGGAGAGTGCATAAGCAAAGATGGTGCTCGCTAATACTACGCAGGGATGCTTTTATTGCTCCGAATGTGAGCTCCCTAATTACTAAGCACAGCTCAGTCACTTGTAGCCAGGAAAGTCCACTACTGTATTGTCCATACTTTTTTCACTAGGAACATAAAGAATGTCATCATAATCCATACTGCGCTTTGCACTCTGCCAGTTCATTTAGAGCGATGAAATGCAGTATTTTATATTTAAAGGGACCTGCCAGTGCCCTTCACACTTATAATCAAGCTCCCAAAGCCAATTAAGACTGTAAAACAAATTCAGACGAGTCAGCCCTAACATCATTTTCCATTTCAACGTTCATATGCTTTTTCATAGACAGTTTTTTCATAGTTAAAAACAAACAAAAGAGCAGCCCTTTGCCCCTATGCACTTTTCATTCCCTCGACCATTACCTTAGCACAGAGTTGGGGGTGCTTCAGTTTTCCCCATCCTTCTCTAGAATATACTGTTAAAGGGGAGTTACTGAATTCACAGGCAAACACTCCTGCCTGAGTTCTCACACACCTGATGGTAAGTGTAATTTTAATGCTTGCCCTAGTTATTCAGAATACTTTTGTAACCTATCCCTATTTATGCTAGAACTCACACAAGAGATAAACATAAAGTGCATTAAGTTGTAGAGACTCTACACTGCTAAAACTACTCGGGCTCTATCTTAAAAAATGTATTTTAGAGAAACTACCAAACAGTCCCGCAGGCACCAAACAATTCCTTCAGGCAAATATCCACAGCTATTCTGTCAATTAAACCAATAAGCCTTGATCAAGCACCTCTCTGGAAAGAATAAAGTTAAAAGTATTATGCAACTTCTTGAAATGTGTTTCTTGAGGACTGAAACAGCCCAGGAACATTTGCATGGTATTTTGTTCCTGAGGAACTGCCTCTCACTATTTTTAACTTTGTTTCATGCAACAAACTCTGATAATTTAAATAATAGCTATGATGACGTTTTGACATCACAAGAAGCATGAAGAACCCTGTCAAAGTAATATATTGCACTCTGCCGTGTAATTATGTTGTGTTGGAGCAGAGTGTTGGAAAACTTAGTATAATCATTAGCCGAGCTCTGAATGTTTTGATTGTCAGACAGGTTGTATATGATGCAAATATATGACTCAGAAATGATTTCACATAAACATTTTGGTAGCAGTAATCTGACTCATAACCTCCAACACAGAAAATAACAAGCTGCACAAAACATCTGTGCGCTCCGAGCAACCCCAGCTTGTAGCAACCTTCACAAGTCTCACAGCACAGAGAGACCAGAAGTCCTATCCCTAAGGACCCGAAGCTCAGAGATGTTGACACCTACCTTCCCAAAAAGAGTCAAAGAAGGAGCAAAAAGCACTGTCATTCCCACCAGGGATCCCTGGCAAAGAGCTATGATAGTTTATTCCATCTGATAGCCTGCCCAGTGGGCATTGCTTGGTTTAGGTCCACAATTCACAGGGCGAGTGATGGGAGGCGAAAGATGGGAGGAAAAGTTCATTGCTATTCCACCCCAAAGCTTCACCATGTCAAGTACGACACAATGCCCAATTCTTCTTCTATTTATTTTTTCATTCATTAGGAGATGGACAGCTTCTTTCATGGCCCCCTTCTGAAGACAAATGTGCAGTCTTGAGTGACAAGGAGGATTTACCGTCTGTTATTTCAGAGGAGGTTTGCCATGTTTATTCTGGAAAGTGCTATGAATTAATGAACTATCTCTTCAAGCCTCAGTGCATCGGAGCTGCCAGCTCTCTGGCTGCCAGAAGCAACAGACTGTTTTGGGACCCCATAAAACTGTTTTTACTAGGACTAGAGATAGCAAAAGTATCAGGCAGACCCAATCCCAATAGCTGCTGAAACATAAGGGAGTCATTATACCAACTTCAGCTGTTACACTGCATTTTTATGGGGAGTTTCTCAACAAAACTGTCAGTTAACTGGGAAGAACATCTACTATTAGCTTTCCTGTGGCATGGGCATTACCAAAAGCCAACCAAACTTTATTAGGCTCTCCAATAGTTTCAAGTGAAACATGTGCTAGCCTGTGACCTCTTTCCTCTTTCCTATGTTCAGCTGCTGGCAAGCATGTCTGAAGAGCCATGTCCCTAATGGAGCACAGTTGCAGAAGGCACAGACCGTGCAGCACTTATGAGCAAGGTTCACAAGCAGGAAGAACTAAAGCCTAAGCCAAGTAGAACCTGTAGGCTCCAGATTATTCATGCTGCCACCTGAAAAAAGACAGGTTGCACCAAATATGAGCCTCTAGTTTCACTGGCTCCATGAGCCACTGGAGGGCTGGCCATGTCAATAAAACAGCACGCAGTCTCATGGGGAGATTGCAGGACTGGAAGAAAGAATTTCAGGGACCTCATCACAGCCCTGATCCAATCATAACCTCTGAGCCTCAGCTTAGTTATTTGGAAAATCAGTATAAGAGTGATTTACATTTGTCAGAGCACACTGTGAGACTTCAAAGCTTATGAAGTGTTCTGAGGTTCTGAATAAGAGACAGAGTAGTATCTTGATGTTTTCTAGCAAGTAACGAGCATTACATATCCTGCAGAATGGAACATTTTTGGACAGGACAGCTGCTACAATCATTAAGTGTAAAAACTATCACATGCAAGAGACAAGACACAGACATCTCAAAGAGAAAATCTATTGTAGTATGTTAAACAAATGTATTTTCTCTCCAGCTATCTTTCATAGCATAGTAAGGAACTTCCTTAAATATGAGAACTCTCTTACTCTCTTTTTTTTTATAAGTCTCTCTTCTTTTTCCTTCCCTCCCTTCCCCCTCTGCCTTTTTTCCTTTGTAGGGTTAAAAAAAATTTTAAAAAATTGAAAGAGCAAGCCAAGAGATTCACAATCACCAAAGCCTGCAGAATATACAGTGAATTTTGGCAGGACATGCATGTTTATCCTTTTCATATGCTGTTTAAATTATTTTTATAAACAAGTCATTATCTTGCATAGCCACTGCTTGGTCCCTTTCATGTGAAAGATGTTTGATGTTACAATAATTAAGCAAAAGGGTCTGCATGCTTAAAATGCTGTCTCAGGATGATGGTTTGTGGACAAGAGAGACTGCTGCTTTTCTAAATTGAAGGGTTTCTTTGGTTCATCATTTAAGTTGAGCACCTGGATTCTGTACTTGTGGATCAAATCTTTGCGCAGATATTTAAACATGGATTTCAAATCAGGCTTAAATTTTAGAACTACCCTCTCAATATTTTGCATCAAAATTGTGCACACAGGTCAAGGCTTGCAGAGAAGCCTCTTGCTGCTTGCACACGAATGTTTTGAAGAACGAGGCTTGGCATCATTATGAAGATTCAGGTACATTAAAAGTGTATTAGGCCTCTTCCTGCACCACATCAGTGTGGCCAAAAGTAGTGAAGAAATGTGAATGGGAAGCCCATGGTAAGTGACATAGGAAATGCCTTCTCCTTTTTTCCTGAGAGTGTCTGGTGATTAAAGACTGCTGCCCTGACCTCTGTTCATCTGAATTTGGCCAGAGGGAGCTCGCGCCTCTGTGACATGAGGAATTAAAGCTCTGAACACTGCTTTATTCCCAGATACAGAACCTTAATCCAGATATTTTAAAGCAGTTTGAAAAATATGGAAGTTAGGCTACAGCAACTGTTCATTTCCAAACAACTTTGTATTATTATTGAGTTGCAAAGGCAGAGGCAGAAAAGTCTTTTGCATCTTGTACGCATTGGTTATAGTTAAACATTATTTACCAACTTATTTGGATAATTTTACTCCTTGTAAAAGGACTGGAATTGACTGCTAAGAGCTTTACTCTTTTGGATTTCTCTCTCAAGTGGTCTGGAAAGCCCAGGAGAGACAAGGATGCAAGAAGACACACCTGTTTCACACCATAGCTGCCAGTCCTTTCCTCCCTCCAACACCTCTCTGCTTACGTGTGCTACAATCAGACCCTGCTCATGAGCTCTAATCTGTTCTCATTTTTTAAGTGCTCTTTGTTGCCTAGTGTGGAGCTTAACACTTGTGCTTTAATAGATATTATGTCACCCTTTAGCCCTTGTACAAACAGAGTGTCTAGTACCTTGACCATACATGCCACACGAATGCGATGCAGTGAGTGACAAGATAAGAAAGCTGCAGCAGTACACAACATAAACATGTCTGTGCATGCTTTAAACATGGCACATCTTACAGCCTGCACTTGATAAAAGAAACTGTAAATCTCCATTTGACAAGATTTTGAGTTGAACAAATATATATTCGTTAAAGGAGTGCTTCAAATAGCCAATTCATACATTTCTCACACTGCAAACAACCATTAACACACATGGAATAACACATCTTTAGAATGCTGTTTGAAAACACTCTCTCATTTACTATCAGGAAAATTGACTCTTCAGAACAAGTGTTAACACTGTCTTGATTAATTTGTAAAGCTATTCAAGCCATGAAGTACATCTGCACATTCAGTATATTTCCAATACTGTGCTTCTGTTTTCATTTTGAAAATGTTTTTATTTATACACTAATATTTGACCTATGAACGTTCCAAGTTTGTATGGAGCCAGCTGTTCTAAATTCTGGTTATACTGAGCATTCGTGCAAAACATCAGGTGATATCATTGGATATTTTTAAGGGGAAAGTTCACAGGAAAGCAGTTATGTATTCTTGTGATTAACACCACATTGGATCAAAACAGTCATGTCTAGCTCTCTGAAAAATGCAGCTACTGTTTTAGTTAGCAGAACACTTCGGCTCTGTCTACATTATCCTTTTTTGCCAAAAGTTCCCACTGTTGCTACCACTGATTCAATTCTGTCATTGTGCTATGATGAACACTGCTACGTAAAATAAAAAGAGCTGAAAGCAGCGCTGTCAAAATCTTTGTGCTCTTAACAACAAAACAAAAAAATAATCTCATTACATCACCAAAAAAACCCAACCAACCCAAAACCCAAACAAACAAAAAAATCCACCCCAGAACTCTACCCAACACTACAAGACTGTTTCTTAAGTAACAGAAAGTTCAGGAAATGCCAGCCCCAATCCACAGTTTTAGGAATCAAAGTCCATTACGAGGTATTAAACACCCCTGCAATCCCACAGGGACTCTGCTCCTTTAATTAAGCTTTTTTCTCCTGCGACAGCCCTGCAGCAGCTGCAGCCCCATGCCACTGTGTGGGAGCCTGCTCTGGGAGCAAATCCCCAGGCCACAGGCCCCTCTTAGGGTGCTGCTGCCAGCCACCCCTGCCACAAGAGCCATTCCTCATCCTCCGCCAGCCACGACTGGAAAAGAGGCGGAAAGAAACTACTCACTGAATGTTTTTCAGGCATGTCTCCTCACCCTCAGCACATCACGGCTACAGAATCCCAGTCCCAAGTGCCCTCTCAATTCCCACTTAGAATTCCAGGCTGGAAGGAGCCTTCAAAAGTCATCCAGATCAACACCTGCTATGGGCAAGAACACTGTTCAGTAAAACAGACTGCTCAACACCCCATCCAACCTGGCCTTGAACAGCTCCAAGGATAGGGCACCCACAGCTCCTCTTGGGAACTTGTTCCAGTGTCTCGCTATTTCTGTTTGAAAAAAATTCTCACTTATATCCAATCTAAACCTACCCTCTTTCAGTTTAAAACTGTTGCCCCATCAAAGAGGGAACCTAGGTGTGACCCCACACCGGGCTCCAAGGATCAGGTGGACAGAAGACAGCTTTCCAGTCCTTAACCTCCGTCTCCAAGGCTCTGAGGTCTGACACTTGTTGTAACAAATGGCAATCTCTCATTCATAAGCCATTTTTCCTTTTGGGCAATACTGCTTGCTCTCTGCTTCACACGGCTATATAAATGGTCAAATGGAAATGTTAAATCATTACTAGGTGGGCTCTACTTTACAGCATAGCTGTGCATCTGCTGGGGTACAGCAGAAACACACAATGGGATTGTTTACGTCCCAAGTAAATCATACCTTCCTCTAACCCCCTACAAGTTAGCAATGAGGCAAGATGACCTAAAAAGTATTGTGACTCCATGGCATGGAAAGTCTAAACACCACCTTCCTTCCTCTTAAATCACAAACACGGCTTAAAAGTTTATATTTAAAACTACAAGAGAGAGTGTAACCACTGCAATGCACCGGGCTAGACCCAGCAAGGATCCACAGCTCCTTGGCAGAGGTACAAGCCTGCAGCAAGCAGTCCCAGCAGGAGCTCAGCATAAGACATCCATGACAGCTGCCCAAGTGATTTTGCTGCTAAAGCCATGTTGAGTGGGAAGAAAATTGCCAAAAGAAAAGCTTTTTATAACAAGTGGTTTAGCTTCAAGTTTTTTTTGAGGGAAAGAACTAGGAAGTTCTGCTTTTATTTTTATAAAAAATTCCAAAAAAAGCCCCATAAACCCAGTCCCACACCTGGGTTTCTAATTCAAAATGCAACTTTTTGTTTATTTACAGATAAAAAATTTGGCTTGAAATAATCGAGACTGGTTTGGCAATACTAGATTTTTACAATTACAATAAATTGCTGTTGTTATTGTTGTTGCTGGAAGAAAAATTTGTGTGAAATGTTGAAGTCTAAGACTGTAAATTTTCAAGCTCTGAAAAGCTTTCACAAGACAGAGAATAATCCTACTAAAGCCACACGGTCTGGTTCCAGTAGCTTAGTCCAGATGACAGTCAGACTTGGATAAATTGCTTACATGAACATCACCCTCCACTCATTTCCACAGTACAGGTTTTGAAGAGCAGCTTCTCCAGGAGCCACACATCTTCCAAAGACAGAAGAATGACTATAGTCCCTCAAATTCCAAGTCCAGAGGAGATGAGAACTTCTAAAAGACCATTTGCCCTTTCTTTAATCATGTTGTCAGACAGCTTCACACACAGGCAGTTTGCAAGCAGCAGCTACTTCAAGGAGATGACTTAAATTAGGAACTTGAGCTGCATCAGTTGAACAGCAAATATAAGGCTGCTCTTCTGCACTTGGGAATCTGTCTTGGCATCAAAGCCCACGATACAAGGCTTGGCAGAAGTCAGTAAACTCATTCCCATCATCAGCTTCATGATTTCTAATATTGGCCTGCTCTGGACACACGTGGAGGACGCTGCTCACATGCCGAACGAGTGAGGCTGTACACAGCCAGCTGGCAGCACAGCCAGATCTGCAGCATCACACACTCCAGTTATTCCCTGTGAGTAGATGTCTTGACCTTTCCAACACGTGGCCAAGAGTATAAACAGATGGGATGACAGTATGAATGGTGTGGTCCCATCAATACAATCACACTACATCCCTGACACATCTTGGTTGCCTAATTTCATATCTCCCAACAGCAAGCATGGTACTAGGAAAAAGGCAGGTGGGCTGATCAAATCCTTCAGATGAAAAATTTCACCTGCTTTAGAAACACATGTAAGGATGTTGGAGCACTGCTTCCCTCCTGTGAAGAGCTGTGCAGAACAAAGGCATACTGCTTGCACCTAAGGTGCTATGGATTTGTGCAAGATCATTCCTAGAAAGAAATCTGGTAGGTGACTGCTGCCAAAAAGATGAAAAATCCTGTTTGGAAGACATTGCACCCATAAGGTGCTGCTTTATAGGCAAGGGGAAAGAGAGAGAGAGAGAGAGTATTTGTACAAGTCTTATATTTACCTCCAAACAATCCCCTTGAACTGAAAGGGAGTACTCTTGCCCCAGCAGACACTTGAAGTCTTGCAAGGAAGATGAGGACTGCCTAGAGTTTGGGGATTCAATTACAGAAGAGGCTTTTCACCACAGCCCCAACTCAAATCATGTTGAAGCTTCAGGATTGACTGCAGGATTGCCTGGGAAAAGGTGAGCTTCCCCTCAACCTTTTAGCATTAAGTTCTCCCAAGGGACCTGTGGGTCTTATGATAAAAGGGAAAACCCTCTCTCCCTAAGTACAGAGATACAGTGAATCAGTGCTGCTAGTCTGCTACAAAAAGCCACAAAGCTGAATAACCAGATAACATATCCCAAAGCACACTTTTTGTGATCCTTATCTCTGAAGGATTTGATGGGCTCAGACTCTTCCTGCACAGCTATCAACAGCCCCAGATTTGGGTCCCAGCAGAAACCCACAGACTGCCACTGAATTCCTTGGGTTTGATTGTAGGAAGCATATGGCTGTTTTTCCTCTCAGTGTGGATGCCAGCATGGGAAGACATGGGTGAAAACCATGTTCTGACACAGGATTGCTTCACAGCACCTTTCATTATACACAAATAATTCTGGATGCAGTTAAAGTAGCAAAGTCTTTGAGAGTCTTGTTTTCTGCTGCTTCACACAGCATGCACTACTCTGAAGACACCAGCTGGTGAAACGGGGGATGGAGAGCAGATCTCCTTCACGTCAGCACCTATGTGCCAGAAAAGACTGGGGGGACTTTAGATCTGACCCTTGTCTGCAGTTGGGTTTCAGCAGTGACCCCTCTCTCCTCATCTTCCTGGACTGAGGAAGAAGGGGGTTGTTGCAAGTAACTTGATACATCCTTCACTAAAATGGTTGTAAAATAAAGGGATGCTTGACAGTCAAGCCGTCAATCCAGCATCAATGCCTCAAGAGGGGTCTCCGTACCAACCCTGGGCTGTTTTGCCAAGAGGATATAACCTTATCTGATGCCATAAGGAAGGTACATTTTCCAGATAGGAAACATTAATAGCTGTTAGTCTTCCAACAATACTGTGTCAAGACACGCCACACATTTATGTCAAGGCTGTTCCTACAGAAAGAGCTGAACAGTTTCACAAAGGTGCCTGGCACAACGCACTGCCCTGCCCCAGGCACACAACCCTGCCGTACAGCCATTTCCACAGCACAGAAGTTTGGTAGCCTGCTTTGTCAGTGAATCCATGCACATATTTCCATCTGTGCTAGTCATCCAGACTTCTATAAGGGAAATGAAAAGAAACAGGCACTTGTTGGATGCTTCATTCTAATGAAACCACCCAAAATAGACAGTTGTAGGATCATCTTCCCAAAAAAGGGACCAGATTTACCAAGGACAGGTTATGCTTCCTGTCTAATTATTTTTTTGTATCTAACCTGCTAAACTAAATTTATTTTCTAAATTATCTGAACTGGTTTATGTCTTGTGTGGTTTTGCTTGTAATGGGAACAAAAACTTATTTCTCCTCCCTGATACTGCTCTCCAGTTGCTTTAGAAAACAAGGTGCTAAGCATCTCCTGGAAACCCTAGACACACCAAGCTTTCCCCTGGGAATCATTGCCCACATCTTGCAAGTCCATACTACAATAGAGACATCAATAGGTAGGGAAGATAAATCCCAGACTACCCATTTCAAAGACTGATATTTCTTGTCCTCCCTGTAAGACAGCAACTCCCTGTGTCTGGAGAATGTCCACACCTGTGACCTTCTTTTTTTACTTAAAAAAAAAAAACAAAAACAAAACCAAAACAAAATAGAAACCATCTCCAAGAACATTCCCACCTTTGAGACTGGGACAAGCCTGCATTGCCTGAATAATCCAAGATTTCACCAAAGTCCCTCTGCTTTGCAAGACCTTTGCAAAGAGGACTCATACCCTGAGCACATATGGAAACATATCCTTCCCCAGACAGAAAACACATCTGCTGAGTCCCCAGACTGAAGCATGTAGGTTGGTCAGGAAGGCCTGGAGCCCTGCATGTTTAAAGTCAGTGACTACAAGCTAGTGACTCTTCTTGGGCTAAGGGCTGGAAAAATTAAATGCACTTTTATAAGAACATCAACACCTGCAAACTTCTCTGCACAGCTGACCTAGACAATGGCTTTCCAGCACAATGAGATGCATCAAACTTTTGTCTGGTTCTGAGCTGCACCTGAAGGCAGGTGACCCACACTGACTGCACACCCACACAGCCACGTGCAGCACCTGCACCCCCCAGTGATACTGTACACTCCTCACCCTGAGAGAGCAGCAAGGACCCCTCACATCTCTTTGGTAGTTGCCCCTTCAATAATGGAAAGGGAAGTCTTTAAGTTTGAACACAAAGTTCTTCAGAAGTCAGTTTTAACCGAACAGAAGTAACTATACGTACGGCCACTTGCAGAAAGCCCCAACTAAAGTAATTCTGGCAGTGTCTACTTATAAGCAGACTCCAGCTGCGAGTTTTCAGGGCTGCTTGACATGTACTTCATTGCAATAGCCACTGTGCTTGAGATCAAGAATTCTTCCCTTTCTGCTGTGATCCCACCATCTTTTGCTGCATTTCTGACTTCATCTAATAAGCTACTTCGACAGATCACAAGCTGGCTTTCTCCCATCAAACCTTTGGTTTCTACATTGGAATATAACCTTAGGCTTCCTCTAGTTTTCTGACCTGAATTACTGTTAAATGGAAAAGTACACAGGTGAAAGACCCCAAAAAATCTCTGACATGTCAGAGAAGCCACAGAAAACAGTCAAACAGCTGTTCAGTCCCAGCCCATCGATTTGCCAACACTCTGGTAACAAACAATCACATTAAATGACATTATGTTTTATGACTTGGAATTTGGAAGTTGATGAGAAATTTCTAAAGTTGATTCATGTTTCCTGAGACTCATAACTAGCATTTCAATTGCACTATTTTACTACATTACATGAATAATTTTCCTCATTGTTACCTAAGTGTCTAGATCCAAATTATCAGAACTGATTTGAATCATATAAGTGGAAAGGGTTATTTTCAAAAGAAACACATACTTTAAGGTATACCATCTAATAATACTTCCCTGGTGCTTTATAAACAGCTAATTACCTTCTAAAAGACCACACACTCACATTTATCCCTGGAATCAGCTCTTCTGGGAACTGCCTAGCCCCTTGCAAGAACTTTGTTTCACATCCCTCAAGTAAAACATGCCACGGGGGTTGCTTACAGACTTCTTAAATTCACAGCTCCAAGTATAGGTCCTGAAAGTCCCCAAGGCAAGGAACAGAGACAGCAGCAGCAGCTCTGTGTATTCAAAGAACAGAGAGGTTTGGGGAGGCTGGGAGGGAAGAAAAACAGAGGCAGGTGCCCTTTGGCCTTGAAGCCTGTACAGTATTTCCCAGATCTCAGCTTCTGAGCTGACACCACAGACCACACTGCTTTCATTGATGGACAATTTCAGGATGTCTCAATCAAATGCATCCAAGCTCAGAGATGGCAGCACCACCTAAACATCCCCGAGCTGACTTTAAACAAGGCAACTGAGACCCTGACAGGTACACACCCACAGTACAAGGAGGCAACAGGGCTCTATGCTCCTGGAAGGTCTGAGCACCTAAGGCAGCTCAGCTGTACCCACACGAGTTGTGGTCGCCTCGGTTTCAACGCAGACAAATCCTTCAACAACCAATTGCAAGACTTCTGACCTACTACGTGATTTCCATCACATACAAAAATTAATCAGCTCTCATTCTAGATGCATATAGCATGGTACAAAGCTACTGAACACCTGTACCAGCACTGGAAGCGCAGAGAAATTTCCTGCTGCAGTGACATATCCCTGCTCCAAAAGAGTAAACACAAAACAAATTGTTGTTTTTTTTTTTAAACAAGACAAGCTGTTGTCGTTCTGGCACGCAGCTCTGGCAGCACTAGTGAAAAGGCAAAGTTTTCAGCTGACCGGCTAAGACACTTGAGCTTCACAGGAATTCCCTAAAAAAAGGAACTGTAATTTGCCAACTGAAATATTTTCATTCTCCACATTAGGCTGAATCTAATTACACTGTTTCCTTACAATTGCATAGTACTAAGAGCTCCTTTAAGTAAAAAGGCTTAATGACTTTCCCACTGAAATGCCTGCCTCACAGCCCTTCACATCGCTGACAGGATGATTTGTTTGAAGAGCAGGTTGAAGAGCAACGTCTAACAGAACTTAATTCAAGATTTCCACATGATACAGATTTTTATAATGTTCCCGTGCTTAATCACCAGAATAACCGACACAGAGTCACATACTCACCACCACACTAGCTCTGATCCCTTAAAATAAAAACAAAACAAAACAATTTAAAGAGAAGACGAGGACACCGTGGAGTAGCGTGGCTGTACTTTGTTCAAGCCCCAGAGGCATCTCTGCGTTGCTGGACCTTGCATAGAGTGAGTGCAACCTGTACTCTGGCATGCCCCCAGCTCTGCTGCCCAAGAAGCAGAGGAGGGTGTGTTTAACTCTGAACTACAAGCTCTGACCACTACCATCAGAACAAGGATTACTAAAAAAAATAATTATTCTTTTTTTTCTTCCTTCTCCCCAGTCCTCCCCCCGCCAGGTTTTGCGTTCTGGGGTATATTCTTTTTCTTTCTGTTTGCGAGAGGTTTCGCCCTTCCCCGAAGTGAGCTGCCCTCCTGGCCGAAACCCGCGCAGCCCAAGGTGGGTCCCGGCGGACAAAGCCCCGAGCCCGTCCCGCCCCATCGGGGAGCGGCCGCCCGTCCCCACTGCCCGGGCCGGGGCTGTTGGCGGGACGGGCGGACAGGTGAGTGGCTGGGTGGGCTCCGCGCAGCCCGGGACTCCCTCTCTCCCTCGCTCACTCACTCACCCAGGTTGACGAAGCTCATGACCATGTCGGCGTCGTTGAGGAAGGCGCTGTCCTGCGGGCTGGGCAGCGGCGGGGCGGGGGGCGGCGGGCGGCCCCCACGCTCCGCGCCCGCGCTGCCCTCCGCGCCCTCGGCCAGGGAGTGGTAGAGGTCCAGCATGAAGCGCGGCGCGGCCGTCAGCCGTCCCGGCGGCGG